>SJYW01041308.1:89855-103692 GCA_006410735.1 Raphicerus campestris
AGAGGAAAAGAACAGAATAGGAAAGACTAGAGATCTCTTCAAGAAAATTAGAGATACCAAGGGAACATTTCATGCAAAGATGGGTTCGATAAAGGACAGAAATGATATGGACCTAACAGAAACAGAAGATATTAAGAAGAGGTGGCAAGAATACACAGAAGAACTGTACAAAAAAGATCTTCACAATGGTGTGATCACTCATCTAGAGCCAGACATCCTGGAATGTGAAGTCAAGTGGGCCTTAGAAAGCATCACTACGAACAAAGCTAGTAGAGGTGATGGAATTCCAGTGGAGATATTTCAAATCCTGAAAGATGATGCTGTGAAAGTGCTGCACTCAAGATGCCAGCAAATTTGGAAAACTCAGCAGTGGCCACAGGACTGGAAAAGGTCAGTTTTCTTTCTAATTCCAAAGAATGGCAATGCCAAAGAATGCTCAAACATATATACCAAGGCATTCCAAACTTGAGTAAATGCATAAGATCATGAGAGAGTATTATAAAGGGATATTCTAGTTTTACAAAACTTTTATAAAATTACATATACTAATCTTAGTATTCTGAAGTGTCTTGAAGCATTTTTATTTGTAAACTGTGATTAGATTTGCTTTGTAATACTAATATCAAATTTCAACTTCTAGTCACACTCATAAGGCAAATCACCTTCCAATTTATTATGCTTAAATTTACTTTTGTAATAGAAAAAAATAAAATGTTCAGCACTTGTTGGAATATTTATTCTTCAGCTCTTAGGAAGTTTCTAGTCTGTATCTATATTCTAATAAGCACTAAGAAGTATGGCTTTCCCAATACTTATTTCTCTTCACTCTAAGCTGTTTCTCCGCAGACATGAGCATTTAATTGGCCATGACAGGTGGAACAAGCAAACCTGCCTAGGTTCCAGGCTGGCTTCAGGTGTGTAATGGGGTTGGACAGGAGACGGTTAGGGTGGCGCTGTCCTGGCGGTAGACCACACAACTGCTACAATGATCTCAGGGCTGATGGAGGGTATCTGGTGTACCCCAGGATAGACTGAAGATCTGCAATGGGCTCCCCTTGGATCCTGAGGTCCAGAATGCACCAGGTTTATTTACGGTCACATCAGTGGAAGCAGCTCAAGGGAAGTCTCAAGGCTCTCCTTAGTACCTTTCTCCTCACCACCCCCAATTTCCTGTCTGCATTTGCACTCCTGGCATTAATCTAGACATAATGCCTGGCTTATGACAGATTTATACAATAAATAAATGCCAACAAGAGGAGAAATCAAATATGCATAACAGTACTTCTGTGTGGAACAAACTTTAACCATAACTAAAATAAATATTTTCTCTAAAGATGTAATCATTAAATAGTCTTTATAAAGTACTTCTCTTAAAAAAATAAATAATTCAAATCACTCATAAACATTAACCTTGCTTCAGAGAAAAAAATATTTTTTGTTTGCCATAATTTTCCAGAATGATGATAAACCTTGATCAAAGCAATTAAGCCAATTAGTGAGACTGTAACTTAACTCCAAAGAATGGTAAAGGTAATTTCAGCCTTCACATAGATCTATAATTCTACATTCATTTATAGTCCCTGACACTCACAAAAACCCTAGTGATAGGCACTGATGTGTACAGGAGAGTCTCAGAGATTAAATCACTTGTCCCAGGTCACATGTCTAGTTAGCGGCAGAAGCAAAATTAAAACCTATTATGTTAACACATAAGTGAAGGACTACAGTCCTGATTACACAATGAAGCTAATTTTACATAGAAATTCCTTCAGCCTTTTCTCTCGTTAATAATGATTAATAGTTTCCATCTCTATAGTGTCTTAACTAGTAATACTGCGTTTGACCCTCACCACACCCTATAAGTTTTGTAGGGCAGAAAGTAGGATCTTCTATTCATGGACATGGGAAATTAAAGCTCAGAAGTCTGGACTTGCTAGATTACAAAGTTGGCATGGACTCAGAATCCAGTGATCTTTTCATAACACACATGGCCTCCCATAAGCACATCTCAGCATGAACAGAGAGAATTGGTATTAAAGAGGTACAACTGAATTACCTAAAAACTAAATAATGAAACCAAATAAAAAACACTGTGAGTATTTGATAAAATGATAGTTCTAGACTAGAACTAGTGATGGAAATCTATTGTTTTATTATAAAAGACAAATTCATGGTAAAAATTATTTCCTGCAAAATTATTTTGGACAGTGAAAATGTCACACTTGATTTTTGACTTGTTTAGCATAGATGTGAACAGATCAACCTCACAGCATCACACACCAATCAATCAACCCTCTGCCAGTCCATGACTGAAGACTGAATGATATGTGACCTCTGAACCATAGACTCAAAAGGTCTGCTATGTGACCTGATGGCTGGTATATTCCAGACTAAAATATATATTTCTCTCATTTCAATTCCAGAGACTAGCATTGTATCACAGAGCTTGTGTCAATCAGAGAGTTGCGTTGAGCAATGTGACATAGATTCATGACCTCAAGTGTTGAACTGAAAAGAAAAATGACATCTGAAACTAAAAAAAAGGGTCATGTTTCTTCAGGCACAGATGCTTGCCATAAATTTTAGAATTCACAATAGTCATCTGAAATTCTTGAGTGTTCCACTTTTTTTGATCCATTTTGAAAAATTAGGAATTAAAATATCTCATCTGGTCTACTGCCTAAGTCAGCCGTATACATCAACAGAGTGTGACAGAGAAAACATTGATGTTGTTTAGCTGCTAAGTCATGTTTGACTTTTGTGACCCCATGGAGTGTAGCACACGAGGTTCCTCTGTCCATGGGCTTTCCCAGGGAAGAATACTGGAGTAGGTTGCCATTTCCTTCTCCAGAGGATCTTTCTAACCCAGGAATCGAACCCACATCTCCATTGGCAGGTGGATTCTTTACTACTGAACCACCTGGGAGGCCCTACAGAATACACAGAAAGTCCTAAAGTCTCTCCACTATTGAGTAACAACAATGCCTGAAACTCCACTCAAATGTTTTATTTTCTAGGACTAATATTTTAAAATTAGAATATTATTAGTGCATATGATTATAGTAGTTCTGTGTGGTATTAATATATCCACCCATAATATTATAGTATGTTATACATAACATATGCTTTAATTTATAATAATATAAACTCCCCAAGAGAAGAGAATAAATAATAAATCAGAATTTATTTCCTGTATTTTATTTTGAAGTAGTAGCTACTCTAGAATTAGACTCTGTTGGAAGAAAGAGGATTTCCAAGGGAGAAATTGTAGGGACTGAGTTTTAATAAGAACCTCTGGTTGGGACCTTATTTTGAGAGTCTGAGAAGACAGCAGCACGATGAACCAGTGCCCTGGTCTTGAGATGAGTGGACAAAGATAAACACAATAGACACAAGTGCTCTCCCTGGTCCCAGGTCCCAGGTTGCTGGTAGCCACGGCACTGGGGCTTCAGAATCTTAGGAGATTTGGCTGACAGACAGAGCCCTGCATTCCATGGAAGTCAGCCTAGACCCTTTTACAATCCACTCACCAGCCTTTCATAAGTTTTAAAACTGCAGTACCTTCTTCATTCACCTCCCAGTAACAGCCTGCCCTTGGTGAAGGCAACTCACAAAAAAATTAGACAGGAGAATCTTATCTCTTGCTCACAATCTCTAATATGAATATGTTTAAACCTTTCTCAAGCATAGTGATTTCAAAATCAAAAGGTACTTAATCAGTTACATAACTAATATGATTTAATGTTTTGGAAAAATGAATTTTAAAATTTTCTCAAACTTGACTGGAAGAAAATAAATTTTCCATGAAAATCAAGTACTAAAACATTTGGGGTTTCCTTTTAGTCTTTAATATAGCCTCCAGTGGCTTGACTACTTGAACTTGTAGGCCATGATGCGATCAGAGGGAATGTTTGGCTGGAAGGAAACAAGGGGGAGAAAAAGAAAGCTCCTACATTTTCGTTTTCTCACACATTTACTTTTTCAATGACCAAAAAACTTTTCCAGTGTAAGAGGTAAACATCCTTATTATAGCTCATTTGGATAATGTATACAAATGGATAAACTGAAAGTAGGAAAACCTTAGATCTAGTCCTACCACCCAGAAACAACTGTTTAGATTATCTTTTGATATATTTCATTTGTCTTTTTGTGTCATGCCTAGATTTTTTTGAACTTTGCTTGTAATGTATGCACTTAACTGAAATCATGGTATATTTTATAACCTGTTTCCCTCACTTAACATTGCTACAGAATTCGTTTCCATTATATTACAAATTATGTAAACATTGTTTTTCATTGCTGTGTTGAACAAAATGCAAAATCAACCTGCTAATTTTGGGTAATCTCATATGCTTCACTATCCAAGTAGTGTCATAAAGGATATCTTTATTTACTAAACTTTACTAGNGTTGGCTTCTGTAAGCCAGACTGGCTTTCTTGCCGTATGGTGGTCTCTGGGCAGAGTCCCATCAGGGCGAGCCCCAGTGGGTCAGCGTGCACAGCTCATCACAAAGGACAGTGAGATTCCATCGGCCAAAGCGAGTCACAAGGCCAAGGCCAGAAATAACCTATTGTGTCTCTTAATAAGAGCTGTGGCAGGCAACCTGTGGTCATGTTTCATCTGCCACAGAGAATTTAAACGAGATAGCAAGAGGCAACCAAGAGGCACAGTTTAGAGTCAAATTCAGACCTGAATGTTCCTATGCTCTTTCCAATACATCCCAATGTCTCAGAGCAGTCCATGATTTTCCTAATCACCCAGATTTATACTTCGTTTCTTATAACATATATTAGAGTCCCTACCACATGAAAGTGATTTTTAAAAGTGAAAGTGTTAGCTGCGCAGTCATGTCCGACTCTTTGCAACCCCATGANCCATGATTTTCCTAATCACCCAGATTTATACTTCGTTTCTTATAACATATATTAGAGTCCCTACCACATGAAAGTGATTTTTAAAAGTGAAAGTGTTAGCTGCGCAGTCATGTCCGACTCTTTGCAACCCCATGAACTGTAGACGCCAGGCTCCTCTGTCCACGGAGTTCTTCAGACACCACACCTGGGCCCTCCTGCACTGCAGGCAGACGCTTTACCACTTGAGCCACCAGGGAAGCCCTGCCACACAACAGGCATCGTCTCTCGTTCTGGGGTAGAGCAGTGTGCAAGACAAGCAAGAACCCTGCCTTCAGGAAGCTAAGAACCTGTAATGATGTCAGGTTAATAGGATGGGGGTAATTAAAGGAAAGGGAAACGCTAGACTGATAGGTCAAGAAAGGCTTCTCTGGGAAGACCTGAGACAAGAATAGAGAAATGGAGGCAGCTTGGAAAGATGGTTCTAAGGGAAATGCCCAGAAATGTAAAATCCCTAAGGCAAGAAGGAGAAGCGTTGTGAGAGGCGGGGCCTAGAGGCCTATGGATCTCGGAGGCCATAGCAAGGTGTTTGGATTGTCCTTGAGTTGAAGCAGGAAGTAACTGCAGCATCCCGAGCAGGGGACCGATGCTATCCATGTTACATTTGACGTGAATAACCCTTGGTGAGACACCCTAGTTTTAGCTGCCATGCGGCACGGATATTAAAGAGCAGCAAGAGGAGGAGCAGAGTTTGGCCGGGAGGTTAAGTGCTGACAGCAGCAATGGAGAGGAGGCTCTGCTTTGATACAGGGGCTTCTAAGCCTTCAGGGTGATTTCTTGTGGGACGGAGACTAGCAGATACAGAAAACTGCAAATAGGGTTGAGGGCGTCAGCCAACACTGCTCACTGAGGCCACAGGTAGCTGACAAAGCACTGAGGCTACTGCATCATCAAACTGAGCGTCATTGGCTCATTTTATTTTCAAAAAACATGAATAGGAGTCTCTTTGAAAAATTACTTTCAAGTTCATACAAGCATGGCAGGTGCAAAAGACAAAATGCTTTAACGATGAGCAGCGGAAGGAAGAGGAGTCAGAAATGGATACTTCCTGGTTACTGAGAATGCCTAAAGTCCCTTGTTCCCAATCATGTTCTCTGGTCGGAAGACAGGCATTCACCAGGAAACTAAAAGCTAGTCAAATCTAATCATGAGAAAAGAGGGAATGAGCATCTCAGGGACCACATTCCATTGTCCACCCGACACTAACTGGACAGCACACCCCACAGTGTGCCAGCCGCAGCCCCGCTGCCCTTTCTCAGCAAAGCTGAAGCCACTGCCTCCCTCCTGCTCTACTTTCTCAGCTTCCCAGGTGGCTCAGTGGGAAAGAGCCCGCCTGCCAATTCAGGAGACACAGGAAACGCGAGTTCAGGCCCCGGGTCAGGAAGATCCCCTGGAGGAGGGCATGGCAACCCACTCCATTATTCTTGTCTGGAGAATCCCATGGGCTGCAGTCCACAGGCTGGCAAAGAGTTGGACACGAGTGAGTACAAACGGACAATCTACTTTCTGATCCCTATAGCTCTCCAACATACAAGCCTCGGAACACCTAAATTAACCCCTATCCCTCAGGAGGCAACTACACCTTGTCAAAGCAAGAGACCCAGGTCCCTATTGTGTCTAATAAATTATATTCTGAGACCTAAATCCCTGTCGCCTGCATATGTTTCCCGCATAAAGATCCCCAAACAATAAATCATCTTTCTGTCTTGTCCATCACAAGTGGGCTCATAACCTCACACATCATAATTATAATCAACAAACAAAATGTAAAGAAAAAAACCAATCGAACAATGAAATGGTACTTTTTCCCTTACCATCAGTACAACTTTGTGTGATTAGGCGTGTAACACAGATGGGTGCTTTGGATGATTTCTGAGTAGCTCTTTTACATTCTGCAGATTTTCTTAACAGGTCCAACTGCCTAAGGAGGGGGAAAAAGCTCTTTTTACCTTTAAGACTTCGAAGTCTGATTTTTTAAGTGCACAGATAACTTGAATACCTAAATTGAAAAATGAGAAGAATATCCGTAGGGAAAAAGGAGCTTATTGCTGCCTCCCTGAAGTTCATCAAATGTTGTCACATATTTCTCTAACATTTTTGACTTGGTTAAGTGCAAATTTAGGTGAACACACTCTTTTCCCAGGGTTCATGGCAACAGGAATATAATATGTATTTTCTGATTAATGAGTTCAACTCTGCAGTCTCAGAGATCTTAGACAAATGGGGCTTCTTAGAGGCAGAGGATTGGACCAAATGACCTTACATTTCCATTATTTCCTGACTTAGTTTTTGCTAACTTTTTAAGCACTCCTCATACACTTTCATACACTTTTTTTTAGGTGTATTTGTGACATATAATAACCTGAAATCCCCGTCTCAGAATTTAAAATCCTTAGCAGCAGTACATATAAACTTCCCCCATAACTATGGAGAAAATTTAAACTAGGAATTTAGTAAATGGATGAATGCTAACAAAGCTCACCTATCACTCATCAATTATATTATTATATCAGCTGGAAAACAAATAAATTACAATTCAAATGATTACTGAAACACTGCCACGCACATAAGTCCAAATTCCTTTTCCAATGTGTTATTTGGGGCAGCAATGTCTAATTCATTGATAATAGGCCAGATCCCTTTTCCAGTCTCCCTTTTTATTTTGTAGTTAATCATTCATGCCATTTTATATGGCTTGTGGTTATCAGGGAAAAATTGACACTATCTCCTAGGACATGATGAATTCAGTTTCAACTAGGAAACTTAATCAGTTCAGTTCAGTGGCTCAGTTGTGTCCAACTCTTTGCAACCCCATGAATCGCAGCACACCAGGCCTCCCTGTCCATCACCAACTCCCAGAGTTCACTCAGACTCATGTCCATCGAGTTGGTGATGCCATCCGGCCATCTCATCCTCTGTCATCCCCTTCTCCTCCTGCCCCCAATCCCTCCCAGCATCAGAGTCTTTTCCAATGAGTCAACTCTTCTCATGAGGTGGCCAAAGTTCTAGAGTTTCAGCTTCAACATCATTCTCTCCAAAGAAATCCCAGGGCTGATCTCCTTCAGAATGGACTGGTTGGATCTCCTTGCAGTCCAAGGAACTCTCAAGAGTCTTCTCCAACACCACAGTTCAAAAGCATCAATTCTTTGGCGCTTAGCCTTCTTCACAGTCCAACTCTCACATCCATACATGGCCACAGGAAAAACCATAGCCCTGACTAGCTGGACCTTTGTTGGCAAAGTAATGTCTCTGCTTTCGAATATGCCATCTAGGTTGGTCACTTAATAGTTGACCCTAAATAACAAAGCTGCCTCTGAGAAGACAGTGTATATAGACTGAGTAAAATGAGTTTAAAGTGTATTTAAGCCAGACAAAAATGTAGTGACCACATTGATAGCTTGTAGATACTTAAAGAAAGAATACTTGTTCGAGAGGCAGGAGATGTAGGTGCTGGGGAACTGTTCAGTTCTGCAGTGACAACTTCAAAAAACACACAACCTACCTAGCCAGGCCTCCACTGAAGAATTTTACAAAGAGGGCAGAAAAAGGAAATACATTTCAGGTAGTCAGAGGCTCTTGGCCAGTGTAGACCTGATGAAGCCAAAGCAGGAGAATAACAGTGTGTCCAGGGAACGTGTTCTGTATCACTTCTTTTTGAACCATGTCATGAAGGCAGAACAGACAGAGCACAAGAATGTAGAATCAGTGTAACAGAGTCTGCACGGATCCAATCCACACTGAATGAGTTTTTACTAAGTGAACAACACGTACAATATACCTACCAGCTTTATTCTTCCTCGTAATGTTTGGCAAAGTCAGATGTCACAATGTCCTTGCTTGATTCTTGCCCTTCTTCCTTTGTGTTGAGTTGGACAGTAGAAACTCCACGGCAGCCTCTCTTGCTTACCAAGGTATCTTCAAGGTATCTTATGTAACAAGTGCTCAATAAATATTATTTGAAAGGGTCCNATTTTTTTCAAGCAAGAATACTGGTTTGCATCTCAGTTCATGCAAACAAAGGCATTAAAGTCCAACATTCATTCAAGTTTATAAGTTTCAGCAAAGTAGGATTAGAAGGGAACTTCCTAAACTCCATGTAAATGACATCTACAAAATCCTATAGCTCACATCATATCTAATAATAAATGTTTTCTTCCCAAGGTCAGAAACAAGTCATTCTCACCACCTCTGTTCAACATTGTACTGAAAGTTCTAGCCAGTGGAAAAAGGAAGGAGAAAGTAATAAGATGCACTCAGATTAGAAAACAAGTACAATTGTCCTTCTCACTGAGGACATAATAATGTATGCTATTGATGTAATAAACTATGGAGACTCTCCAAAGTTCAAGAACTAAACATTATTCAATTATAAGACTTACTTTAAAGCCACTCTGTTCAAGAGAGTGTGGTATTGGTGTCAAGTTAGACAAATATATAAGTGGAATAGAGAGTCTAGAAACAGACTTATCCAAATGTGGAAAACATTTTGACAAAAGCATAGAGGCAGATCAGTGGAGAAAAGATAGCCTGGAGCAATATGACAGTCTGGTACTGGACAAATCAGCTATCTATAGCAAAAAATAAACTTTAAAGCATACCATACCTAATTTCATATGGAACAATTAACACAAAATGGATCATAGACCTAAATGTAAAACCTAAAATTATAAATATTCTTGAAGAAAACAGGATAAATCCTTTCTAACCTTGGGTCAGACAAGATTTCTTAAATAGATCAATAACATCAAAAATATGACTCACTGATTTTGCTTTATGAGCTCATTTTCTGGGTTTGCTTTTGTTTCCTTTACAAGTTAGGTTACTCTGTGCTTAGTCACTCAGTCGTGTCTGGCTCTTAGTGACCCCATGGCCTGTAGCCCACCAGGCTCCTCTGTCCATGGAGTTTTCCAGCCAAGAATACTGGAGTGGGTAGCCATTTCCTTCTCCAGGGGACCTTCCCATTCCAGGTATTGAACCCACATCTTTTACTTTGCAGGTAGTCTCCTCACTGTAGGAAGATTCTTTACTGCTGAGCCACGTTTCCTTCACAAGCCTAATTTAACTCCCAGTTGTGAAAGTGTTTCCACTTAATTTTTGCTTTGATTTGATTCTGCTAAGGGCTATAGCATTCTGCCTGGGTAAAACTAGGTTTCATTTATTTGTTAGGGGTACAGAACTGATGTTTTGATTTCTCACAGGACACTTTTTTTTCCCACTAAAAGCCCTGCAAAAGGTGTATTTCTTTATCTTTTATCTGCATTGATGGGAATCTGAATTACTCCTTGTTGCTGAGGGAACACTGCCCAGATGTCCAGCTTTCCTCAGATGGTCTTGGGTCCAGCTTCCTATCTTGAGCAGCTCTGAGTCAATTCTTAGCTACCCATGTACTTGTAAAAGTCCTGTCCCCCAGCCCCAGCCCCAGCGGTCAGGGCAGCTGTCCACATCCAACTCCAGGTGCCCAAAGCAACTGACCAGTTGCTTTAGATAGCTATAGATTTGACTTCTTCACTTTTCAACCAGAGATTTCTGTCTCTTTTGCATTATCTGTCTTTAAAATATTTCCTTTGTTATATTTGAGCCAGTATTTCTATGTGTTCCCAGTGGGAAGGTTAACAGTGGCCAGGGGTTTCTTTTGTCTCATTACTCTGTGTATTTGTCCAAGTTCCTCAATGAGATTATAAGGCTGTCAGAGGGTAGGGATCATGTCTTGGAACTTTTAGCATTCAATCTCTCACCTAACATATCCTCAATAATTATTTTATGGTGAATAGTACTGTGTTAGGCTCACAAATGTTCATTGGCTGAAGGCTGAATGAAAGTAAATGGAAAAAAATCTTATTTTGTACACTTCACTGCACCTAGCAGAGTACCACCTACAGCCTCCTTTACATAGCACTTAAAATATTTTAAAGTGAAGAGGAACTAAAAAGCCTCTTGATGAAAGTGAAAGAGGAGAGTGAAAAAGTTGGCTTAAAGCTCAACATTTAAGAAACGAAGATCATGGCATCTGGTCCCATCACTTCATGGCAAACAGATGGAGAAACAGTGGAAATAGTGTCAGACTTTATTTTTGGGGGCTTCAAAATCACTGCAGATGGTGATTACAGCCATGAAATTAAAAGACGCTTACTCCTTGGAAGGAAAGTTATGAACAACCTAGACAGCATATTAAAAAGCAAAGACATTACTTTGCCAACAAAGGTCCGTCTAGTCAAGGCTATGGTTTTTCCAGTGGTCGTGTATGGATGTGAGAGTTGGACTGTGAAGAAAGCTGAGTGCCGAAGAATTGATGCTTTTGAAGTGTGATGTTGGAGAAGACTCTTGAGAGTCCCTTGGACTGCAAGGAGATCCAACCAGTCCATCCTAAAGGAGATCAGCCCTGGGTGTTCACTGGAAGGACTGATGCTAAAGCTGAAACGCCAATACTTTGGCCACCTCATGAGAAGAGCTGAGCTCCTTGGAAAAGACACTGATGCTGGGAGGGACTAGGGGCAGGAGGAGAAGGGGACGACAGAGGATGAGATGGCTGGATGGCATCACCGACTCGATGGACATGGGTTTGGGTGAACTCTGGGAGTTGGTGATGGACAGGGAGGCCTGGTGTGCTGCTGTTCATGGGGTCACAGAGACAGACATGACTGAGTGACTGAACTGAAGTGAATCCTAAATCAACAGTTTTCAATTTTTTGCATCCCCAACTCAGCTGAGGTACATTATTACTTCCCATTGTATTCAGCTTACCTGTCAGTATGGGTGGGGGTAGATAACATGGCTTATATCAGAATCCTGGGCCAGGTATATAGTTTTAAAATTCTTTCTCCACCCACCTCCTACCATCCTGGTTGAAAATCACTGCCTTAGTCATCCAGACAAGCTTCTGAAAAGCACTTCTCAACTAAACTAAAATTTCCCAAAGTTCATTATTCATTTTTCATCAACCCATGTTTGGAATGGTCAGGCATGAACAAGCATTAATGCTTTAACTGGCTTCCCCAAAGCCATACAGAAGCCTAATGGAGTGATACAGCACATATGGGCCATTTAACTTCCATTTTTCTCAATGTGCTATTAAGCCTACAAACTTTTGGTTACCATACTGTTTTTATCTGGGTATCCAACTGCACGTATGTACTAAACTGTGTTGCAAATCATGCATGTAGAAATTAATAGGGCCAGTGTCTCAATACAGAGAATAAAGGCTTAGATTTTTTTTTTTCAAAAACACAGAACTTTACCAGGCTTGATGTTTCAGGGAGTGTTTTCCTAATACAACCATTCTCTTACAGGGAAGGGATTTCCAATGTGCTCTGATGCTTAAAGGGTTAGGCAGAGATTCTAAAAGCCCTGCTTCCTTCTGCCATGAATAAACAGCCCAGCAGTTTGTAAAAAGGCCTTATGCCATCTGAACATATTAGTCTCCTGGCTGTCTTTATCAGACTATGTATGCTCTTCCTTGCTGAATTCACTGGCATAATTCCCAGCCAGGAAAGCCTCACAGCCATCTGCTCTATCTCTGGTACCCTGCCTATGTGCCAGGGGGATAGAAATCTTTCCCTAAGTACTACTTATGTGTTTGGACTACTGTTAAAAAAAAAAAAAAAGGAATGTAGAAAAATTATGTGCTCAACACATGTGGGCTGTTTCTGTGTTATGATATTTTATTACTCTTTGCTTTCCTGAATTTTCAAATGAATTCTACTAGCTGTAAACATGCACAGATGGAGGGTGGAGGGTTGAAGGAAGAACAGGTGCCTGAAGGCAATGATGGGTAGGGGAAAGCCCTGGGTAAGGAGCTGTGTCTTGTCTCTGTTCTATCTTTAACTGAAGATGCAAACTTGAGCAAGTCACTTCTACTTTTGACTTTCCTTGGTGGTAGTGAAGTCGCTCAGTCATGTCTGACTCTTTGCGACCCCATGGGCTGTATGTAGCCTACCAGGCTTCTCTGTCCATGGGATTCTCCAGGCAAGAATACTGGAGTGGGTTACCATTTCCTTCTCCAGGGGATCTTCCCGACCCAGGGATCTAACCCAGGTCTCCTGCATTGGAGGCAGACGCTTTAACCTCTGAGCCACCAGGGAAGCCCTTTGACTTTCCTTATGTCATATTAAACCTTATGTCATATTAAAAAGGAAAGGCTTCTCACAAGCTTGAACTTACAACACTGGTAAAACAACAACAAAAAAAATTAGAGCATGAAAAACAAATCCACGGCTTCCCTGGTGGTCCAGTGGCTGAGAATCTGCTTTGCAATGCAGGGTACACCAGTTCAATCCCTGGTCCAGGAAGATCCCACATACTGCAGAGCAACTAAGCCCATGCACCACAACGATGGAAGCCTAGAACCAGTGTTCTGCAACAAGAGGAGCCACCTCGGTGAGAAGCCCATGCACCACAAGAGGAGCTCCCACTCACCCCAACCTAGAGAAAGCTTGGGTGCAGCACGAAGACCCACTCCAGCCAAAAAATCAAAATAAATAAACAAATCTTAAAAAAAATCCAAATGATACATGATTGACTCATGATTCAAATGAGTCAAAACCCTCACATACCAAGCCATTTGCAATAGTTACAGAAAAGGGCTGACATCCCCAACAAAGAATTCCTCCAGATCGATGAAAAGAAAAAACACAGATAACCAATAAAAACAGTCAAAGGACACGATAAGTTTCAGAGAACATGAAAAGTGAACAACCAATAAATGACAACATGGTCTCAGATGGTCAAAAAATTTTTAAATGGAAGCAACATTGAGACACCATGTTTTTATGCATCTGACTAGCAAATAGGAAAGAAAGAAAAAAGGAATACTTAATGCCTGGTGCCGCTGTGCATGGAGGGACACTTTCCCATACTGCAGTGGGATTTCCCATGCTGCAGGGGATGTATATTCATACAAACTCTTAGGAAAAGGATTCAACAGTGCTTA
>SJYW01041308.1:110217-150026 GCA_006410735.1 Raphicerus campestris
AATGTTGCTTCCTGACCTGCATACAGGTTTCTCAAGAGGCAGGTCGGGTGGTCTGGTATTCTCATCTCTTTAAGAATTTTCCACAGTTTGCTGTGATATATACATTACATTATTTATATATACATTACTATGTATAAAATAGACAACTAGTAAGAAGCTACTGTGTAGTGCAGGGAACTCTACTCAATGATCTGCAGTGACCCAAATGGGAAGGAAATCTAAGAAAGAGGGGATATATGTATATGTATCAGGAGAACCCAGTTCAATTCCTGGGTTGGGAAGATCTGCTGAAGAAGGGATTGGCTCCCACTCCAGTATTTTTTGGCTTCCCTAGTGGCTTAGCTGGTAAAGAATCTGCTTGCAGTGCGGGAGGCCTGGGTTTGATCCCTGGGTTGGGAAGATCTCTTGGAGAAGTGAAAAGCTACCCACTCCAGTATTCTGGCCTGGAGAATTCCATGGACTATATAGTCCATGGGGTCACAAAGAGTCGGACAAGACTGAGCCACTTTCACTTTCACTATGTATACGTATAACTGATTCACTTGGCTACAGAACAGAAACTAACACACATTGTAAAGCAACTATGATAAAAAAGAGATGCAGTTATGATTAACAACAATTTTGTCACAATATATATTATGTATAAATTAATACCTTCAACACTGACATAATTAAAAATTTTTTTAATTTGTATTTCTTGACCATAGTTCAGATTTCTTGGATCCAGCACCATGGATCTGAACATTTAAAAGCTTTTGTATTTACCCCCCCACCCTAAATTTTTCCTTCAGAAAAGAAGGGGCTGACTCCTATTTAAGTTCTTACAAAGTACCTCCTGTCACGGGGGCTCTCTCAATTACTTTATTTTGACAGCAAAGTAACACTTGGCAGAAAATATAGTAGTCTGAAAACCAAGAAGAGTGTTTCTGGGGATCATCTGACAGAATCTTATTATCTCCTGACATGGCAAACGGAGCATACCCTCAGGAGAACCCCCAACTCATTGTAGGGCCCCAACTCCCAAGACTTGCTCCAAACCCAACTAACACGCAAGGGTCCCACACCCAAATCCCATCAAATCAGGGACCAGGGCTTCAGCATGTGAACTGGGGAGGGACATAAATGTTGAGTCCATAACAATGGCCCTGTGTGTGCATGCTAAGTCACTTCAGCTGTGTTCGACTCTTTGCGACACTATGGACGGTAGACCACAAGGCTCCTCTGTGCATGGGATTCTCCAGGCAAGAACACTGGAGTGGGTTGCCATGCCCTCCTCCAGGGGATCTTCCCGACCCAGGGATCGAACCTGCATCTCTCATGTCTCCTGCACTGGCAGGCAGGTTCCTTACTCCTAGTGCCACCTGGGAAGCCCCAGCAATGGCCCTGCAATGATGAATTACTTCATGCCTTTGCCTTCAGAGAGAAGATGAAGTTTCTCAGCAGAGGATTATATTTTAGCAGGTGTAAAGGAGAGAGAGAGGAATTGATAAGGAATAGTTCTAGCAGGTGATCCGGTGAAAGCACTCTGCAAGGCTGACTCAATTTGTTGTAATATGTGAGACTACATGGATGAAACAGAATCTATCGAATAGTGTGGATCAGAGGCTGGGCCTTGTGATGCCAAAGTATGTACTGTTCTGATCTAGCACCTGCCCCTCAGGAAAGCTCACACACTTGGGAAAGTACTTTGATATTTTAAGGCCATGAGGGCATCTGTTGATGCACCAGGCATGCTGAGAAAAGCGTGTCATCTTTCAGCGCACTCAGTCTCACGGTGAGCTAATGCAGCTGTTAGGCATTCGGTACCAGGGAGAGAGCAGGAAGCAGAGGAGAGCTGTCTTAGTGAGCAGCTACGAACAGCTACAAAATGGTCTGGAGTGAATCCCTGTAACCTTGGCTCTGAGTTCTGTTCAGTGGGATTGTTAATACCTGTTGTAAAGAATGAGAACAAGAAATGATCCAAGAAAGGTTTAAGAAGACATAACATGGCTTTAATAATTTCAGTGATTTTAATGATGCTTATTTTTGAGAGCAAGGCCAAATAATGTTTATTCACCTACAAGATCTCAATGCAATAAAAGCCCAGTTAAAAGCTTTCACTGTGATTCAATACTCATGCACTTTTGAATATTAAATTATGAAATGAAAAACTTCCAAGGCATTAATGGAATGAAATTAAAGACAGAGACGTTTCAAATGATTCATCGGCAAAAATGTCCTTTCTGTTATAAAATGACTTTTCCAGGAACACAACAAAATTTTTATCACTAGGACAAATAAATAAAGGATCTTTAGACTTGTTCTGCATCACTTGTAATTTCATATTTTTCAATTAAGTTCAGTTTCCCAAATATTAATTAAGCTGTATGTATAAGGCATCTTGCTAGGTGCTAGAGATAGTGAGATAAACGTGAAATGGACAAAGATGGAACATGAGAGCGGCCATGAAAGCGGCTAACAGGATTGATAAAAATCAATCTGTTTCATGGTAACTGAATAGAAATATGATATACTAATAATAAAATGCAATTTGTTTCTAAAATGAACATTCGTTTGTCATAACCAAATATTTCCTTTTTTTGTGTGCTTGAAAATGTTGCTTCAAACTCATATATTTCACATATTCATGTTTCATAAAATAAAACAAGTCACTGAGTATTCATGGTAAATGTAAGAATTCATAATTTAACAATTCAACATAAGTTGTATTGCTGTTTATTGGGGTAAATAAAGCTTGCAAACAAAGAAATCTAATTAATATTTATATTAATCTTATTAAGAAATACTGCTACTGCTATCCCCCTTTTTGGCCAGACACCTAACCAATGGCCTCAGGCCATTAGGTAAAAAACCAAGCCAAACATTGGAGTAGACTAATGATTTCTTTATGTATCCACCCATACTCATTGTATTAATTAGATTAACATTTAGCTGCTGAAGAAATAAATCCTAACATTTTAGTAGCCTGACACAATACAATTTTATTTCTTGCTCACTTTCCAGTCCGTTACTGTTCCTGGTTAGTGGTTGCCTTCAGTATGGTCATTCAGAGAATCAGGTTCTTTTCATTCTGTGGCTTGCCCTCCTCTGTCATGTTGGAATCTCCCGCATTTAGCAGGCAGTGTGAAAAGAGAGAGGTTGGGAAAGGCACATGTGCTTTGTTAGCCCGTTTTGGCTGAGAAGAGACTTCTCACATTCCATTGGAAAACTCTCAGTTGGCCATACCTAACTGCAAAGCACGCTGGGAAATACAGTTTAATCCAGAACCCAGGAAGGGAAGGAAAGAATGGGCTTGGTTCACGGTTACGCACGTACCATCCTTTGGGTCCTACTACAAAGAGAACACCTTCAGTCCCTCCACAAGGGAGACAAAGTCACACTCACAGTCACTGATCCCAGGGCCAAGTTCAGAGTCTTCAAGTGACAAAGCACCCTCACTCTCACCCTCACCAAAGCATCAGATCTATATGCACCACCCAGTGGTCTTTCTGACTAAAAAGACAGATTGTCTGCCACGCCATGCCCCCACTCCCAATATACAATGATTGAGCAGGGACAGAAGAAAAAGCTCCCATACAGAAAAATGAAGAGTGGAAAACACACAACAGTCTCTTGTCCACAGCAATGNTAGTGTGGATCAGAGGCTGGGCCTTGTGATGCCAAAGTATGTACTGTTCTGATCTAGCACCTGCCCCTCAGGAAAGCTCACACACTTGGGAAAGTACTTTGATATTTTAAGGCCATGAGGGCATCTGTTGATGCACCAGGCATGCTGAGAAAAGCGTGTCATCTTTCAGCGCACTCAGTCTCACGGTGAGCTAATGCAGCTGTTAGGCATTCGGTACCAGGGAGAGAGCAGGAAGCAGAGGAGAGCTGTCTTAGTGAGCAGCTACGAACAGCTACAAAATGGTCTGGAGTGAATCCCTGTAACCTTGGCTCTGAGTTCTGTTCAGTGGGATTGTTAATACCTGTTGTAAAGAATGAGAACAAGAAATGATCCAAGAAAGGTTTAAGAAGACATAACATGGCTTTAATAATTTCAGTGATTTTAATGATGCTTATTTTTGAGAGCAAGGCCAAATAATGTTTATTCACCTACAAGATCTCAATGCAATAAAAGCCCAGTTAAAAGCTTTCACTGTGATTCAATACTCATGCACTTTTGAATATTAAATTATGAAATGAAAAACTTCCAAGGCATTAATGGAATGAAATTAAAGACAGAGACGTTTCAAATGATTCATCGGCAAAAATGTCCTTTCTGTTATAAAATGACTTTTCCAGGAACACAACAAAATTTTTATCACTAGGACAAATAAATAAAGGATCTTTAGACTTGTTCTGCATCACTTGTAATTTCATATTTTTCAATTAAGTTCAGTTTCCCAAATATTAATTAAGCTGTATGTATAAGGCATCCTGTTAGGTGCTAGAGATACTGAGATAAATGTGAAATGGACAAAGATGGAACATGAGAGCGGCCATGAAAGCGGCTAACAGGATTGATAAAAATCATTCTGTTTCATGGTAACTGAATAGAAATATGATATACTAATAATAAAATGCAATTTGTTTCTAAAATGAACATTCGTTTGTCATAACCAAATATTTCCTTTTTTTGTGTGCTTGAAAATGTTGCTTCAAACTCATATATTTCACATATTCATGTTTCATAAAATAAAACAAGTCACTGAGTATTCATGGTAAATGTAAGAATTCATAATTTAACAATTCAACATAAGTTGTATTGCTGTTTATTGGGGTAAATAAAGCTTGCAAACAAAGAAATCTAATTAATATTTATATTAATCTTATTAAGAAATACTGCTACTGCTATCCCCCTTTTTGGCCAGACACCTAACCAATGGCCTCAGGCCATTAGGTAAAAAACCAAGCCAAACATTGGAGTAGACTAATGATTTCTTTATGTATCCACCCATACTCATTGTATTAATTAGATTAACATTTAGCTGCTGAAGAAATAAATCCTAACATTTTAGTAGCCTGACACAATACAATTTTATTTCTTGCTCACTTTCCAGTCCGTTACTGTTCCTGGTTAGTGGTTGCCTTCAGTATGGTCATTCAGAGAATCAGGTTCTTTTCATTCTGTGGCTTGCCCTCCTCTGTCATGTTGGAATCTCCCGCATTTAGCAGGCAGTGTGAAAAGAGAGAGGTTGGGAAAGGCACATGTGCTTTGTTAGCCCGTTTTGGCTGAGAAGAGACTTCTCACATTCCATTGGAAAACTCTCAGTTGGCCATACCTAACTGCAAAGCACGCTGGGAAATACAGTTTAATCCAGAACCCAGGAAGGGAAGGAAAGAATGGGCTTGGTTCACGGTTACGCACGTACCATCCTTTGGGTCCTACTACAAAGAGAACACCTTCAGTCCCTCCACAAGGGAGACAAAGTCACACTCACAGTCACTGATCCCAGGGCCAAGTTCAGAGTCTTCAAGTGACAAAGCACCCTCACTCTCACCCTCACCAAAGCATCAGATCTATATGCACCACCCAGTGGTCTTTCTGACTAAAAAGACAGATTGTCTGCCACGCCATGCCCCCACTCCCAATATACAATGATTGAGCAGGGACAGAAGAAAAAGCTCCCATACAGAAAAATGAAGAGTGGAAAACACACAACAGTCTCTTGTCCACAGCAATGATGACATTCTTCAGACATTCTGAGGTTTCTTGTGACTTGTGTAGGGGGGATTCCTTTGATTTGATGCAGATTCTACATTCTGGGAGGAACTCCCTTCCCACTATTCTTGCTGGCCCCTGAATCTTCCCTCTAGGAAGTTCTTCCTTTTCTATCATCCTCCATAGCCACATCTGAAACAGGGACTGAGGACTATGCCGCCTAGAAATCCATCCAGCCCAACTGAAGCCAGGGCAAACTTAGAGACCCAAAGCTTGCTTTAAAACTGTAATAGGCAAAAGGTTTTTATTCTTAGCTCAGAGGGGATTTTTTTTTTGCAATACAATTTCCACAAAACTTTAATAGGCAATTGATTATTTGTTTTATGCCACTAAGTTCTGGGTTGTTACATTGCCTGGTTAACTGGAACACTACAGGAGACTTACTAAAGATGGGCACAATAAAGGACAGAAATGGTATGGACCTAACAGAATCAGAAGATATTACGAAGAGGTGGCAAGAATACACAGAAGAACTATGCAAAAAAGATCTTCATGACCCAGATAATCACGATGGTGTGATCACTGACCTAAAGTCAGACATCCTGTAATGCGAAGTCAAGTGNGGTATGGACCTAACAGAATCAGAAGATATTACGAAGAGGTGGCAAGAATACACAGAAGAACTATGCAAAAAAGATCTTCATGACCCAGATAATCACGATGGTGTGATCACTGACCTAAAGTCAGACATCCTGTAATGCGAAGTCAAGTGGGCCTTAGGAAGAAACACTACAGACAAAGCTAGTGGAGGTAATGGAATTCCAGTTGAGCTATTTCAAATCCTAAAAGATTATGCCGTAAAAGTGCTGCATTCAATATGCCAGCAAATTTGGAAAACTCAGCAGTGGCCACAGGACTGGAAAATGTCAGTNCTCCTCTGAGCTTGTTTCTCTCATTTGACTGTTGGCTGATTGAAAACAACCTCAGCTGGTGTAGCAGTGCTGGCTGAGCCGGCTGGGACAACTAGGCATTGAGCTCTCCTCTGCTGTCTTCTATATCACTCCTTCAGACTAACTCAGGGAAGTTATTACGGCCTGGGGAGAGAAACAGAGTGAACAGGTCATGCAAGAAGGGAAGCAGGAAGCACAAGTGCTTTTCAGCCTTCTGCTTGGATCACTTTTGCTAACATTCTATTTACCCAAGGAAAATGTGAGGCCAAGCTCAGAGGTGGGTGGGGGACTATACAGTTAATGACTTCCCCATATACATTAATACAATTAATACAACTAATTAGTTGTATCCATTAATACAACTAATCTACCACCGTCTGCTCTTTAGCCAACATTGTTCACAATCCCTCCTACATGCAAAATACATTCATCACCTGTAAAGGCCTCTCAAAATCTTATCCAAGCATGGCATCTGGCGCAAAGCCCATGATTTTGTGATCTGCATCAGATTATATATGTCTCTTCTTTATCTTGAGACTTATGAGCAACTGGATTATTGATAGTATAAATAAATGTGGCCAAGCTCTCTGGCAAGAGCAATTACTTCACAACCCTTGCCTGGATGACAAAAATTATAAGATAGCATGAACTGTAAGACACAGCCTAATTTGAGATAAATTAAAATGTGAGGAGAAAGAGTGTCTTAGAATTGATAGAATATGGTAAGTTGGAGAGCAATCAGCCTTGTAGAACTGCAAACAGCATGCTGAAGCCATAGGACTATTTGACATTGCCTAGGTAGTGAGTCTCCATAGAAAAGAGGTTGTAGAATTGAGCCCTGAGACATGTCCATAATTAAAAAGTAGGAAGGCAAGGAATATCCAGCTAAGAAGAGCTACAAAGTACAAGTAATGGAGGAGAAGAACCAAGAGAAATAATGTCACACAGCGAAGTGGAGAAATAATTTCAAGAGGAGGGAATCAGGTGCTGATTCGGCTGAGTCCAAAGCTGTAGACAGAGTAAGAATAGAACTGAGAGCTGACTCTTGGCTTACAGCAACACGGGAGTCATTAGTGATGACCTCAGCAAGAGCTGTTTCAGTGAAGTGGTAGAGGCAAAAGCTCGGTAGGCATGAGTTAAGGAAGAATGGGAGGTCAAGGAGTAAGGTGAGTAAGGAGAGCTTTTAAAAGTATTTTTGCAGGGGAAAGGGAGCTAAGCAACAGGGCAGCAGGAAGGTGAAGCCAGGCCAAGGTATAGCCTTTTCAGATGGAAGATGCTTAAGAATGTTTGGATGCTAGTGGGAATGATCCAGCGTAGAGGGCAAATCTGATATTTGAGAGAGGGGGTAAGTGCAAGAGTGATGCCCTTAACTAAGGGAGAAGGATAAGAGCCAGAGCCTAAGTGAAGGGGTTAGTAGTAGTAATGTTAGTCGTTAGTCGTGTCTGGCTCTTTGCAACCCCACAGACTGTAGCCCGTCAGGCTCCTCAGTCCACGGAATTCTCCAGGCAAGAATACTGGAGTGGGTTGCCATTCCCTTCTCCAGGGGATCTTCCCAACCCAGGGATCGAACACAGGTCTCCTGCATGGCAGGCAGATTCTTCACCATCTGAGCTACAGGGAAGTCCCTAAGTGAAAGGGTTGGTAATGGGTAAAAGCCAGGATCCCACCTCCATCATAATAGGGAGGGAGGTGATGTGTGGGTTGGTAGATGTGCTAGTCAGAGTGTCACTTCCAATGGCTCTGTTTTCTGAGGCAAGCTCCCCTTCAGTCTGCCAAGGGTAATGTGGAGGGCTGTTCTGTGATAGAAACAGAATACCAAGCCTCCAATAATTTTTGGTAGGTTTTCTAGGGTTTAGTAAATAATCTATATTTGTTATTTATGTGGCATATCATTAGATTATAAATAATAATTTTCTTGTCCATGCCAATGCCCATTTCTATCATTGCTGTTTCATTTTTATTGCTTTGCCCAGAAATTCTATAAGGTTAAGCAATGATGAATTCTAGCAAGCACCCTAGAATTCCTTAGAAATTAACAAAAATGTTTCTAGTGTTCCCCCATGGAGTGCAAGATAGCTGCTGTTTTAGAAGACAGCTACCATTTCAAATTAATTGGAGACAAGGGATTTTTATCAAATACTTTCTGGGTTATCTATTGATCATATAATTTTTTTTTCTTAAGTTCCTGCTATACTAACAGATTTTTTTTTTCCTTAGGTAAGTTTCTGGACTTGATCTCAAATATTAAGAAATGTCCATGGAACAGAATCTGGGAATGGATTGTAAGTTAGAAAAAAGAAAAAAAAGAAAAAGCATGGCGTTGTCCAACTGGTCACGATGCTTTTGTTGTAACCTCTCAGACAGACATAAGGAAGAAGAAACGCAACCACCAAGACTGAAATCTGGCAGAAATCCTGTTACTGTTACACAGGCTACATCCTCTCTGCACAGTTCATTTCAAGCTAATTGTAGAGAAAATGATGAATTAACAGCAGTTAATGAAGAGTTTAAATTCCATTTTCTTCTCTTGTAGGCTCTCAGGCAAGAAACAGCTACAGCTGTCCCTCTGTATCCACAGGGATTGGTTCCAGGACCTCCCAGGGCTGTCTNATGATGAATTAACAGCAGTTAATGAAGAGTCTAAATTCCATTTTCTTCTCTTGTAGGCTCTCAGGCAAGAAACAGCTACAGCTGTCCCTCTGTATCCACAGGGATTGGTTCCAGGACCTCCCAGGGATACCAAAATCCATGGACATTCAAGTCCCTTACATAAAAAGGCAAAGAATTTGCATATGACCTACACACATCCTCCCACTTACTTTAAATCATCTCCAGATTACTTAAAAATACGCAGTAAATGCTATGTGATTAGCTGCCAGCAAGTGACAATTCAAGCTTTGCTTTTTGGAATTTTCTAGAAAAAAAATTTTTTTTTTTTTTCAGAATATCTTCTATTCACTGTTGGTTGAATCCATGGATGCAGAACCCACAGATAAGAAAGGTGACTGGATAGGTCTTCTTCTGTACTCAATAAATGGTCTTCACATTTCTTATTTTGTGATTATCCCCACTCATTCAAGAGAAGGAGAAAAAATCTGAAAGTGTCTATTTAAAGGAAAAAATGGAATGAGAAAGAGGAAGTGAAGAGCAACTTGGCAATGAATCTACTGTTTTTAAATAAGTTAATATTAAACAAACATATCAATTTTATTCTATTTTTCTCTTTGTATATAATTCTCAATTAAACTATACCTACCTTTCAAATGTGCTCTTCAAATGAGCCATTTCACTATAATTTCTGCAGTTTCAGTAAATACATTTGCATTCTAGCTCTTCTGTAGTGTTGGTTTAAAGTTAATGACTTGATATTACAGTTACTGACATAAAACCCTTCTCTGGGGGGACAGAAAAGTACAGTATAAGCTTCTCCCCTCTTCGTCTATTCCACAAGACAGTTTAATGCAGAGTTGTAAGGGATAGAGACACTGATGCTCCCTGAGCCTCACTGCTCTCCTGAGTTTATTCTGTCACCATGGAAAGACATCTGTGCTCTGAGGCTTTTCCTACAGCCTCACCAAACCAACCCTCTCTCTATTTTATAGAGCTTGTTGTGATGCATGCATACCAAGATTCTGCATATAGAGCATAATTAAAACAGGCTTTCCTCCTGGACGCCAGAACGTCCTTTTATTGCCAGTCCTTAAGACCAGAGGGTGAGGTTTCAGGATGCTAACCCCCTTACAAAGGGTCCATCTTGCTATAATGAAGCCTGAGAATGCTTAAGAGATCACCTCCAGTGCACATCATTGTCATCTTCAATACAAGACACTCGAAATAGTTTTCAAGCATCCTATAAGTTTTAAATAAATTCCCACATGAATTGGAAATAAAATGTGCCTTTAGACATGAGGCCATGATTTTGACATATTCAGTTCAGTTCAGACGCTCAGTCATACCCAACTCTTTGAAACCCCATGAACTGCAGCCTCCCTGTCCATCACCAACTCCCAGAGTCCACCCAAACCCATGTCCATCGAGTCGGTGATGCCATCCAACCATCTCATCCTCTGTCGTCCCCTTCTTCTCCTGACTTCTATCTTTCCCAGCATCAAGGTCTTTTCCAGTGAGTCAGTTCTTTGCATCAGGTGGCCAAAGTATTGAAGTTTCACCTTCAACATCAGTCCTTCCAATGAACACACAGGACTGATCTCCTTTAGGATGGACTTCTTGGATCTCCTTATAGTCCAAGGGACTCTCAAGAGTCTTCTCCAACACCACAGTTCAAAAGCATCAATTCCTCGGCACTTGGCTTTCTTCACAGTCCAACTCTCACATCCATACATGACTACTGGAAAAACCATAGCCTTGACTAGATGGACCTTTGTTGGCAAAGTAACATCTCTGCTTTTTAATATGCTATCTAGGTTGGTCATAACTTTCCTACCAAAGAGTAAGCATCTTTTAATTTCATGGCTGCAGTCACCATCGGCAGTGATTTTAGAGGCTAAAAAAATCAAGTCTGCCACTGTTTTCATGGTTTCCCCATCTATTTGCCATGAGGTGATGGGGCCAGATGCCATGATCTTCGTTTTCTGAATGTTGAGTTTTAAGCCAACTTTTTGACTCTCCTCTTTCACTTTCATCAACAGGCTCTTTAGTTCTTCACTTTCTGCCGTAAGAGTGGTGTCATCCGCATATGTGAGGTTATTGATATTTCTCCCAGCAATCTTGATTCCAGCTTGTGCTTCATCCAGCCCAGTGTTTCTCATGAGGTACTATTAGATGTGTTCATTTATATCCAACTTCAGTGGATGAATTCATAATTCCACCTTTTCCTTTAATTTTAGACAGACATCAAATTGACTTGAAGAGAGACAGATGCTACCATCATTTAACAAAATTCCAAACCATCAAAGTGCACACAAATACTGTTTCATCAGGTGTACTCCTGTGATATTTTCTGAATTTATGTTCTAGCAAGCCCCCTGATGTGTATTTGAAAATCACCAACCTGCAGTGCTGTAGGAGTGAAACAGGAGGGAAGGTGGAAGGGCACAACCTTTAAAAGAATGACATAGCCATAGGACATGATGAAAACTGGTTAGAACTAACTCAGTCCCAGATGGAAGTGACAGATGGATCTGACTTCCAGTGAACCCTTGAGCCTCATTATATGCTCACTGTAATACATTAGCATATGCTAAGTGACACACATATCAGGGCCATGACAGTTCTGAGGCTAATCATCAAAGACCAAAAAGTGGGTGGTGGCCCAGTTCCTGTAAATCTCTACCCCTTCCCCCAAATAGTTGAAATAATCCTCCCTCTCATTAGCCTATGAAATTACTCAGCCCATTAAAAACTAACCATGGCCATATTTCAGGGTCTCTCACCGTCTGAGATGGCCCACACTCTGTGTGTGTGTGTGTGTGTGTGTGTGTGTGTGTGTGGAGTGTGTTTTCTTTAAGTAAGTCCACTTCTCTTCACTTTGTCTCTCCCTGAATTCTTTCTGCAAAGAGACATCAAAAATCTGAGCTGACACCAGGTGTGTGATCTCAACTAAAAGACCACGGGTTGAAGTCTCAGTCTGAGTTTTTCCTTCTTTGCTATACTTTTCCTTCCCAATTTGTATTGAAGGCAGGTAATTAACAAAGTGGAAAGCACTTGGGTTCCAGAAGCCATATAGAGTGCAATTATAACAGGGTCTTTGCTTCCATAGCTGCTGCACACTGTGTTCAGAAGCTCAACACAGTGACAACTGTAGCTTTTTTTCAAAAAACTACTCCATGAAGCTGATGATCTGGAAAGATTTAATATGGAATTTAATCTCTTGCCTTTATGTGTGAACATTTTTGACAGTCAAATACAGCTATGCTTGGTAATTGATTTTTATTATTTCTTTGGAAAATTGAAGATAATCTTCCAGCATTTGAAGAAGCTCTAGTATTTTCTCTTCCTGTATCTCTAACAACAATAGAGTAGTAGATAGAATTCAAAAGACTCAGTCTAGAATAAATGTGTAAAAAAAAAACAAAAACCCTCAAACCTGGAAAACTATGTGCCGGTAAGGATGTGGAGAAATCAGAACCCTGTGCACTGTTGCTGGGAATGTAAACTGGTACAGCTGCTGTGAAAACAGTACAGAGGTTCCTTGAAAAATTAGCAACAGGTTCACCCTATGATCCAGCAATTCTACTTCTAGGTATGTACTCAGAAGAACTGAAAGCAAGACCTCAATTTTATGTCTATACCATGTTCAAAGCAGCATCATTAACAATAGCTAAAACACTGAAGCAACACAAGTGCCTATCAATGGATGAGTGGATAAGCACAGTGTGGTATATTCATACAATGGAATATTATTTAGCCTTAAAAGGGAAGGAAATTCTGACATTGGAGAAGGCAATGGCACCCCACTCCAGTACTCTTGCCTGGAAAATCCCATGGACGGAGGAGCCTCATAGGCTTCAGTCCATGGGGTCGCCAAGAGTTGGATACGACTAAGCGACTTCTCTTTCACTTTTCACTTTCATCCATTGGAGAAGGAAATGGCAGCCCACTCCAGTGTTCTTGCTTGGAGAATCCCAGGGACAGGGGAGCCTGGTGGGCTGCCGTCTATGGGGTCACACAGAGTCAGACACGACTCAAGTGACTTAGCAGCAGTAGCGGCAGTACAGCATGGGTGAAAGCTGAGGACATTACATTAAATAAGTAAAACAAGCCAATCCCCAAAGGATAAATACTATATGATTCCATTTATATGAGGTACTTAGATTAAACATCATAAAGACAAAAAGTTGGATGGTGCTTGCCAGGGCCTGAGGAGCAGAGAAATGGAGTTATTGTTTATTTGGTATAGAATTTCAGGTTTCGCAACTGAAAAGAATTCCAGATGTGGATGGTGGTGATGGATGCACAGCAATATGAATGCACTTAATGCCACTGAAGTATAAAAAAATTCCTCAGGAGGAGAGAAATCAACCTGTTCTACTCTCTTACTCCATAATGCTCTACAAGCATGATAAAAAAAAAAAAAACAAGTTCACTTTGTGAGATCTAGTGTCTCTGAGGCCAAGGTGACAGGTTTGATCTTCAGGTGGATGGTGAGTCCCCCTCTCTCATGGTCACCAATGGTGCCCCTTCTTCTTACCTCCTGCTCTCACAATGAGTGTGCCCTTGACCACAAGCAAGAATAAGTGAATGTATCTACAGACTCACAATCTCTACATAAAGAGAGCCCTGTACACCTGTCCCTCAAATACTGGCATCTTAAATATTAAAAGGAAGAGTTTTTATATTTCATGTTGGGCTGCACTAGTGAATATACTATTGTAATTATGGTTTTCACTGGGAAGCTGAAGATTTTTAAATCCTCTTATCATTTTTTTTTCTTTTAACTAGTTATAAAAATTGCTTTTATTGATGCAAAAGAAACAGAAATTTCATGATGACTACTGAATACACATATTTACTAACCTTCTTCCCCCTCTTCAGAACCCATTAAAATGAGAGCAAAAGGATTAAAAAAAAAGAATAAATGCATAGCAGTAAAGAGACTAAGAGTGGAGCCATGAATGGATTAGAGATTTCAACAAATTTCTGAAAGCAAGTAGAGGAAATGTGTTGATTGGTAGAACATGGTGGAGAGAGTCTTACCTAAGAACATTCTGGAAAGAGTTTTGATCAAAGAGTATGACCAGAGAAGCTCTCATAAAGGTTAAGAATGAGAAAGTGAAAGTGAAGTTGCTCAGTCGTGTCTGACTCTTTGCGACCCCATGGACTGTAGCCTTCCGGGCTTCTCTATCCATGGGATTTTCCAGGCAAGAGTACTGGAGTGGGTTGCCATTTCCTTCTCCAGAGGATCTTCCTGACCCAGGGATTGAACCCAGGTCTCCTGCATTGTAAGCAGATGCTTTACCATCTGAGCCACCAGGGAAGTGGGTTAAGAATGGGAAGGGGGCTGAAAACAGGATGGGAGAACTTTACTGAGAGGCTGATGACAAAGGAACAGTGCCAATGGCTTCACGCTCTTATCTAGCACAATGTTTACAACAGTTGCATATAACAGTCAAGAAGCATCTCATAATATTGTATAATTTATATTGCTTTCAAATTTGCACTTAAATAGGACTAAATGTAACATATTTGCAAATCTATACTAATTCTTTACATTGGCAACAAGGTGGCTGTTGAAAACTAAAAATGAAAATAGTTTATTTAAAATAAGCTAACGTTAGATAACTAAAATATCAAAAGATTAAATTTCAGGTTTTAAAAACAATTTTATGTAATAATTTGATATTTATTAATTTTATTTTGTGATTTTAAATAAAATGACATTTTAGAAACATATAGTAACTTGTTTCTGTCTTATATTTCCTTTAATTTACATTTTAAAAACATTCTAATTATGCTTTCATTTATACACACATACCTTTGATTTTTATTCCTAACATCATTTCTTTCAAGAGAATATAAATAATCTAAAAATCTTGATTATAGCAAGGCCATCAGTGGATTTGCTAAAATGAAGGCAAGAAAAAATCATTTTAATGGAAAGTACATAATTTATGAATTATATATACATTTTATTATTTACCCAAATAGTGTCAGCCCACTGACATACAAAAATAATTGCAATATAATTAAAATAATTAAAAAATAATTAAACCACCTAAAGGCATATACTAAAAATAACTAATCAAGTCATCTTTGATATCTGCTGTCTTTTAGTCATGTAGAAAATACTTTATATGTATTTTTTCAGTTTTACAGTTATGAAGGTATATTTACAAGGTAAGATGAGAGACCATATTTTATTTAGAGATGTGATAGCTTAATATTTAACTTTAAACTATTTATATGTGATGCAGGGTGCATGGTACATGGGCTTCCACGTGCATTCTTGCCCATTCCTACAAATATTAAGAGAGGGCCTTCAAAGAGGCATAAGACAGAGTCCCCAGGAGTCAGATCCATCTGTTGAGACAGCCCCGTGGGGGCGCCTGTGGTTGTGGTGAGCACAAGAAGTGTTACAGCATGAGGGAGAGGCAGGGCCCTGTCCTTCCATCTGTGTGTGTCTGAAATGAACACTCAGGAAATGTTTGGGGATGGATAAATGTGTCCATGCAGGCATGCATGAGGAACTTACAAATACAATAAATAACAGAGCTATAAATATTAGAAACAGGTTGTAAAAAGTAATTTAAAAAAGCAGAGCAATGGACAGTGTTTGGCGCTTGACTTAACATGGTTATTATATAAGATACTCATGAGTCTGAGTTTGTTGATATATGATTGACCTTAAAGATCATATAAAAATAGCATCAGGAAGAATTAGAATTGGGGTGAGGGGTCATGCTAGCAAGATTTTCTAATCCCATGAAGCCACTCTTAAGCTTGGATATCATTTTTCACTATAACATCTTTTTTTGCAAATTCACTCTGCAATAAAAATGTGATGTAGGAGCATTACTGCTAATTTTGTCTGAGGAAGCAGTAATGATGCTCTGAGATTTTAAAAGAGTATTGATTTTTAGAGCAATTTCTCATTTCTCTGTGAAGAGAACTGGTCTTACATTTCTTTTTCCCTCTACAAGAAAGAACGACGTTTACAAAATCAGGTATTTCTGTCACTGGACTGACAGAAGACAAAGAGTGAGGATGTAAGCAGTGGACCCCAAAAATAACGATGAAATAATGTTGTCTGCAGTGTATATTATGTCATCTCTGTGATTTTTATATAATTTATATTTCTCCCAATGATGACAGGAAGCTAGACTAAATCTTTGAGCAGCTGCTGCTGCTGCTAAGTTACTTCAGTTGTGTCCGACTCTGTGCGACCCCATAGATGGCAGCCCACCAGGCTCTCCCTTTCCTAGGATTCTCCAGACAAGAACACTGGAGTGGGCTGCCATTTCCCTCTCCAATGCATGAAAGTGAAAAGTGAAAGTGAAGTCGCTCAGTCATGTCCGACTCTTAGCNNAACATGTATACTATCATATAAGAAATGAAGTGCCAATCTATGTTCAATACAGGATACAGGATGCTTGGGGCTGGTATATGGGATGAGCCGGGGAGATGGTGTGGGGAGGGAGGTGGGAGGGGGCTTCGGCATTGGGAGATTGTGTACACCTGTGGCTGATTCATGTCAATGTATGGCAAAACCAATACAGTACTGTAAAATAGAATAAAGTATTAAATAAATTTAAAAATAAAATAAAATAAAAATCATAAATATATCCACAGCAAAACAATAAAGAAAAAAAAATGGTGATCGCATAGATCCCCTCTGCTTTTCTAATCCACAAATTCTAATTCTGCCTCTGCAACCGAAAGCAGTGTGTCTCTTCCTTTGTTCATACAGTTCCCCTTCGAATATTTGAACCCATCTATTTAACATTTATTTAGCTGTAGGTTGGGGGCAATTTAGGAGGGGCTCAGCCAGATATGCTTCTCCTCTGAGCTTGTTTCTCTCATTTGACTGTTGGCTGATTGAAAACAACCTCAGCTGGTGTAGCAGTGCTGGCTGAGCCGGCTGGGACAACTAGGCATTGAGCTCTCCTCTGCTGTCTTCTATATCACTCCTTCAGACTAACTCAGGGAAGTTATTACGGCCTGGGGAGAGAAACAGAGTGAACAGGTCATGCAAGAAGGGAAGCAGGAAGCACAAGTGCTTTTCAGCCTTCTGCTTGGATCACTTTTGCTAACATTCTATTTACCCAAGGAAAATGTGAGGCCAAGCTCAGAGGTGGGTGGGGGACTATACAGTTAATGACTTCCCCATATACATTAATACAATTAATACAACTAATTAGTTGTATCCATTAATACAACTAATCTACCACCGTCTGCTCTTTAGCCAACATTGTTCACAATCCCTCCTACATGCAAAATACATTCATCACCTGTAAAGGCCTCTCAAAATCTTATCCAAGCATGGCATCTGGCGCAAAGCCCATGATTTTGTGATCTGCATCAGATTATATATGTCTCTTCTTTATCTTGAGACTTATGAGCAACTGGATTATTGATAGTATAAATAAATGTGGCCAAGCTCTCTGGCAAGAGCAATTACTTCACAACCCTTGCCTGGATGACAAAAATTATAAGATAGCATGAACTGTAAGACACAGCCTAATTTGAGATAAATTAAAATGTGAGGAGAAAGAGTGTCTTAGAATTGATAGAATATGGTAAGTTGGAGAGCAATCAGCCTTGTAGAACTGCAAACAGCATGCTGAAGCCATAGGACTATTTGACATTGCCTAGGTAGTGAGTCTCCATAGAAAAGAGGTTGTAGAATTGAGCCCTGAGACATGTCCATAATTAAAAAGTAGGAAGGCAAGGAATATCCAGCTAAGAAGAGCTACAAAGTACAAGTAATGGAGGAGAAGAACCAAGAGAAATAATGTCACACAGCGAAGTGGAGAAATAATTTCAAGAGGAGGGAATCAGGTGCTGATTCGGCTGAGTCCAAAGCTGTAGACAGAGTAAGAATAGAACTGAGAGCTGACTCTTGGCTTACAGCAACACGGGAGTCATTAGTGATGACCTCAGCAAGAGCTGTTTCAGTGAAGTGGTAGAGGCAAAAGCTCGGTAGGCATGAGTTAAGGAAGAATGGGAGGTCAAGGAGTAAGGTGAGTAAGGAGAGCTTTTAAAAGTATTTTTGCAGGGGAAAGGGAGCTAAGCAACAGGGCAGCAGGAAGGTGAAGCCAGGCCAAGGTATAGCCTTTTCAGATGGAAGATGCTTAAGAATGTTTGGATGCTAGTGGGAATGATCCAGCGTAGAGGGCAAATCTGATATTTGAGAGAGGGGGTAAGTGCAAGAGTGATGCCCTTAACTAAGGGAGAAGGATAAGAGCCAGAGCCTAAGTGAAGGGGTTAGTAGTAGTAATGTTAGTCGTTAGTCGTGTCTGGCTCTTTGCAACCCCACAGACTGTAGCCCGTCAGGCTCCTCAGTCCACGGAATTCTCCAGGCAAGAATACTGGAGTGGGTTGCCATTCCCTTCTCCAGGGGATCTTCCCAACCCAGGGATCGAACACAGGTCTCCTGCATGGCAGGCAGATTCTTCACCATCTGAGCTACAGGGAAGTCCCTAAGTGAAAGGGTTGGTAATGGGTAAAAGCCAGGATCCCACCTCCATCATAATAGGGAGGGAGGTGATGTGTGGGTTGGTAGATGTGCTAGTCAGAGTGTCACTTCCAATGGCTCTGATTTCTGAGGCAAGCTCCCCTTCAGTCTGCCAAGGGTAATGTGGAGGGCTGTTCTGTGATAGAAACAGAATACCAAGCCTCCAATAATTTTTGGTAGGTTTTCTAGGGTTTAGTAAATAATCTATATTTGTTATTTATGTGGCATATCATTAGATTATAAATAATAATTTTCTTGTCCATGCCAATGCCCATTTCTATCATTGCTGTTTCATTTTTATTGCTTTGCCCAGAAATTCTATAAGGTTAAGCAATGATGAATTCTAGCAAGCACCCTAGAATTCCTTAGAAATTAACAAAAATGTTTCTAGTGTTCCCCCATGGAGTGCAAGATAGCTGCTGTTTTAGAAGACAGCTACCATTTCAAATTAATTGGAGACAAGGGATTTTTATCAAATACTTTCTGGGTTATCTATTGATCATATAATTTTTTTTTCTTAAGTTCCTGCTATACTAACAGATTTTTTTTTTCCTTAGGTAAGTTTCTGGACTTGATCTCAAATATTAAGAAATGTCCATGGAACAGAATCTGGGAATGGATTGTAAGTTAGAAAAAAGAAAAAAAAGAAAAAGCATGGCGTTGTCCAACTGGTCACGATGCTTTTGTTGTAACCTCTCAGACAGACATAAGGAAGAAGAAACGCAACCACCAAGACTGAAATCTGGCAGAAATCCTGTTACTGTTACACAGGCTACATCCTCTCTGCACAGTTCATTTCAAGCTAATTGTAGAGAAAATGATGAATTAACAGCAGTTAATGAAGAGTTTAAATTCCATTTTCTTCTCTTGTAGGCTCTCAGGCAAGAAACAGCTACAGCTGTCCCTCTGTATCCACAGGGATTGGTTCCAGGACCTCCCAGGGATACCAAAATCCATGGACGTTCAAGTCCCTTACATAAAATGGCAAAGAATTTGCATATGGCCTACACACATCCTCCCACTTACTTTAAATCATCTCTAGATTACTTAAAAATACAATAAATGCTATGTGATTAGCTGCCAGCAAGAGACAATTCAAGCTTTGCTTTTTGGAATTTTCTGGAAAAAAAAAATTTTTTTTTCAGAATATCTTCTATTCACTGTTGGTTGAATCCATGGATGCAGAACCCACAGATAAGAAAGGTGACTGGATAGGTCTTCTTCTGTACTCAATAAATGGTCTTCACATTTCTTATTTTGTGATTATCCCCACTCATTCAAGAGAAGGAGAAAAAATCTGAAAGTGTCTATTTAAAGGAAAAAATGGAATGAGAAAGAGGAAGTGAAGAGCAACTTGGCAATGAATCTACTGTTTTTAAATAAGTTAATATTAAACAAACATATCAATTTTATTCTATTTTTCTCTTTGTATATAATTCTCAATTAAACTATACCTACCTTTCAAATGTGCTCTTCAAATGAGCCATTTCACTATAATTTCTGCAGTTTCAGTAAATACATTTGCATTCTAGCTCTTCTGTAGTGTTGGTTTAAAGTTAATGACTTGATATTACAGTTACTGACATAAAACCCTTCTCTGGGGGGACAGAAAAGTACAGTATAAGCTTCTCCCCTCTTCGTCTATTCCACAAGACAGTTTAATGCAGAGTTGTAAGGGATAGAGACACTGATGCTCCCTGAGCCTCACTGCTCTCCTGAGTTTATTCTGTCACCATGGAAAGACATCTGTGCTCTGAGGCTTTTCCTACAGCCTCACCAAACCAACCCTCTCTCTATTTTATAGAGCTTGTTGTGATGCATGCATACCAAGATTCTGCATATAGAGCATAATTAAAACAGGCTTTCCTCCTGGACGCCAGAACGTCCTTTTATTGCCAGTCCTTAAGACCAGAGGGTGAGGTTTCAGGATGCTAACCCCCTTACAAAGGGTCCATCTTGCTATAATGAAGCCTGAGAATGCTTAAGAGATCACCTCCAGTGCACATCATTGTCATCTTCAATACAAGACACTGGAAATAGGTTTCAAGCATCCTATAAGTTTTAAATAAATTCCCACATGAATTAGAAATAAAATGTGCCTTTAGACATGAGGCCATGATTTTGACATATTCAGTTCAGTTCAGACGCTCAGTCATACCCAACTCTTTGAAACCCCATGAACTGCAGCCTCCCTGTCCATCACCAACTCCCTGAGTCCACCCAAACCCATGTCCATCGAGTCGGTGATGCCATCCAACCATCTCATCCTCTGTCGTCCCCTTCTTCTCCTGACTTCTATCTTTCCCAGAATCAAGGTCTTTTCCAGTGAGTCAGTTCTTTGCATCAGGTGGCCAAAGTATCGAAGTTTCACCTTCAACATCAGTCCTTCCAATGAACATTCAGGACTGATCTCCTTTAGGATGGACTTCTTGGATCTCCTTTTAGTCCAAGGGATTCTCAAGAGTCTTCTCCAACACCACAGTTCAAAACCATCAATTCCTTGGCACTCGGCTTTCTTCACAGTCCAACTCTCACATCCATACATGACTACTGGAAAAACCATAGCCTTGACTAGATGGACCTTTGTTGGCAAAGTAACATCTCTGCTTTTTAATATGCTGTCTAGGTTGGTCATAACTTTCCTACCAAAGAGTAAGCATCTTTTAATTTCATGGCTGCAGTCACCATCGGCAGTGATTTTGGAGGCTAAAAAAATCAAGTCTGCCACTGTTTTCACAGTTTCCCCATCTATTTGCCATGAGGTGACGGGGCCAGATGCCATGATCTTCGTTTTCTGAATGTTGAGTTTTAAGCCAACTTTTTGACTCTCCTTTTTCACTTTCATCAACAGGCTCTTTAGTTCTTCACTTTCTTCCGTAAGAGTGGTGTCATCCGCATATGTGAGGTTATTGATATTTCTCCCAGCAATCTTGATTCCAGCTTGTGCTTCATCCAGCCCAGTGTTTCTCATGAGGTACTATTAGATGTGCTCATTTATATCCAACTTCAGTGGGTGAATTCATAATTCCACCTTTTCCTTTTAGACAGACATCNACTGATGCTGGGAGGGATTGGGGGCAGGAGGAGAAGGGGACGATAGAGGATGAGATGGCTCGATGGCATCACGGACTCAATGGACGTGAGTCTGAGTGAACTCCGGGAGTTGGTGACGGACAGGGAGGCCTGGTGTGCTGCCATTCATGGGGTCGCAAAGAGTCAGACACAACTGAGCGACTGAACTGAACTGATGCTGTCCTAACTTTTAGTTGTGGCCAGTGAGATGGGCTATTATCTACATACCCCGTCTTGACCAGCATGAGAATTTCAGTAACAAACATCTGTTTATCCAATAACAGGGAGCAATTTAGTTGGCCTGCTGACACACATGTATCAATAAAATCATTAGTAACAACTGAATTATTGAATACTAATTTCCCAGGATACATGAATTAAGCTATACTACACTCATAAAGCCACAAAAGTGGATGTGAACAAACCATTAAAGTAAGTGGGTAAGCAGTTTCCAAGTCCTTAGTCAACCATATGAATTAGTTCTCTGGTTTGGGGTTTGGTTTTGTTGCAACAATTCATGTCATGCACCTTGTTTTCAACAAGTAAAAATACTGAAACACTTCTGCTCAAATAAGTTAATTCTCCTATCTTTACAGACCTCTTTGGTAGCAATAAAAAGTTCTCTTGCTAAAGCATATAGAGAAGGGTGAGGAGGATAAAGAGAGGGATAGAAGAATCATTTGGGCTTCCCTGGCGGCTCAGCTGGTAAAGAATCTGCCTGCAAAGCAGGAGACCTGGGTTCAATCCCTGTGTTGGGAAGGTCCCCTAGAGAAAGGCATGGCAAGCCACTCCAGTATTCTTGCCCTGTAGAATCCCCATGGAGCCTGGCGGGCTACAGTCCATGGGGTTGCAAAGAGTTGGACCCCACTGAGTGACAACAACAGGCTCCCTGTCTCCACAAATGTCCTCCAGTCCTAGGCCTGTGCTGATATTATGCTTTAGTCCCCAGAAATAAATTATGAATGATGGNTGGATGTGAACAAACCATTAAAGTAAGTGGGTAAGCAGTTTCCAAATCCTTAGTCAACCATATGAATTAGTTCTCTAGTTTGGGGTTTGGTTTTGTTGCAACAATTCATGTCATGCACCTTGTTTTCAACAAGTAAAAATACTGAAACACTTCTGCTCAAATAAGTTAATTCTCCTATCTTTACAGACCTCTTTGGTAGCAATAAAAAGTTCTCTTGCTAAAGCATATAGAGAAGGGTGAGGAGGATAAAGAGAGGGATAGAAGAATCATTTGGGCTTCCCTGGCGGCTCAGCTGGTAAAGAATCTGCCTGCAAAGCAGGAGACCTGGGTTCAATCCCTGTGTTGGGAAGGTCCCCTAGAGAAAGGCATGGCAAGCCACTCCAGTATTCTTGCCCTGTAGAATCCCCATGGAGCCTGGCGGGCTACAGTCCATGGGGTTGCAAAGAGTTGGACCCCACTGAGTGACAACAACAGGCTCCCTGTCTCCACAAATGTCCTCCAGTCCTAGGCCTGTGCTGATATTATGCTTTAGTCCCCAGAAATAAATTATGAATGATGGGAATTTATGTATCACTTAGGATACAGGTTTAGGTCCAGTTGTAGAAAAGGGCAAAGAAACAAGAGCTTAAACAAGTTTTGTGTTTTATTTTTCTCAGTCACAGACTGACTGAGGCAGGCAAGTGAAGCCATTAGAGTTGCTCCATGGTGCTGGAGATCCCAGCCCTTTCTGTCTCATGGCTTGGCCATTCTCAGTACACAGCTTCTATTTCATGATCCAGCATGGCTGCTCCAGCTCTGCCCATCGCATCTAAATTCTACCTTGTGGGTAGAGGAAAGAAGAAGGGGAGACCACATGCCTCTCTTTTTAAATGAACAACCCCAGAATGCATGTAGGTTCATAAGCTGTACCAAATATAACACTCTGGTGGGGGATGTTGATAGTTGGGGAGGCTGTGTATGTGGGAGGCAAGAGGTATATACATGGGAAATCCCTGTATCTTTCCCTCAGTTTTTCTGTGAACCTAAAACTGCTCCAAAAAGTAAAAGTCTATCAGTGAATGAAGTACAGAAGGAAGGGAAGCAGAGAGAGAGGAATGGAAGGAAGGAAAGAAAGGAGGGATGGAGAAGAGGAAAAAAGGGAAAGAGTACAATCAACCACAAAACAAAAAGAAAAGAAAAAACAGTTGCAGGTCTTAGGAAAGTAATTAAAAAAAACAAACACAAAACTACATTTGAAAAATACTCTGGTGACCTAAGGGTTACCCACTTCATTTATAAGTAACAAAAGATTAAGAATCTCCTGCAATTTAAATCCATTTAGTCATTAAACCTTCCAATCTTGTTTTCTCATCATGAAGTAGTGCTGTAACTACTATAGGATTATTTGCCCTTTCCTCTAACTCTCTTTTAATGGTTTGGTACAAGGCAACTCTAATAGGCAGAGGGCAGTCACACTTTGAAATAAGAAACACACCCATTAAGAAGTAAATCAAGTGTGGCAGAAGCTCTTGTCCATGAGACAGAGTCTCTGTGGACCGTGCATGGCCTGCAAATTTCATTGTGAACCAAGAAGACCATTAACTGGAAGGAAACAATTTTAGCCCTGTAAAAGCAAAGGTGGTCAGATACCAACAAAAGCAAAACTTGAAGACACAGGTGAATGAAAATGCCAAATATTATTTCAATATGCTTGTTAAATAAACATATATAGAATGCCTATCATATGCTAATACCTTTTATATACTAATATCTATTTATTATATGTTAGTACTGGTATTTGGAATCATACAGGTGAACAAGCAAGGTTTTGCTCTTTAGGGAGCTTACATTCTTGAGGTCAAGACATTTTTGCATATGTAATTTCAACAAGGGATGATAATTACAGGACTAAATTTCAGTTCCCAGGGAAGTGACCTTAGGTGGAAATAAGGCAGGAGCAAGGGAAGATTTGTTGGAAGAGACAAACCTGAATTCAGACTTGAACTAAAAGACAAAGGAAGATAGGTGAAGGAGAGGAGGAAAGACCTTCTAGGTAGGAGGGACAGTTGAGTGAAGACATGGAGACCTGAACAGACATGGTACATACAGGCTGTGTGCAATTGCCGAAGCAAAACAGAGGTCAGGATTGGGAGGGATAGATTTGGGAGTCAACTGCCTTCAAAGCCAAATATCCAAGGGCATCAACTTCCTGCTCCAGGACTCCCAGGCTAGGGAACCCAAGGCAGGCCTCAGAGCCCTCAGTCCTTGGTGAAAACTTCTCCCATTGTAATTATCCTCCTTTTTGGGGTCACCTACCTAGGGTATGGATCTTGACTCTATCTCCACCCCTCCTACCCTTCTTGTTGTGGTTTCTCCCTTATACCTTTATCTGTAGAAGATCTTTTTGGCTTGTCATTCAGTCTTTCTCCTTAAGAGTTGCTCTGTAAATGGCAGTGATTTTGATATGCCCATAGCAGGAAGTGAGCTCAGAGTTTTATTCCTCCTCCATCTTGACTGCTTTTCTCCTCAGTAAACATTCGTATGTATGTCCTTTGATGAACACATGTCTGCATTCTTGTTGAGCATATACAGGTAGCTCTCAATTTGCACAGCATTAATATGCACAAATTTTAGCTGCCACAGTTTCATTAAATAACTCCAGCCCCCAAATTACACAATTCAAATTTCAGTTAAACTCTACATTAACTGTGAGCAATTGCAGAATATATAGACTTCACTACTAGCCCTTCAGTTCACAAATCACTATGTAAAAAGTAAGGTGGACATCATGATCAGAGATCAAGCTCACTGACAGCAAAGCCTGTCGCTATGTTGCCTATTTGTTTCCCAGTGAAAAACCCACATGACATTTTATCGAAATAGATACTTGAAAGAGGGAATTGGCCAATTAAAAAGAAGGTGCAAAAAAGTTACAAAAATGATAATGCTGGAGGTGAAATTTGAATCAAACATAGAGTTATAGAAGAACTAGTTGATCATGGCAATGTTGACACTGCCATCATTTGAGACACTAGATATGCAACCACAGGAACTCAGCAAAGATGAACTCATCCACATATACAAAGAAAAAGAATTACAGTGAAAGGATGAAGATGTCCCAGAGGAAGTGACATCAGCAAAAAATTTTACATTAAATGAATTCTCAGGGGTACTTAACAACATTGAAAGAACAAAGAATTAAAACGTTGGGAAACAATCCAAAAGTAGGTGGCACAGATGGTAAAGAACCCACGTGCCAATGTAGACAGATGTAAGGGACATGGGTTCAATCTCTGGGTTGGGAAGATCCCCGGAGGAGGGCATGACAACCTCCTATTCTTGGATGGAGGATCTCATGGACAGAGAAGCCTGGAGGGCTATAGTCCATGGGGTCGCACAGAGTTGGACGCAACTGAACTGACTCAGCATGCATGCATGCAAGGCATAGGAAAGATGCTTGCTTGATAATGTATGTAACGTGACAAGAAGGCAATCATTCTTCAAACTACCTTTGATAAATTTTTTTACAAAGAAACAAAATGCTTTAATTTTCAATGTGTCTAATGCAATCATTTATAGTATACTAGATACAGATTAGCTTTACTATCTTTTTTATTTCCCTATAGCAATGTGACAGGAATAATATCCCATTAAGGTAGCATAATTCAAATACTACATGTAGCATGCAGAGAGCTCAGTTTTTAATAGAAATCTATCATTTTAACCTACCTACAAATTCGTAGATTTGCTCTAATAACTCATTTCTGTTATAAAATTACAAAGGTATTTTGTGTTTGGATAGTCAGTGTAAAAGAACTAAATGATACAGAAATGTACACATAAACTTTGAGTGGGAAAAGTCCTATACTTCCTCCCAAAGACTCCCTCCACATGTGTTTTCCAGATAAAAACTAGTAACAACCTTTCTGATCCTTTGTGTGTGTGTGTATGTGCTCAGTCGTGTCTGACTCTTTGTGACCCCATGGACTATAGCCTGCCAGGCTACTGTGTCCATGGGATTCGCCAGGCAAGAGTACTGGAGTGGATTGCCATTTCCTTCTCCAGACTATCTCCCCAACCCAGGGATCAAACCTGGATCTCTTGCATTGCAGGAAGATTTATGCATATAAATGTTACCTATCCCTTAACATGAGCAAGATAATACTACAGTTACTCTTTCATAACTTGCTTTTGCAGGTTTCCCTGATGACCCAGAGATAAAGAATCCGCCTGCAATGCAAGAAACACAGGAGGTACAGGTTCGATTCCTGGGTCAAGAAGATTCATGGAGAAGGAAGTGGCAACCCACTCCAGTGTTCTTGCCTGGAAAATCCCATGGACAGAGGAGGCGGGCAGGCTACAGACCATGGGGTCACAAAGATTCAGACACAAATGAAGCAACTTAGCAGGCATGCATGCAATATATCTTAGATGCATTTGTCAATTAATATCCTCCTGATGGTTTTAACAGTTCTAAAATGGACTAGAATGGGTGAATCTAACTCAGATAACCATTATATCTACTACTGTGGGCAGGAATCTCTTAGAAGAAATGGAACAGCCATCATGGTCAACAAAAGAGTCCGAAATGCAGTATTTGGGTGCAATCTCAAAAACGACAGCATGATCTCTCTTCGTTTCCAAGGCAAACCATTCAGTATCACAGTAATCCAAGTCTATGCCCCAACCAGTAACACTGAAGAAGCTGAAGTTGAATGGTTCTATGAAGACCTACAAGACCTTTTAGAACTAACACTCAAAAAAGATGTCCTTTTCATTACAGGGGACTGGAATGCAAAAGTNCGCTCTTCCAGTCCAGTAAGCTGTTTTTATATTCCCGTAAACTAACCTAGCATTTAACTCTTCTGGGAACATTTAGCTTCCTTCTTCAATATGATTCAACTATTCCATTTTACAGATTGGGAGGTTAAGACTCAGAGCAGCTGATGGATTTCTGACCACATAGGAGATCTGAGACAGACATAAACTAATATCCAGCTTTCTTACCTGTGAGTTTCCCACTATGCCATGGCCCTTCAAATGTTAGAGATGAAGGAAATGCTGGAGGGTGGAGCCCTCTCAGCCAGTTATTCCTAAAATGAGGATTCTGTCTCTCAGGACATAACAAAGAGCGTTTGCTTACTGTGACTCTTCACAAAAAGAAATTGATTGTCAAATCAATATAAATAGTCCATAAAATATTTAACGTATTCTCATAACACATTCTCAAATGTGTCTTTCTCTCAAATGTAGATTCTATTCACATGAAAATTTCCTGAAAACTCCCTCAAGCTTTAAATGTGTCATTAGAAGAATGCTCACACTGATGAATTTCCAGCTTTCATACCATCCGTTCACAGTGTCTTTCTTTTTCATAAAGGTCAAAGAACAGAAATTGCATTCTGAAATGCAATCTCCTGGGTTACAAACCTTCCAGAGAATTCTGTTTGGTGTCCAAGTCATCACACACACTGTGGAACCAATTGCTGACCCATGAAGGAAACAGCATGTCATAGAGACCTTTTGTACAATTCCTTCTGTTAATAGAATCAGTGAGCCTCAACTAAATTCAATCTTAAATTTCCAATACACCACAGCTGGACATCCTCTCCACAGAGGAATATGTGCCTTTCCAGGATATTGTAAAACTTAAAATTGGTAACTTTTGTTCTTTTCCAGAATAATGTGAGGAAGCATGAAACTTTCTGCTTTCATTTATAAATGTTTCCCTTCCCAAATGTCTCCACATTGCACCTGAGACAATTTAATGGGTGTTGCCAGACTTAGCAGGGAGAAAGGAGAGAGAGTGGAGAGGAGGAGAGGATAAAAGAGTGGAAGGAGAGGAGAAGGGAGGAGGGTGGAAGGGGAGGATAACAGAAGGATGTGGAAGAGAGGGGAGAAGACAAGAGGGGAAAGATGCAGGGAGAAAGAAAGGAAGAGGGAATGCTTGTGAACCAGCTCTCATCAAACTTTTTCTTTAATTGCTTACTGTTGGAGGCCAAGAACAGTTTGGGGACAATCCCATAAAATCTATTTTTGTTGGTATGACAGAATTTTGACAGTAAAAGTTCTGATAAATATGAAATATACTCAACAAGTCTGTACTCAGGATTTCCAGAGTTTTAGGATCCAGCCAATTATTTTATAAAATGTAAACAAGCAAAAAATAAAATAAGGCCCTTTTATTTAAAAAGGTCGTTTGCTTCTCTTAAAATATAAAGGATGGACCATGCTCAATAAGCAACCGAAGACTGAAGACTGACTGTGGAGTATGAGGTTAAAGAAAGTGCTTTACATGACGTCATTAGCTGGATATATGTACTGAGAAGGAGCTCAGTAAAAATAACATTATTATTACTATTTGAGTAACAGCACAGTCCAGTAAAACTTACAACAAAATTAATTGGACATAAATTCAGTTCAGTNATAAAATATTTAACGTATTCTCATAACACATTCTCAAATGTGTCTTTCTCTCAAATGTAGATTCTATTCACATGAAAATTTCCTGAAAACTCCCTCAAGCTTTAAATGTGTCATTAGAAGAATGCTCACACTGATGAATTTCCAGCTTTCATACCATCCGTTCACAGTGTCTTTCTTTTTCATAAAGGTCAAAGAACAGAAATTGCATTCTGAAATGCAATCTCCTGGGTTACAAACCTTCCAGAGAATTCTGTTTGGTGTCCAAGTCATCACACACACTGTGGAACCAATTGCTGACCCATGAAGGAAACAGCATGTCATAGAGACCTTTTGTACAATTCCTTCTGTTAATAGAATCAGTGAGCCTCAACTAAATTCAATCTTAAATTTCCAATACACCACAGCTGGACATCCTCTCCACAGAGGAATATGTGCCTTTCCAGGATATTGTAAAACTTAAAATTGGTAACTTTTGTTCTTTTCCAGAATAATGTGAGGAAGCATGAAACTTTCTGCTTTCATTTATAAATGTTTCCCTTCCCAAATGTCTCCACATTGCACCTGAGACAATTTAATGGGTGTTGCCAGACTTAGCAGGGAGAAAGGAGAGAGAGTGGAGAGGAGGAGAGGATAAAAGAGTGGAAGGAGAGGAGAAGGGAGGAGGGTGGAAGGGGAGGATAACAGAAGGATGTGGAAGAGAGGGGAGAAGACAAGAGGGGAAAGATGCAGGGAGAAAGAAAGGAAGAGGGAATGCTTGTGAACCAGCTCTCATCAAACTTTTTCTTTAATTGCTTACTGTTGGAGGCCAAGAACAGTTTGGGGACAATCCCATAAGATCTATTTTTGTTGGTATGACAGAATTTTGACAGTAAAAGTTCTGATAAATATGAAATATACTCAACAAGTCTGTACTCAGGATTTCCAGAGTTTTAGGATCCAGCCAATTATTTTATAAAATGTAAACAAACAAAAAATAAAATAAGGCCCTTTTATTTAAAAAGGTCGTTTGCTTCTCTTAAAATATAAAGGATGGACCATGCTCAATAAGCAACCGAAGACTGAAGACTGACTGTGGAGTATGAGGTTAAAGAAAGTGCTTTACATGACGTCATTAGCTGGATATATGTACTGAGAAGGAGCTCAGTAAAAATAACATTATTATTACTATTTGAGTAACAGCACAGTCCAGTAAAACTTACAACAAAATTAATTGGACATAAATTCAGTTCAGTTCAGTTCAGTCGCTCAGTCGTGTCCGACTCTTTGTGACCCTATGAATCGCAGCATGCCAGGCCTCCCTGTCCATCACCAACTCCCGGAGTCCACTCAGTACCTGCATACATGAACATTAGTGCATGTGGAATTAGCCATAAAGCAGTTCTCATATATTCTTATAATTAATAAATATTACCTTTACAGAACAAGATACAGTTTTTCTCCCTTCTGTTTGAGAGCTTTGAAATGTTATACCATGATTTATATTTTTCCCTAACTGCAAATTAATCCTCTTTCTCCATTCCTGATAATTATGTTCCTGAAAGTCATAGAAGCCAAACAGTATTCTCTCAAGAAGGTGCCCCTGATTTCCCACACTTGGTCTTAGGCGAAAATTCCCTGGTTCTAAGGAGCAGGCTTGCTGACTGTAGAGTGTGGAGCGTGGGCAGCACAGAGCAAGACAGCACCATCCCCCTGAGAAAGGACGGGTATCTCAGGGCAGGGATGCTCAGGCAGGACAAAGGATGTCAGTGAGCCATTTCATTTCTCTGCAGAAATCGTAGAGGCTAGGAGAGAGTGGGCTGATACGGTCAAAGTTCTCAAAGAAAACTCAAACCAAGAACACTTTAACCAGCAAGGCTGTCCCTCAGAAATGAAGGCGAGATAAAGATTTCCCAGACAAACAAAAACTGTCACCAGACCTGTCTTACAAGAAGTCCTGAAAGGAGTTCTTCAAGGTGAAATGAAATGATACTAACTAGTAGTATGAAAACACATGAAAATACAAAGCACACTGGTTAAGGTAAGTATATAGTTAAATTGAGAATATTCCAGTAAAGTAATATTATATACTGGCATAATATACTGTAATATACATACTGGTGGTATGTTAATCACTTAACTCTACTATAAAGATTAATGAACAAAAACATTAAAAATAGCTATAGCTACAATAATTTGTTAATGTGGTGGTAGTTTGGTTTGCTAAGTCGTGTCCAACTCTTCGTGATCCTATGCACTATAGCCTGCCAGGCTCCTCTGTCCATGGGATTTTCCAGCAAGAAAACTAGAGTGGGTTGCCATTTACTTTTCTGGGGGGTCTTCCCAACCCAGGAATTGAACTCAAGTCTCCTGCATTGCAGGCAGATACGTCACTGCTGAGCCATCAGGGAAGCCCCAAGTAGTTGATGGACACAATATAAAAGATGTAAATTATGACATCAAAAACATGAAATGGAGGGGAGTAAATGGATAGAATTTTTATATAAAATCGAAGTCAGGCTGTCATCAGATTAAAACAGACTGCTATAGCCTTAGGTGGTCCAGTAGTTGGGACTCAGTGCTTTTACTACTAGGGCCCAGGCTCAAACTTTGGTCAGGGAACTAAGATCTAGCAAACCATTCAGCACAGCCAATAAATAAATAGTAAAGGTATTAAAAAAATTGGATCTCTTATGGAAGGCTGCCTCACGGTAACCATAAAGAAAAAACCTATAGTAGACACAAAAGATAAAGATAAGGAAGTTAAAGCATCCTGTTACAGAGAATCGCTGATTCACAAAGGAAGACTGTAAGAAAAGAACAAAGGAATTACAAGACAGCCAGAAAACAATTAATAAGACATCATTAATAATTTTTTTGCTATCAATACTTATTTTAAATGTAAATAAATTAAGTTCACCAATTAAAAGATACAGAGTGACTGGATGGGTAAAAAAAAAGTATATGCTATCTACAAGATACTCATTTCAGCTTTAAGTAAACATATAGGGTGAAAGTTAAGGAATGGAAAAAATATATCTCATGCAAATGGAAACCAAAACAGAATAGGAGTAGCTATACTTATCTCAGATAAAATGGAATTTACATCAAAAAGCATAATAAAAGACAAAGAAGATAATTATATAAAGGGTTCAATTCTTTAATAGGATTTAATAACCACAAATATTTATGCATCCAACATTGGAGCACCTAAATATATTGGATTTGAAGGGAGAACAGTTTAGTAATAGTAGGGGACTTCAATATCCCACCGTCAAAATGGATGCATCATCCAGACAGAAAATCAGTACCAAAATATTGGACTTTAAATACACATTAGAATAGATAACCTAACAAATATATACAGAACATTTCATCAAACAGCAACAGAATACGTTCTTTTAAAGCATTCATGGAACATTCTCCAGGATGGCTCACACATTAGACCACAAAACAAGTCTCAACAAATTGCAGAAGACTGAAACCATAATAGCAATGCTATAAAACTATAAATAACAGAAGGAAAACTGGAAAATTCACAAATCTACAGAGATTAAACAAATGCTCCTGAAAAACCAAATCAATCAAAGGTGAAATCAAACATATCTTGAGACAAAAGAAAATTATTGATGAACACAGATATAAAAATCCTCAGCAAAATATTAGCAAACTGAATTCAAAAACACATTTAAAAGGAACATATATCATGATCAAGTGGGAGTTATTCTTGGGATGTTAGGATGGCTTAACATACACAAGCCAATCAATGTGATATACTACATTAACAGAATAAAGGATAAAAATCATATAATCATTTCAATAGATGCAAAAACAGCATTTGACAAATTTCAAGATCTTTTCATGATAAAAATTCTCAAGTAAATTGGGTATAGATGGTATGTACTTCAACAGCAAAGGAAGCCATCTCAAAATGAAAAGACAATGAGAGTGGCAAGAGTAGGCCTCCTTGGTGGTGGATGGCCAATGTTCAACATAATACTAGAGGTCTTAGCCAGATAAATTAGGCAAGAAAAGGCATCCAAATCAGAAAGGAAGAAATAAAATTGTCTCTGATTGTGAACAATGTCATACAGTATATTAAAAACTCTGAAGACTACACAAAAAACTTTCAGAATAAATAAATTCAGTAAAGTTGCAGGATGCAAAATGGTTAATGGCTAACATACTAAGATGTCCCCTGATCCTCAGCTGTGAGGACTGCATACCAGAGGATTTTGGATTTTTGTAGCCAGTGAACACTCAGCCTGGCAGGACTGCAGCTTATACCTACTGCTCTCCCACATCAGCCTTTTCCCCCTTACTTGTTGGCAATATCTAGCTATATACAATATATGTTCATCAGGAAACTTTGGTCTCCAATATTATTCAAGTGACTTGGATTCAGAGCCACCAGATCCACAGAATATGCAGATAAAAAGTAGAGCCAGCCTATTTAGCATATTGCAGTATGAGCCAGGAAAACTCTGGTGCTCAACAGGAAAAACAAAAACAAGAAAGATATACATGCCTAAGAATCATTAACTATCACTCTTTGAAGCAAATACAATTGCAAAAATTATCAGTAGCAAAGCTCATTAGTTCTTTCAATGTCAACTGAAATGCCAAGAATCCCTTCTGTCTTTCCAAAAATGTTTTGTTATATGTGGTTCATTTTTTTATTGAAATGAACTAAAATAACTCTGAAAGAAACTTCTATTATACAGCTTCAAGCCTTAGAGCAGATATAAATTTGGATAAGCTCAATGAGGATAATTTATATCTATGTCAAGCTACCCTAGCTTGTAACTCTTTTCCGAAACTACATACAACTTTGATTAAAGTGAAGACTGCTATTTTCTATCAACCACTGTTAAATGGGACCTATATGAAAGTCATTTCAACTNTCTACTATAAAGATTAATGAACAAAAACATTAAAAATAGCTATAGCTACAATAATTTGTTAATGTGGTGGTAGTTTGGTTTGCTAAGTCGTGTCCAACTCTTCGTGATCCTATGCACTATAGCCTGCCAGGCTCCTCTGTCCATGGGATTTTCCAGCAAGAAAACTAGAGTGGGTTGCCATTTACTTTTCCAGGGGGTCTTCCCAACCCAGGAATTGAACTCAAGTCTCCTGCATTGCAGGCAGATACGTCACTGCTGAGCCATCAGGGAAGCCCCAAGTAGTTGATGGACACAATATAAAAGATGTAAATTATGACATCAAAAACATGAAATGGAGGGGAGTAAATGGATAGAATTTTTATATAAAATCGAAGTCAGGCTGTCATCAGATTAAAACAGACTGCTATAGCCTTAGGTGGTCCAGTAGTTGGGACTCAGTGCTTTTACTACTAGGGCCCAGGCTCAAACTTTGGTCAGGGAACTAAGATCTAGCAAACCATTCAGCACAGCCAATAAATAAATAGTAAAGGTATTAAAAAAATTGGATCTCTTATGGAAGGCTGCCTCACGGTAACCATAAAGAAAAAACCTATAGTAGACACAAAAGATAAAGATAAGGAAGTTAAAGCATCCTGTTACAGAGAATCGTTGATTCACAAAGTAAGACTGTAAGAAAAGAACAAAGGAATTACAAGACAGCCAGAAAACAATTAATAAGACATCATTAATAATTTTTTTGCTATCAATACTTATTTTAAATGTAAATAAATTAAGTTCACCAATTAAAAGATACAGAGTGACTGGATGGGTAAAAAAAAAGTATATGCTATCTACAAGATACTCATTTCAGCTTTAAGTAAACATATAGGGTGAAAGTTAAGGAATGGAAAAAATATATCTCATGCAAATGGAAACCAAAACAGAATAGGAGTAGCTATACTTATTTCAGATAAAATGGAATTTACATCAAAAAGCATAATAAAAGACAAAGAAGATAATTATATAAAGGGTTCAATTCTTTAATAGGATTTAATAACCACAAATATTTATGCATCCAACATTGGAGCACCTAAATATATTAGATTTGAAGGGAGAACAGTTTAGTAATAGTAGGGGACTTCAATATCCCACCGTCAAAATGGATGCATCATCCAGACAGAAAATCAGTACCAAAATATTGGACTTTAAATACACATTAGAATAGATAACCTAACAAATATATACAGAACATTTCATCAAACAGCAACAGAATACGTTCTTTTAAAGCATTCATGGAACATTCTCCAGGATGGCTCACACATTAGACCACAAAACAAGTCTCAACAAATTGCAGAAGACTGAAACCATAATAGCAATGCTATAAAACTATAAATAACAGAAGGAAAACTGGAAAATTCACAAATCTACAGAGATTAAACAAATGCTCCTGAAAAACCAAATCAATCAAAGGTGAAATCAAACATATCTTGAGACAAAAGAAAATTATTGATGAACACAGATATAAAAATCCTCAGCAAAATATTAGCAAACTGAATTCAAAAACACATTTAAAAGGAACATATATCATGATCAAGTGGGAGTTATTCTTGGGATGTTAGGATGGCTTAACATACACAAGCCAATCAATGTGATATACTACATTAACAGAATAAAGGATAAAAATCATATAATCATTTCAATAGATGCAAAAACAGCATTTGACAAATTTCAAGATCTTTTCATGATAAAAATTCTCAAGTAAATTGGGTATAGATGGTATGTACTTCAACAGCAAAGGAAGCCATCTCAAAATGAAAAGACAATGAGAGTGGCAAGAGTAGGCCTCCTTGGTGGTGGATGGCCAATGTTCAACATAATACTAGAGGTCTTAGCCAGATAAATTAGGCAAGAAAAGGCATCCAAATCAGAAAGGAAGAAATAAAATTGTCTCTGATTGTGAACAATGTCATATAGTATATTAAAAACTCTGAAGACTACACAAAAAACTTTCAGAATAAATAAATTCAGTAAAGTTGCAGGATGCAAAATGGTTAATGGCTAACATACTAAGATGTCCCCTGATCCTCAGCTGTGAGGACTGCATACCAGAGGATTTTGGATTTTTGTAGCCAGTGAACACTCAGCCTGGCAGGACTGCAGCTTATACCTACTGCTCTCCCACATCAGCCTTTTCCCCCTTACTTGTTGGCAATATCTAGCTATATACAATATATGTTCATCAGGAAACTTTGGTCTTCAATATTATTCAAGTGACTTGGATTCAGAGCCACCAGATCCACAGAATATGCAGATAAAAAGTAGAGCCAGCCTATTTAGCATATTGCAGTATGAGCCAGGAAAACTCTGGTGCTCAACAGGAAAAACAAAAACAAGAAAGATATACATGCCTAAGAATCATTAACTATCACTCTTTGAAGCAAATACAATTGCAAAAATTATCAGTAGCAAAGCTCATTAGTTCTTTCAATGTCAACTGAAATGCCAAGAATCCCTTCTGTCTTTCCAAAAATGTTTTGTTATATGTGGTTCATTTTTTTATTGAAATGAACTAAAATAACTCTGAAAGAAACTTCTATTATACAGCTTCAAGCCTTAGAGCAGATATAAATTTGGATAAGCTCAATGAGGATAATTTATATCTATGTCAAGCTACCCTAGCTTGTAACTCTTTTCCGAAACTACATACAACTTTGATTAAAGTGAAGACTGCTATTTTCTATCAACCACTGTTAAATGGGACCTATATGAAAGTCATTTCAACTTGAAACTCAAAGACACTCCAATGTCAGTGTTTCAATAATTTCAATATTCAGTAACTTATACAGAGTATTGCTATCTCTTGCTTAGAAATGAGCCAAAGAAAGAAGAATAAAAGAAACCCAAGTGGTTCATAGAGGTCTATGATTAGGACATCCCGTTCATTTGAAGGGTTACATTTCACTACCCTAGGGGATGATAAATCATCCTATTTTTTAAAAATATAACCTCCTCAGATAGATTATTCTGGTCTATGTTCTTTGTGTTTTTTGAAAAATCTTCCCTGTTTATAAAATTAATATATTTTTAAACTGCACATAATAGTGCAAATAATGAGGAATTCTCCCTCTCCATCCCCATGATACAGACACCCAGTGCTAATCACTGAAATACAAGCAGAGTTTGAGCCCTTGAGTCCCTGAGTGACTCAGGTGTACCTGGGGTATATCTGTTCAACTTCAGGGGCTGCCCTCCAGCACCCTTTTGGTTGAAGTTTGAGAAACCTTCGGGAGAGAACTCTCCTGGAGAAGTGCCCATGATGAGACCAATCTGCTGGTCAAGCCCTTTGTCTGGAGAGAAAGAGTGATTCTGTGTGTTGTGTACACAGAGTACTGGACTTGCCATCTCAGCCTTTTTAGAAGATGGGGGGATTTGTAAATAAAAATCGTGAAAACAATTCCTCTGTACACTGCCATACAGGGGCCCAGCCAACACCGCCTTGACATCCATTTACAGACTATGGCAAAGGAGATAGAGGCATTCTTTCTTGGGGCCCTAAGACAGTGTGAGTGCATCTATGATGAGCCTGGTGGAACAGAAGTCTGGTCTCAGTGCCCACTGGGAGCAGCCTCACTGTGGTAAGCATGTATAAAAATCTCTTAGGTGTACAATGGTCCCTGATACTGTTTTTTTTACAGGCTTAATACATAGCTTCCTGGGTATTATTATATTGAATGATCACAGCAATCTTTGGCATAGGCTTGGTAGATCCATGAGCCTCTGAAACAAAATGCTGGGGGAGCCCCAAATATCTGTCACCCTCTGTTCTTTGCTGATTGTGTCCTTTGCTGTCAACAGATAAAAGTGGACTCAACCTTCAAGCTGTAATGTTATTACCACGTTCTTGTTCTCATCTCCTAGACAACACTCTCCTCCTTTATAGCTCTACTAGAGTCTACTCTCCGGATACCTCCTATATCCTCAGCCCGCTTGTAAAGAAGTGATATCCACAGATTTTTTTCTTTAAAAAGTCGATGTAGAAGAGAACAAGATGGAGGAGGAGCAGGCGGACGTGGAGTGCATCTCTCTCCATGGATACATCGGGAATACACCTTCAGACACAGAAGTGCATGCAGAACCCCAGCGGAGAGCGGACAGGAGACCCTGACCAGCAGAAAAGAATATATAGAACCATGCAAAACTCAGTAGAAGGAAGGAACGAGGGGCAAAAACAGGAGTGTTAGTAGGCCTGGACCTGCCCTGGGCAGATGGGGGAACTGAGGCAGGGGTCCAATCCCCACATCGGGGCAGTTGTCTGAGTCAGAGGAGAAACATTTAAGACTGAGAGTGAAACAGCTGATGTGTGGCACCCCAAGTGGAATGAGAATCAGACAGTCCTTGCTGCAGTCATACATATCCTAGACAGGGAAGCAGGTCTCCTGGAAGGCGCAGCGGCTGGGAGCTGGAGTTTAGGGATTGTGGAGCAATCCCAAGGCGAGGGCTGCTGTTGACTGTGGAGAGACGGTTTGAGGGGGAATGAGGGAGGAGACTGTGGTGGGAAATACCTGCGGAGGAAAGCCAGGCAGCCATGAAAGCAAGGCGATACTACTGAGTCACACGTACAGGATGGAGCCATCACCATAGCCTCTCTCTCTCCCCTCTCGACAGCATCGGCAGCTGAAGAATAGAGAGGCTGGCCCATCAAATGCCCAACTCACTGAACTGTATAGAGACACCAGCTAGGCAAAGGGCCCTCTATGTGCCTGACATGCCAAACAACATAGACAGACCCCAGGCAATGGAGCCCTCTAAGTGCGTGAATGGGTGGAGCTACAGAGAAAGACTGGCCAAAGAGCCTTCTGATCGCCAGCTACAAGAGGCTTGAAAAAAGACTCCAATAGGGCAATAACTCCGGCAGCGGAGGCAGCCCCTGTCCCTGCACACTTGGCACCGCCAGGGTCCCCACAAGCCAAGCAGATGCATCACTTTCATGCTCAACCCTCACTGGGACAGAGCTGTCACAGGCAAAAAAGTCTTGCGTCTATGCCTGCAGGGTCACTTTGGTCCTGTCCACCTCTTTGCAACCCTGTAGACTTCTCTGACAGACGGCTCTGACAGGCAGCTTCTGCAGGCTAAAATACTGGGGTGTATTGGCCAATACTGGTTGCCATGCCTTTCTAGAGCACTATATTCCCTGCTGCCCTAGCTGCCAACTCCTCTGTGTACCTGGTGCTGCCAGAACCCCTGCGACCCAAGCAGCTGCACCACCTCCATGCCTGGCCCTCATAGGGGCAAACCCAAGTCCTCCAGGGCAGCCGCAGGACCTAAGCCCAGTGGATGACCCACATGCAGAGGTGGAAATAACACCACAATTGAAACCCAGGGGCAGTGTGGCTACGGAAGAAGACACAAAACCTTCCCACAAGCTGTAAGAGCTGCAGATTAAATCCACATGATCAACTAGCCAGACTCTATGTCTATGGAATATATAAAAGGCCACTGAGAGCTCCCACAAAAGAAAATGCACTAGCTCTCATAGCTGTGGACACTGGAGGCAAGAACACAGAGGAGTAGGACCAGATGAGAATCTGAGCTGCCCCCACAGCAGGTCCAGAAATCAACACAGGCATCTTAGGGAGGTAAGGTGGACTGTGACTCCCAGCGATGGAAAGGACTCTGACAGGAGTGACTCAAGAAAAATGTTTTTTATTCTTACGTTTTGACTTGTTCTGTAGATTCTTTTGGATTCTTCCTCTTTTTTTTTTCTTTTGTCTTCCCC
>SJYW01041308.1:152125-165023 GCA_006410735.1 Raphicerus campestris
GGGGGTCTTCCCAACCCAGGAATTGAACTCAAGTCTCCTGCATTGCAGGCAGATACGTCACTGCTGAGCCATCAGGGAAGCCCCAAGTAGTTGATGGACACAATATAAAAGATGTAAATTATGACATCAAAAACATGAAATGGAGGGGAGTAAATGGATAGAATTTTTATATAAAATCGAAGTCAGGCTGTCATCAGATTAAAACAGACTGCTATAGCCTTAGGTGGTCCAGTAGTTGGGACTCAGTGCTTTTACTACTAGGGCCCAGGCTCAAACTTTGGTCAGGGAACTAAGATCTAGCAAACCATTCAGCACAGCCAATAAATAAATAGTAAAGGTATTAAAAAAATTGGATCTCTTATGGAAGGCTGCCTCACGGTAACCATAAAGAAAAAACCTATAGTAGACACAAAAGATAAAGATAAGGAAGTTAAAGCATCCTGTTACAGAGAATCGTTGATTCACAAAGTAAGACTGTAAGAAAAGAACAAAGGAATTACAAGACAGCCAGAAAACAATTAATAAGACATCATTAATAATTTTTTTGCTATCAATACTTATTTTAAATGTAAATAAATTAAGTTCACCAATTAAAAGATACAGAGTGACTGGATGGGTAAAAAAAAAGTATATGCTATCTACAAGATACTCATTTCAGCTTTAAGTAAACATATAGGGTGAAAGTTAAGGAATGGAAAAAATATATCTCATGCAAATGGAAACCAAAACAGAATAGGAGTAGCTATACTTATTTCAGATAAAATGGAATTTACATCAAAAAGCATAATAAAAGACAAAGAAGATAATTATATAAAGGGTTCAATTCTTTAATAGGATTTAATAACCACAAATATTTATGCATCCAACATTGGAGCACCTAAATATATTAGATTTGAAGGGAGAACAGTTTAGTAATAGTAGGGGACTTCAATATCCCACCGTCAAAATGGATGCATCATCCAGACAGAAAATCAGTACCAAAATATTGGACTTTAAATACACATTAGAATAGATAACCTAACAAATATATACAGAACATTTCATCAAACAGCAACAGAATACGTTCTTTTAAAGCATTCATGGAACATTCTCCAGGATGGCTCACACATTAGACCACAAAACAAGTCTCAACAAATTGCAGAAGACTGAAACCATAATAGCAATGCTATAAAACTATAAATAACAGAAGGAAAACTGGAAAATTCACAAATCTACAGAGATTAAACAAATGCTCCTGAAAAACCAAATCAATCAAAGGTGAAATCAAACATATCTTGAGACAAAAGAAAATTATTGATGAACACAGATATAAAAATCCTCAGCAAAATATTAGCAAACTGAATTCAAAAACACATTTAAAAGGAACATATATCATGATCAAGTGGGAGTTATTCTTGGGATGTTAGGATGGCTTAACATACACAAGCCAATCAATGTGATATACTACATTAACAGAATAAAGGATAAAAATCATATAATCATTTCAATAGATGCAAAAACAGCATTTGACAAATTTCAAGATCTTTTCATGATAAAAATTCTCAAGTAAATTGGGTATAGATGGTATGTACTTCAACAGCAAAGGAAGCCATCTCAAAATGAAAAGACAATGAGAGTGGCAAGAGTAGGCCTCCTTGGTGGTGGATGGCCAATGTTCAACATAATACTAGAGGTCTTAGCCAGATAAATTAGGCAAGAAAAGGCATCCAAATCAGAAAGGAAGAAATAAAATTGTCTCTGATTGTGAACAATGTCATATAGTATATTAAAAACTCTGAAGACTACACAAAAAACTTTCAGAATAAATAAATTCAGTAAAGTTGCAGGATGCAAAATGGTTAATGGCTAACATACTAAGATGTCCCCTGATCCTCAGCTGTGAGGACTGCATACCAGAGGATTTTGGATTTTTGTAGCCAGTGAACACTCAGCCTGGCAGGACTGCAGCTTATACCTACTGCTCTCCCACATCAGCCTTTTCCCCCTTACTTGTTGGCAATATCTAGCTATATACAATATATGTTCATCAGGAAACTTTGGTCTTCAATATTATTCAAGTGACTTGGATTCAGAGCCACCAGATCCACAGAATATGCAGATAAAAAGTAGAGCCAGCCTATTTAGCATATTGCAGTATGAGCCAGGAAAACTCTGGTGCTCAACAGGAAAAACAAAAACAAGAAAGATATACATGCCTAAGAATCATTAACTATCACTCTTTGAAGCAAATACAATTGCAAAAATTATCAGTAGCAAAGCTCATTAGTTCTTTCAATGTCAACTGAAATGCCAAGAATCCCTTCTGTCTTTCCAAAAATGTTTTGTTATATGTGGTTCATTTTTTTATTGAAATGAACTAAAATAACTCTGAAAGAAACTTCTATTATACAGCTTCAAGCCTTAGAGCAGATATAAATTTGGATAAGCTCAATGAGGATAATTTATATCTATGTCAAGCTACCCTAGCTTGTAACTCTTTTCCGAAACTACATACAACTTTGATTAAAGTGAAGACTGCTATTTTCTATCAACCACTGTTAAATGGGACCTATATGAAAGTCATTTCAACTTGAAACTCAAAGACACTCCAATGTCAGTGTTTCAATAATTTCAATATTCAGTAACTTATACAGAGTATTGCTATCTCTGGCTTAGAAATGAGCCAAAGAAAGAAGAATAAAAGAAACCCAAGTGGTTCATAGAGGTCTATGATTAGGACATCCTGTTCATTTGAAGGGTTACATTTCACTACCCTAGGGGATGATAAATCATCCTATTTTTTAAAAATATAACCTCCTCAGATAGATTATTCTGGTCTATGTTCTTTGTGTTTTTTGAAAAATCTTCCCTGTTTATAAAATTAATATATTTTTAAACTGCACATAATAGTGCAAATAATGAGGAATTCTCCCTCTCCATCCCCATGATACAGACACCCAGTGCTAATCACTGAAATACAAGCAGAGTTTGAGCCCTTGAGTCCCTGAGTGACTCAGGTGTACCTGGGGTATATCTGTTCAACTTCAGGGGCTGCCCTCCAGCACCCTTTTGGTTGAAGTTTGAGAAACCTTCGGGAGAGAACTCTCCTGGAGAAGTGCCCATGATGAGACCAATCTGCTGGTCAAGCCCTTTGTCTGGAGAGAAAGAGTGATTCTGTGTGTTGTGTACACAGAGTACTGGACTTGCCATCTCAGCCTTTTTAGAAGATGGGGGGATTTGTAAATAAAAATCGTGAAAACAATTCCTCTGTACACTGCCATACAGGGGCCCAGCCAACACCGCCTTGACATCCATTTACAGACTATGGCAAAGGAGATAGAGGCATTCTTTCTTGGGGCCCTAAGACAGTGTGAGTGCATCTATGATGAGCCTGGTGGAACAGAAGTCTGGTCTCAGTGCCCACTGGGAGCAGCCTCACTGTGGTAAGCATGTATAAAAATCTCTTAGGTGTACAATGGTCCCTGATACTGTTTTTTTTACAGGCTTAATACATAGCTTCCTGGGTATTATTATATTGAATGCTCACAGCAATCTTTGGCATAGGCTTGGTAGATCCATGAGCCTCTGAAACAAAATGCTGGGGGAGCCCCAAATATCTGTCACCCTCTGTTCTTTGCTGATTGTGTCCTTTGCTGTCAACAGATAAAAGTGGACTCAACCTTCAAGCTGTAATGTTATTACCACGTTCTTGTTCTCATCTCCTAGACAACACTCTCCTCCTTTATAGCTCTACTAGAGTCTACTCTCCGGATACCTCCTATATCCTCAGCCCGCTTGTAAAGAAGTGATATCCACAGATTTTTTTCTTTAAAAAGTCGATGTAGAAGAGAACAAGATGGAGGAGGAGCAGGCGGACGTGGAGTGCATCTCTCTCCATGGATACATCGGGAATACACCTTCAGACACAGAAGTGCATGCAGAACCCCAGCGGAGAGCGGACAGGAGACCCTGACCAGCAGAAAAGAATATATAGAACCATGCAAAACTCAGTAGAAGGAAGGAACGAGGGGCAAAAACAGGAGTGTTAGTAGGCCTGGACCTGCCCTGGGCAGATGGGGGAACTGAGGCAGGGGTCCAATCCCCACATCGGGGCAGTTGTCTGAGTCAGAGGAGAAACATTTAAGACTGAGAGTGAAACAGCTGATGTGTGGCACCCCAAGTGGAATGAGAATCAGACAGTCCTTGCTGCAGTCATACATATCCTAGACAGGGAAGCAGGTCTCCTGGAAGGCGCAGCGGCTGGGAGCTGGAGTTTAGGGATTGTGGAGCAATCCCAAGGCGAGGGCTGCTGTTGACTGTGGAGAGACGGTTTGAGGGGGAATGAGGGAGGAGACTGTGGTGGGAAATACCTGCGGAGGAAAGCCAGGCAGCCATGAAAGCAAGGCGATACTACTGAGTCACACGTACAGGATGGAGCCATCACCATAGCCTCTCTCTCTCCCCTCTCGACAGCATCGGCAGCTGAAGAATAGAGAGGCTGGCCCATCAAATGCCCAACTCACTGAACTGTATAGAGACACCAGCTAGGCAAAGGGCCCTCTATGTGCCTGACATGCCAAACAACATAGACAGACCCCAGGCAATGGAGCCCTCTAAGTGCGTGAATGGGTGGAGCTACAGAGAAAGACTGGCCAAAGAGCCTTCTGATCGCCAGCTACAAGAGGCTTGAAAAAAGACTCCAATAGGGCAATAACTCCGGCAGCGGAGGCAGCCCCTGTCCCTGCACACTTGGCACCGCCAGGGTCCCCACAAGCCAAGCAGATGCATCACTTTCATGCTCAACCCTCACTGGGACAGAGCTGTCACAGGCAAAAAAGTCTTGCGTCTATNGGATACATCGGGAATACACCTTCAGACACAGAAGTGCATGCAGAACCCCAGCGGAGAGCGGACAGGAGACCCTGACCAGCAGAAAAGAATATATAGAACCATGCAAAACTCAGTAGAAGGAAGGAACGAGGGGCAAAAACAGGAGTGTTAGTAGGCCTGGACCTGCCCTGGGCAGGTGGGGGAACTGAGGCAGGGGTCCAATCCCCACGTCGGGGCAGTTGTCTGAGTCAGAGGAGAAACATTTAAGACTGAGAGTGAAACAGCTGATCTGTGGCAGCCTAAATGGAATGAGAATCAGACAGTCCTTGCTGCCGTCATACATATCCTAGACAGGGAAGCAGGTCTCCTGGAAGGCGCAGCGGCTGGGAGCTGGAGTTTAGGGATTGTGGAGCAATCCCAAGGTGAGGGCTGCTGTTGACTGTGGAGAGACGGTTCGAGGGGGAATGAGGGAGGAGACTGTGGTGGGAAATACCTGTGGAGGAAAGCCAGGCAGCCATGAAAGCAAGGCGATACTACTGAGTCACACGTACAGGATGGAGCCATCACCATAGCCTCTCTCCCCACACGCCAGCATCGGCAGCTGAAGAATAGAGAGGCTGGCCCATCAAATGACCAACTCACTGAACTGTATAGAGTAGGACCCCAGCTAGGCAGGGGGCCCTCTATGTGCCTGACATGCCAAACAACATAGACAGACCCCAGGCAATGGAGCCCTCTAAGTGCGTGAATGGGTGGAGCTACAGAGAAAGATTGGCCAAAGAGCCTTCTGATCACCAGCTACAAGAGGCTTGAAAAAAGACTCCAATAGGGCTGTAACTCCGGCAGCGGAGGCAGCCCCTGTCCCTGCACACTTGGCACCGCCAGGGCCCCCGCAAGCCAAGCAGCTGCATCACTTTCATGCTCAACCCTCACTGGGACAGAGCTGTCACAGGCAAAAAAGTCTTGCGTCTATGCCTGCAGGGTCACTTCGGTCCTGTCCAACTCTTTGCAACCCTGTAGACTTCTCTGACAGGCGGCTCTGACAGGCAGCTTCTCCAGGCTAAAATACTGGGGTGTATTGGCCAATACTGGTTGCCATGCCTTTCTAGAGCACTATATTCCCTGCTGCCCTAGCCGCCAACTCCCCTGTGTACCTGGTGCTGCCAGAACCCCTGCGACCCAAGCAGCTGCACCACCTCCATGCCTGGCCCTCATAGGGGCAAACCCAAGTCCTCCAGGGCAGCCGCAGGACCTAAGCCCAGTGGATGACCCACATGCAGAGGTGGAAATAACACCACAATTGAAACCCAGGGGCAGTGTGGCTACGGAAGAAGACACAAAACCTTCCCACAAGCTGTAAGAGCTGCAGATTAAATCCACATGATCAACTAGCCAGACTCTATGTCTATGGAATATATAAAAGGCCACTGAGAGCTCCCACAAAAGAAAATGCACTAGCTCTCATAGCTGTGGACACTGGAGGCAAGAACACAGAGGAGTAGGACCAGATGAGAATCTGAGCTGCCCCCACAGCAGGTCCAGAAATCAACACAGGCATCCTAGGGAGGTAAGGTGGACTGTGACTCCCAGCGATGGAAAGGACTCTGACAGGAGTGACTCAAGAAAAATGTTTTTTATTCTTACATTTTGACTTGTTCTGTAGATTCTTTTGGATTCTTCCTCTTTTTTTTTTCTTTTGTCTTCCCCCCACCACCCTCCCCCCTACCATCTTAGTTTTCAATTTTATTGGCACTATGAAATCTAATTAAGTTACTGAGCTTTTTTTCCCTCAGTCACATTTTTTATTGTTGGTATAAACCTCTGCCTCTACGTTGGGTTTTTGCAGTTGTGTGGAGTTTTCCTTTTTTTTCTCTCTTTCTTCTTGCTTTTTAAAATTATTTTTTCTTTTCTCTTTTTCATAATTTAAATTTTTAATTTTTTAAACCTATTGTATTTTTCTGCATTTATATCTGTTTGCTTTTCCTACAGTTCTTTTCCTTTTGCAGTTAATCTTTAATATATATAAATTCTTTCTTTTCCTTTCTTTCCTTTCCTCTCAACATATTTATTAGATTTGTTTTCATGGCTTTATTCCCCATGTGGCACCTTGCTTTAGTTTTGTTTTCCAGCTTGTGCTTTAGTTTGTTTTGTTCTTAACTGGTAAATATAATTTTTGATTTCCTTTGTTCACCAGGTCAATTACTGTACTTTATTTTTGTTGGACTATTTTGACTTTGCTTATGGGTATACATGTATATGTGTATATTCCATTATTTAATTATTATTTGCCTGATTTTGCAACTGCCATTGGTCTGGGGTTCCTCTGGTATTTGTTTTAATTTCATTTAAATCCACAACAAGCCACTTGTGGAATCTTTGTTTCTGACCAGAGATCAAGCCCTGAGCCTTTGGAGTGAGAGCAGTGACTCCAAGACCCTACACTAACAGAGAACTAACCCTAGGGAATATCAAATAGTGAGAACTCACACAAAGGAAGCCTCTCGAATATAAGACCCAGCATCACCCAACCCTGTACAGGACACCTCATCTAAACAACAAACTAAACAAAAATACAAACCCAACCATCAGCAGACAGGATTACCTCACTCAGCCTTGACCATCAGAGGAAAAACAAATAAACAAAAAACTTAGCATAAATCTCACCCCGTATGAAGCTTACACAAACCATTGGACCAACCTTCAGTTCAGTCCAATTCAGTTCAGTCACTCAGTCGTGTCCGACTCTTTGCTACCCCATGAATCGCAGCACACCAGGCCTCCCTGTCCATCACCAACTCCCAGAGTTTACCCAAACTCATGTTCATCGAGTTGGTGATGCCATCCAGCCATCTCATCCTCTGTTGTCCCCTTCTCCTCCTGCCCCCAGTCCCTCCCAGCATCAGGGTCTTTTCCAATGAGTCAACTCTTCANACTATACACAAAGATAAACTCAAAATGGATTAAAGACCTAAATGTAAGACCAGAAACTATAAAACTCTCAGAGATAAACATAGGCAGAACACTCAATGACATAAATCAAAGCAAGATCCTCTATAACCCACCTCCAAGAGTAACGGAAATAAAAGTAAAAGTAAACAAGTGGGACCTGATTAAGCTTAAAAGCTTTTGCACAGCAAAGGATTTATAAGCAAGGTGGAAAGACAACCCTCAGAATAGGAGAAAATAATAGCAAATGAAAAGAATTGACAAAGGATTAATTTCCAAAATATACAAGCAGCTCAATAGCAGAAAAACAAATGATTCAATCAGAAATGGGCAGACCACCTAAACAGACATTTCTCCAAAGGAGACACACAGGTGGCTAACAAACACATGAAAAGATGCTCAACATCACTCATTAGTAGAGAAATGTAAATCAAAACTACAATCAGATATCACCTCACACTGATCAGAATGGCCAACATCAAAAAGCCTGAAAACAATAAATGATGCAGAGGGTGTGAATAAAAGGGAGTGCTTTTGCACTGTTGGTGGGAATGTAAATTGATACAGCCACTATGGAAGATGGTATGGAGAGTCCTTAAAAATCTAGGAATAAAACCGCCATATGACCCAGCAATCCCACTCCTAGGCATATACCCTGAGGAAATGAGAATTGAAAAAGACACATGTATCCCATTGTTCACTGAGCACTATTTACAATAGCTAGAACATGGGAGCAACCTAGATGTCCATCAACAGATGAATGGATAAAGAAGTTGTAGTACACGTACATGATGGAATTAGCCATAAAAAGGAACAGATTTGAGTCAGCTCTAATGAGGTGGATGAACCTAGAACCTATTATACAGAGTGAAGTGAATCAAAAAGATAAAGATAAAATATCATATTCTAATGCATATATATGGAATCTAGAAAAATGGTACTGAAGAATTTATTTACACAGCAGCAACAAAGAAAAAGACATAGAGAATAGACTTACGGACATGGGGAGAGGGGAAGAGTGAGTGAGGTGTATAGAGAGAGTAATATGGAAACTTACATTACCATATGTAAAATAGACAGCCAATGGGAATTTTCTATATGTCTCAGGAAACTCAAACAAGGGCTCTGTATCAACCTAGAGGGGTGGATGGGGAGGGAGGTGGGATGGAGGCTCAAAAGGGAGGGGATATATGTATACCTATGGCTGATTCATGTTGCAGTTTGACAGAAAACAACAAAATTCTGTTACGCAATTATCCTTCAATAAAAATAATTAATTAATTTTTTTTAAAAACCCAGAGCAGAAGAGATCCTCTGCCTGGAAAAGAAAAAAAAGAAAAGAAAGCGGGTACAGCTAACTCATTAAACTTCTATGGCTATGTCTTATGCCATGTACCTCCACCCCCTGACTGTGTTTTGGACCAGGAGAGGGACCTGACTCACAGACAATAGATCCCTGAACTGACAATCATCCCGTAAGAGGCCTGACGGTTCAGTTTTGTCCACCAAGGATGACAGAGGTTAAGCAGACAACAAACTCTTAGACTTCTGGAATTTGGAGATTACAACACAGAATTTGGAATGGAGTAAAGGAAGCCGAAGCAGAAAGACCCAGGGAATACAGGGCACAAGGGCCACTGCTAAATACTGGCTCCCCAACATATCTCCCAAACAAGCTGCTGATAAGACAAAGCTGAGTGTGTTCTTTACCTACCGAGAGAGAATACTACCTTGGTAACATCTTAAATGGCAGTCAGGATATTGAATGAGATTCTAAAGTCTGGTTCTTTTCATGAGTGGAGGGGCTTATAGCTCCTCAGACACAAAATGGTACCAAGAGCTGTTGCACACCAGACATCTCTGTGATGATCAAGTTCTTCCTCTTACGTCTCCAACTCACCTTTTTTTCCCTTAGAGCCTCCATCTTTCAGCAATATATAACATTTGCTTAATTTAAAAGTTACAGAAAATTATTTGTCATTGAAATGACAATATGCCACTATCATTCTGTTTGCTTGCCTATAAACTACATGGCACAAAATTTAAAAAGAGTCTAAACTCCGGCTTTTATTTATTCCAGGGACATGGAGAAGAAATTTGTTTGGTTTACTGTATTTACCAAAGTATTGGAGTGATGTTTAGGGCAACTGATAGAAGGTTACTGTTCCTTGAGTAGTGTGACACTGTACAATCCCAGCTATACAAATAACTGGCTCTGTGGCCTTGCATAAGCCACTTAAAAGGTCACCTGTTCATTTATTAAACAATTTTTTTTTCAGTTTAACTATGCCTTATCACAACAGTATGAAGATTTCTACTGTGTTGCGTATTTTAGTGGTAGATACCCTGCAAGTGCTGTTCTAATTCTCTACGTTTTCAGAAGAATCCAGAATCTCTCTCTCTCTCTCTCTCTCTCTCTCTCTCTCTTTTGGCAAATGTTTGGGTTAGCAATGGTTCTGAGAGCTCTGTTCCTGAAACACAGGGTGAGAATGGTTCACCAGTCTTGGTGTCCTCCAGCTACTTTGGACACATCCAACCTACAATCCTGGAACCTAGGAAGTCCCTGGAAGTTCAGTGGGGTCGTTTCCCATCAGATGATGGGGCTGGAATCAGTCTTGCCATCCTATATACAACTACATACACTGTAAGTAAAGTAAAGTAAACGTCGCTCAGTCGTGTCCGACTCTTTGCGACCCCATGGACTGTAGCCTACCAGGTTCCTCCATCCATGGGATTTTCCAGGTAAGAATACTGGAATGGGTTGCCATTTCCTTCTCCAGGAAACCTTCCCAACCCAGGGACTGAACACAGGTCTCCCGCATTGTAGGCAGACACTTTAATGTCTGAGCCACCAGGGAAGACATACATTGTACACGTAGTGAATTCAAAAGCTTTCAGAACGACAGTCCCTCCTCCGACCCCAAAACTACAACTACTCCCATGTCTGCTTAACCCCCAATTTTCCCAAGACTTTCTACCTATCTCCCTATTTTCCAGGACTTAGACTTAAGCACTCTACAAGCTTATTTTCTGGGATCCTGAGATGTATCTTGCTCTAATTTATACTACCCAGTGTAGGTTGGAACTTTTCCTCCAAATACAATGGATTATCCAGAAGCATGATACTGTTACCTACCTGACTGCAAATACTGAAGACTTTTGATTCACAAATAACCCACTAGATTAGATATTGGGGAGTTCCAATACTTTTACTCCACTCCTTAAGATATTATCATTTGGGAAACCCTAAATTACTAGGTTGGGCCCAAGCACCTAATATCTCTCTCTCCCACTGGCCCATTCCTATGGCCCAGCATGCCTCATAGAAAACCTGGTTTGCATTTGCCAGGAATGAACTGGAGCCTGGTTTGGACTGACCTAAAATGGATCAGGGACATTCTTGGATTTTAGCCTTTATGGCTTCTACTGTATCCTAAATCAAATGTACTCTTCCACCATATGGGAAAAAGAGAATTTGGCCAACTGAGAGTTACTCCAGCCCACCTGGCTTGATCTTCCTCTTGGGCAATGTAATCTCAGCAAATAGTCCAAAACCTATTAAGCTAACGTACATTACTTTGGCTTTATTCTGAAATAATTCTGCAAATATTTTCTGTGGAAAACTTTTAAACATTCCTCTGTTTCTGTTGGTTTCCTCTCTTCTAATTGGCTCACTATTACTTAAGGGTGAGAAGAAAAGTAAAGAGGCCCTGCAGAGTTTTTATCCAGGGCCCTCCATTGAATAAAGTCTAAAGTGATGTAAGGTAATGCAAACAAAAACAAGGTCCCAGTTAATCATGTCCCACACACTGTTTATACTTGCTCCAACTGTATCATGGTTTTTGACATTTTTTGTAGCCAAGGATGTGTTCTTTTTTCTATTCAAAAAGAAGATAAAGCTACTTTAAGCATGAAATAAGATGGAATCAATCAAATATTTGTTGAGCCTAGTACGTATATTGGTTCCCTCATTCCACAGATATTTCTGGAGTGCTCTACGATAGTCATCATCAGGGCTGCAGCAATAGACAGCAAGGCATAATCCTATAGCTCTGGCATTCCCCCGGGAGGGTGGTGGTGGTATGAATCTGTGATTTTATGTCTTTTGTGAGGGGGATAGGGAGAAATGAGTATAATTTTACCACCTCTTATTTTGGGAAGTTGAGAAGGATAAATGAAAGAGATTAATTAGTTTATGGATTTAAGAGGGTGACATCACCAAGATGGTAGTATTGGTCATTACCAACTCAGCTTTCTCTCATAAGAACAATGTGCAACTATTCACAAGACAACATTGAGAAAAAAATTCTAGAACAAACTTAGCAGTAGCTTGGGCTTCGAGAGAAAAATAGGCTAAAACTAAAGCTCAACACATGTATTTATTGCTACCTATGTTCTCCTAGAGTCCCAACACGGACTTCATGGAAAGAAACTGAAAGCAGAAACAATTTTACCACTCAACAGGGATATTAAAAAAACAACAGCCTCTAAGAACAAAGCCTCCTCCTCTACCTTTAGCCCACTTGTTGTCTCCTTCTTGCCTCTCTCCCACAGACATACCATTTTCTAGTCCTCACACTCCCACAGTGCGTCAACAGAAATGAGAGCGTGTACTCAGCAACTGCAATTAGCCAGTCACTGAGACAGTGCAGAACCATTCACCTCCCCCGTTTAAACTAAGTGACATTAGAGCAGCATCTGTGGTGTCAGAGAAAAGGCAAGCAGAATCACAGATGCCTCTGCCACCTCCAGATAAGAAGGGCAATTCTTAGCATCTTACCAAGGTAGCAAGCCTCTTGATGAAAGAGAAAGAGGAGAGTGAATAAGGTGGCTTAAAACTCAACATTCAGAAAACTAAGATCATGGCATCCAGTCCCATCACTTCATGGCAAATAGATGGAGAAACAGTGGCAGACTTTATTTGGGGGGGCTCCAAAATCACCACAGCTGGTGACTGCAGCCATGAAATTAAAAGACGTTTACTCCTTAGATGGAAAGTTATGACCAACCTAGACAGCATATTAAAAAGCAGAGACACTACTTTGCCAACAAAAGTCTGTCTAGTTAAGGCTATGGTTTTTCCAGTAGTCATCTATGGATGTGAGAGTTGGACTATAAAGAAAGCTGAGCGCAAAAGAATTGA
>SJYW01041308.1:166795-188590 GCA_006410735.1 Raphicerus campestris
TCTCTCTCTCTCTCTCTCTCTCTCTCTCTCTCTTTTGGCAAATGTTTGGGTTAGCAATGGTTCTGAGAGCTCTGTTCCTGAAACACAGGGTGAGAATGGTTCACCAGTCTTGGTGTCCTCCAGCTACTTTGGACACATCCAACCTACAATCCTGGAACCTAGGAAGTCCCTGGAAGTTCAGTGGGGTCGTTTCCCATCAGATGATGGGGCTGGAATCAGTCTTGCCATCCTATATACAACTACATACACTGTAAGTAAAGTAAAGTAAACGTCGCTCAGTCGTGTCCGACTCTTTGCGACCCCATGGACTGTAGCCTACCAGGTTCCTCCATCCATGGGATTTTCCAGGTAAGAATACTGGAATGGGTTGCCATTTCCTTCTCCAGGANTCTTTTCCAATGAGTCAGCTCTTCGCATGAGGTGGCCAAAGTACTGGAGTTTCAGCTTTAGTATCATTCCTTCCAAAGAAATCCCAGGACTGATCTCCTTCAGAATGGACTGGTTGGATCTCCTTGCAGTCAAAGCCTAATGACAGCTAAATCTCATTTGGGTGTGATTCTTAGTGATTCTAAGGTTATCTGCAACTAAAGCAGATTCCTGACACATATGTCCGTACTTAACTATCTTCTGTGAAGCCAGATGTGACCACAGTATCTCTTGCAGAGTCATAGTTGCCTATTCCAACCACAGGTGACCTGGTTTAAAAAGGTTAATGATCAGCCAAAAACAGACACAAAAAGCAAAGACACAAAAAGGGGGCATCTTTTACAACTGTTGCATTCTTTGTATCTTTTTCAGTACAGTGTGGGACACAAAGCAGCTATCACCTAGAAGTGGTTGAAGGATAGTGGGTGTGTTAGTTTCCGTGGAAATTTCTTCTTTAACAGTTCTAGAGTTCAGAAGCGGAGAAGGCAATGGCACCCCACTCCAGTACTCTTGCCTGGAGAATCCTATGGGCGGAGGAGCCTGGTAGGCTGCAGTCCATGGGGTTGCAAAGAGTCGGACACGACTGAGTGATTTGACTTTCACTTTTCACTTTCATGCATTGGAGAAGGAAATGGCAACCCACTCTAGTGTTCTTGCCTGGAGAATCCCAGGGACNCCAGCATCAGAGTCTTTTCCAATGAGTCAGCTCTTCGCATGAGGTGGCCAAAGTACTGGAGTTTCAGCTTTAGTATCATTCCTTCCAAAGAAATCCCAGGACTGATCTCCTTCAGAATGGACTGGTTGGATCTCCTTGCAGTCAAAGCCTAATGACAGCTAAATCTCATTTGGGTGTGATTCTTAGTGATTCTAAGGTTATCTGCAACTAAAGCAGATTCCTGACACATATGTCCGTACTTAACTATCTTCTGTGAAGCCAGATGTGACCACAGTATCTCTTGCAGAGTCATAGTTGCCTATTCCAACCACAGGTGACCTGGTTTAAAAAGGTTAATGATCAGCCAAAAACAGACACAAAAAGCAAAGACACAAAAAGGGGGCATCTTTTACAACTGTTGCATTCTTTGTATCTTTTTCAGTACAGTGTGGGACACAAAGCAGCTATCACCTAGAAGTGGTTGAAGGATAGTGGGTGTGTTAGTTTCCGTGGAAATTTCTTCTTTAACAGTTCTAGAGTTCAGAAGCGGAGAAGGCAATGGCACCCCACTCCAGTACTCTTGCCTGGAGAATCCTATGGGCGGAGGAGCCTGGTAGGCTGCAGTCCATGGGGTTGCAAAGAGTCGGACACGACTGAGTGATTTGACTTTCACTTTTCACTTTCATGCATTGGAGAAGGAAATGGCAACCCACTCTAGTGTTCTTGCCTGGAGAATCCCAGGGACAGGGGAGCCTGATTGGCTGCCATCTTTGGGGTCGCACAGAGTCGGACATGACTGAAGCAACTTAGCAGCAACAGCAGCAGCAGCAGCAGAGTTCAGAAGTCTGAAATTAAGGTGCCAGCAGGATTGCTTCCTCCCAGAAACTCTTAGGAAGACCCTGCTCCATGCCCCTCGCCTAGCTCCTGGTACGTGCCAGCAACCTTGGCATTCCTGCACCTGTCACTGCATCCCTCCAGGCTCTGCTGCACCTGGCCTCCCCTGTGTGTCTGTGTATGCAGAGTCACCTCTTACAACACTGGTCATTGGATTTGGGGCCCAGTCTAGTTCACTATGACTATCTTACCTAATTACATCTGCAAAGACCCTAATTCCAAATCAAGTCACATTCTGAGGCCCCAGGTGGATATGAATTTGTGGGGGACACTATTCAATCCACTTCAGATGGCATAACAATATATTAGAAAGCTATACAGCTTCCTCAGCATTTTCAAGAAAAGATATAGAGCAGACTGGCATGCAAGTTTTTTTGTTTGTTTTTTCAAGGATGCTCTGAAGAGAAGAACTCTTGAGTTCCACAGAGTAAGTTAGAAAATCACCTTACAGCATCAGCTGGGAGACTGGAGACAAGGTGGATAGCCTGTCCACAGACCACTATGCCTTTCTTTCCTGCTCTGCCTCAAATTTTATCTGAAGCTTCAGCATGAGGATCTAAATGCTGATTATATTGTTTTAAGAACCATCTCAGCTTATGTTCCAAAGACCTGTTTTAAGCAAACAAAGTATCCTAGCCAAAAGATGTAATAGGCAATAATTGAATCCCCCAAATCAGAAGAGAAAAAAAAAGAACACCTCTCCCTAACCTTCTGAAGCTACACCAAACTATATAAAAACTCCCACCCATAAGAAGTGAAGAACACAGATTTGGACTTGAGCTGTAATATGTAATTCATGCTTTCAATATCCCACGTATGCTTCTGCAAACCTCTTTAACCATTCTCCCCAGAGAATTTTATCCCATGAGTGTGCCTTCCATAATACTATACTAATTGATGGCTTTTTATCATTTGAATAAAAGAAGAATGCAAGTAGCAACCTGAGCTGTAAACAAAAATTTAAATCTCAAAACAGAATTCTAAAGCTGAAGTTGATAATTCTACCTATCTTGGTGCCTTCAACCCACGCAATTCCCCTAACATCCAGTCAATTGTACTAGTTGCCAGAGATCCAAAGTCCTTTTTCTCTTTGGCAACATCTCTGGGCTCTCAAACAAGAATGTTTCTCTTCCTCTATCTTATTTCCTTTCAGCATATTTCCTATATGTCTTTCACATGGCAGTTGTGAAGTAATTTTGCTGACTCAAATCCCAGTGTTAGAAGTTAGTCAAACCCACAGAAAATTTTATTGACCTCATGGACCACAGCCTTGTGGTGAAGGGGCTTGTGTAACTCAGTGAAGCTGTGAGCCATGCCATGACGGCTACCCAAGAGAGGCAGGTCATAGTGAAGAGTTCTGACAAAACATGGTACCCTGGAGGAGGAAATGGCAACCCACTCCAGTGTTCTTGCCCAGAGAACCCCATGGATAGTACGAAAAGGCAAAAAGATATGATACCAAAAGGTGAGCCCTGCCCTCCCCAGCTCAGAGGTATCCAATATGCTACTGGGGAGGAGCAGAGGGCAGTTACTAATAGTGCCAGAAAGAATGAAGTGGCTGGCCAAAATGGAAATGACAACTGGGGCTGTGGCTGTTTCTGGTGATGGAAGTAGTCTGATGCTGTAAAGAGCAATATTGCTTAGGAACTTGGAATGTTAGGTCCTCAAATCAAGGCAAATTGGATGTAGTTAAGCAGGAGATGGCAAGATTGAACACTGACACCTTAGGAATCAGTGAACTAAAATGGACAGCAATAGGTGAATTTAACTCAGATGACCATTTTATCTACTACTATAGGCAAGAATCCCTTGGAAGAAATGGAGTAGCCCTCAGAGTCAACAAAAGAGGCCAAAATGCAGTACTTGGGTGCAATTTCAAAAATGACAGAATGATCTCGGTTCATTTCCAAGGTGGTCCTGAAGTAAGGACTGGCATTTTAGGCAAGGCCAAAATCAAATGTGAAGAACAAAAGAGGCCAAATATTTCAAAGGCAGGTAAAGACTTTTAACTTGGAGATGGAGGCCAAAGTTTAAGATTCTGAAGAGCACATCGAGCAGTAAGAAACAGGTGATCAAATTTTGTTATGCAGGTCAGGGGTTATCAGGACCTAAACTGCTTTTAATGGACCAGCATGCTGAAGACATTCTGGGTCTGTGTCTTATCATAGATCCCTCCTAGCCCCACTCAGATCTCTGCAACACAAAATAGGCAGTGCCAGCTCCCAGTCTAGACACAGCCTAATAAACATNACTCAGTGAAGCCGTGAGCCATGCCATGACGGCTACCCAAGAGAGGCAGGTCATAGTGAAGAGTTCTGACAAAACATGGTACCCTGGAGGAGGAAATGGCAACCCACTCCAGTGTTCTTGCCCAGAGAACCCCATGGATAGTACGAAAAGGCAAAAAGATATGATACCAAAAGGTGAGCCCTGCCCTCCCCAGCTCAGAGGTATCCAATATGCTACTGGGGAGGAGCAGAGGGCAGTTACTAATAGTGCCAGAAAGAATGAAGTGGCTGGCCAAAATGGAAATGACAACTGGGGCTGTGGCTGTTTCTGGTGATGGAAGTAGTCTGATGCTGTAAAGAGCAATATTGCTTAGGAACTTGGAATGTTAGGTCCTCAAATCAAGGCAAATTGGATGTAGTTAAGCAGGAGATGGCAAGATTGAACACTGACACCTTAGGAATCAGTGAACTAAAATGGACAGCAATAGGTGAATTTAACTCAGATGACCATTTTATCTACTACTATAGGCAAGAATCCCTTGGAAGAAATGGAGTAGCCCTCAGAGTCAACAAAAGAGGCCAAAATGCAGTACTTGGGTGCAATTTCAAAAATGACAGAATGATCTCGGTTCATTTCCAAGGTGGTCCTGAAGTAAGGACTGGCATTTTAGGCAAGGCCAAAATCAAATGTGAAGAACAAAAGAGGCCAAATATTTCAAAGGCAGGTAAAGACTTTTAACTTGGAGATGGAGGCCAAAGTTTAAGATTCTGAAGAGCACATCGAGCAGTAAGAAACAGGTGATCAAATTTTGTTATGCAGGTCAGGGGTTATCAGGACCTAAACTGCTTTTAATGGACCAGCATGCTGAAGACATTCTGGGTCTGTGTCTTATCATAGATCCCTCCTAGCCCCACTCAGATCTCTGCAACACAAAATAGGCAGTGCCAGCTCCCAGTCTAGACACAGCCTAATAAACATGAAAAGGGAGAAGGAAATTTATTCTACAGTTCAATTATGCCAGTCAGTGGCACATTTCTTTCCCAAGTCACAAACACATTTACATAGTCTGAGGTTGCAAGGCAGATACCTCAGAAATAAACTTCTGGAATAAAAGAAAATGGATTTTAAATTGCAGAGACAACATTTCTATTTCATGCCATCTGTTATAACTCAAGTTTCCAGCAAACAGATTATTCACCAGAAATGATGCAAAAAAAAATGGAGATCAAAATTATGTTATAGGAAAGAGATTTTAGAATGATGATAAATAGATCATTTTTAAAGTACTGAAGAAATTTTTAACTTAAAAATGTACTTAGAGATTATTGATTATGCATCAGTGGTCTTGGATGGCCCAAAATGATGATATATTAAACCTAGAAGAAGCCTGCACATCATATCTATTTTACAGATCTCCTAGCACTAGTACTAAAGTGTGGGCATTTGCCTTATGAGTGTCCTATTCTGCAGAGTCCCTGAAATCTGCAATGGTGGATAAAGGCACCTGGTCAAGGATTACACGTTCTAAACATATCTTGTTTCTCCACCGCAGGCACAGGTAAACCCAGTGTTTGAGTCTGATCAATAACCAAAGTCTCAAAGACCCTAGTTTTTAGTGCAATGGATATCAGTTACTGATTTGCATCAGATGAGATGGTTAGATAGCATCACCAACTCAATGGACATGAATGTGAGCAAACTCCAGGCGACAGTGAAGGACAGGGAGCCTAGTGTGCTGCAGTCCATCAGGTCACAAAGAGTCGGATACGACTAAGAGACTGGACGACAACAACAACAACAGAATTAGGGCTGGGACAGTCCTTCAGAATTAAAAAGGAAGCACTCAGTCCACCACACAGCGTGCTAATGAATGAGGAAAAACAGCAACAACAAAAAATTGTGTGAGATCCCACCATCAGCTACCCCCTCATCCACACAGCAGTGCTGTTCCAAGAAGGAAATAACACTTCAATGACATCCTGACTCTGATATCTATACATGCCCAGCTAGAAACAAAAGGAAGGAAGGCTTTCTTAACACGAGAAGAGCACCACTGGGAGTCCGGCATCTCTGCCAACACTGATGCAGAGGCCCTGGCCCACATCAGCAACAGGCCTCTCCCCATGCAGTAGTCAGCAGGCCCTGAAGTCCAGGGCAAAGGGTACCCGTGGTATTCTCACTTAGGCCAGTTCTTATTCATGTTTCACTGAACCTCACAGGAGCCTCAACAGGGGAGCCTAGGCAAAGAGGTATACGCTGTAGACCCCCAGTTCAAAAGACAACATTCATACCTTCCTCCAAGCAGGGGATCGACCTGGTGGCATATAAGTGTTATCCTCATGCTACCATCTTGTTTTGGTTTTCCCTTTCTTTAATCAGTGGTGGAATAATGGAGATTTATAGAAATAGGGAGGGTGAGCATTTGGGACACTATGCAGGGAAGCAGCAGCTTCGAAGGCAGCGAGGGTATTGCCACATACTCTCAAAAGCAAGGGCTAGCCGTCTTCCCCACTCTGTTCAACCCAGTGGGAGAACAAAGGTGGCTGTGCACTATTCTATAAGCCTTCACTGAGTTCTATGTATAAAATAGATTTGCCATAATGGGAGGAGGTTTGCCAATACTCACTCCTCCTTGAACAAGTGTACCTGCTTTGCAAAACACTGACTTAGGCAAACGAAGGAACAGTGGCCTACTCCTTGAATGGTGACTTCATTTTCATACATAACTTAAAGTCTAACGAGTGTATGATTTCCAATAGACAGGAAGGTGTGCAATGTATTACAAAGCACACAGGAGGCCAGGCATCTCGGTTTATATATTAATCTTACTGTTGTTCAGACACCCAGTCGTTCTGACTCTGTGACCCCATGGACAGCAGCAGTATGCCAGGCCTTCCTGTCCCTCACCATCTCCAGAAGTTTGCCCAAGTTCATGTCCATTGCATTGGTGATGCCATCCAGCCATCTCATCCTCTGACATTCTCTTCTCCTTCATGCCTTCAATCTTTCTCAGCATCAGGGACTTTTGCAATGAGTCCCTTGTTCACATCAGATGACCAAAATACAGGAGTTGCAGCTTCAGCATTAGTCCTTCCATGAGTATTTAGGGTTGATTTCCCTTAAGATTGGTTTGATTTCCTTGCTTTTCCAAGGGACTCTCAGGAGCCTTCTTCAGCCCCACAGTTTGAAGGCATCAATCTGCCTTCTTTATGGTCCAGCTCTCACAACTGTACGTGACTATTGGGAAAACCATAGCCTTGACTATGTGGGTCTTTGTCAGCAGAGTATGATCTTATATGATCTTGGGCAAGTGCTTAAACTTTCAAGGCCTTCCTTTCTTCAAAATTAGGGGGACTGGAATGAATTAGTGATACTTAAGACTAACTATGCATTAGAAGGACCTATGGAGCCTATAGAACACAGATGCCATTGGCCAGTCCAAGCTCTTAAACTAGCATCTCTACAACATGACCCTCAGACAGGTATTAAGCTTCTTTCCATTTTACAGTCCTTGAATGCCATGATAATTGTGAAATCATTTATTCATTCTGTATATACTTATTCAGTGTCTACTATTTGTCAGGGTTTTAAACAGGCTGAATTATTTCCCCACAAGTCATATGTTTCAGTCCTATGCCCTAAAACTCAGGATGGGACTATATTTTCAGATTAGATCTTAAAGAGGTAATTAAGTTAAAATTAGGTCATTAGGGTATGCCTTAATTTCACTGGTGTCCTTACAAGAAGAGGACACAGATATGCACAGAGGGAAGACTCAGTGAAGACACAGGAGGAGACAGTCATCTGCAAGCCAAGGAGCAGGCCATCAGAAGAAACCAACCCTGATGACGCCTTGATGCCAGACCTCTACCCTGCGGAACTGTAAGGAAACGAATGCTGTTTAAGCCACCCAGTCTGTGGTACTTTGCTGTGGCAGCTCTAGCAAATGAATAATAACAGAGTAACATGCAAAATTCTGGGTGCTGCACAGGGAAAAACACAGAAATGGTTCCAGTCCCATGGAGGTTTTGGTCCAGTGGAGGGTCAGAGAAGAAATCACCCTATGTTATGGTAGGTCCTAGGAAGCTCACATATTGGCAGCTGGAATCAAGAAGACAGGTGGGAGCTGACCTACTTTAGATGAAGTCGACAGAAGAACTCCCCGAGGCACTGACCCTGGAACTGTCAAACTGACATCTGCAGGAAGAGAAGGAGGCAGCCACGTGAAAGCTAAAGGAAGAGGCTTCCACTCTAAGGAAGGAGCAGATATAAATACCCAAAGGGGAGACAGAAATGTGCTTATCTGGGGAAATGAAATGGCCTAGCAGCCAATTTGTGATGAAGGAAGTGACATGAAATGGGGTTGGGTAAGTGGGCAGAGGGAAGCGGTGCCTTTAAAATCCACAGTAAAGAACTTAAATTTTATTCCAAGTACCAAAAAAAATAAAACCCAGAAAACAAAAAGCAGATGATCTAAATTTTATTTTTTCAGTGCAAAGTAGTTTTGAGTTCAGCCTCAAATAAACCATGACCCAGCATAATTTTTTTTTATTGGAGTCACAAGTTTGTGATCAAAGTATCCCTCCCTGCTGGTTGCAAGTACTAAAGTGCCCTTTAAGTTCTTTTAGTGGTAATAATAATGGTAATTATTATTATTAATAATAATTATTAGTGGTAATAATTCTCCTTTGACAGGTTCAAAATTTCCATGATGGACTGAGATGAAATATTACAAGTATAAAGAAATGTAACTTTTAAAATTTGCTATAGCCAATCATAATTTCTGAGATTCTTTCTTTCAATTATAGTAAATAAAGTTTATTCTTATTTTTATTTTATTTTTTAAATTTTATTTTTACTTTATTTTACTTTACAATACTGTATTGGTTTTGCTGTACATTGATATGAATCTGCCACGGGTGTATACGAGATCCCAATCCTGAATCCCCCTCCCACCCCGTATCATCTCTCTGGATCACCCCTGTGCACCAGCCCCAAGCATCCTGTATCCTGTATCGAACATAGACTGGTGGTTCGCTTCTTACATGATAGTATACATGTTTCAATGCCATTCTCCCAAATCATCCCACCCTCTCCCTCTCCCTCAGAGTCCAAAAGTCCGTTCTATACATCTGTGTCTCTTTTGCTGTCTCACATACAGGGTCATAATTACCATCTTTTTAAAAAAAAACCCACAATTGAATGCTTTTAAGCAGAGGATTGACATTTAACAAATGAGAAGTAAGATAAGGTTCTTGCTACCTCAGTTTAGCTGCAGCATCAAGAAAAGAGACATCATATTTTGAAGTCAGACCCATGCTGAGAGTTCAAAATAGGTGTCTAAAAAACTGGTTAGATGAAACCAATGTTTTGTATACATTTTGAGTATAAAATGATTAGGATCTAGAGATTAAAGAAGAGGGTTTTTTTTAAGGATTTTTGGAAAGAGCTGTAGGAATGCCCTAAGTTCCATCATTCATTGCCCAGAATGCCACATTAGTCCATGATGTTAATTTCACTTTGACCAGATGAGCAAGAAGCAACAAGTATATTGGAAGCCTTCTTATAGTACTGAATTCCAGAGAATGAGAGATAAACTGACAAGATGCAAGGTCCTGCCCCATCTATGTAGATTTTAGGGTCCACCACTCTGTGATATACCAGGATACCCCCTCTAAAAAGAAGGACAAATTGCTACATGTTGCACTTTCCCCCACTAAGGAGAAAGCACCATGCCTGGTAGGTGTAGGTTGACCAACCATCTCAGTTTGTCCAGTTCTGGGCCATTTTCTGCGGTGCAGGACTTCCAGTGCTAAAACTGAACAGTCCCAGGCAAACTTGGATGGTTAGTCAGCCTAGTGAAAGTGAAAGTGAAGTCTCTCAGTCGTGTCCGACTCTTTGCGACCCCATGGACTGTAGCCTATCAGGCTTCTCCGTCCATGGGATTTTCCAGGCAAGAGTGCTGGAGTGGATTGCCATTTCCTTCTCCAGCGGATCTTCGCGACTCAAGGATCGAACCCCGGTCTCCCGCATTGCAGGCAGACGATTTACCGTCTGAGCCACCAGGGCAGCCTAGTAGTCCTCTTATATTTTAAAAGCTTCCCTGAGTCAAGTCTTTGTTCCCTGCAGATATAAGCATTCTAACTTAATACTACTCCAGAGTCTCAAAGAGACCTGGGCACAAAGTAGGAACTCTGTTAAGTGGCTGCTCAAAGTTGAACTATTACTAAGCAAATGAGAAGAACACCTCCATCAATTAGATCCTAAGTGTCTGGCACAATCCCTAGACCAGAAAAAGTGTTTGGTAAATATCTACTTAAAGTCAGAATGGCTTCAGGATCTTTGCAAGCAAAAGAGAAACTTTAGAAGTCTGGATGGAAGGCTGAAGACAAGAAAAAAATTAAGTGAAAACTCAAGTTCTGGAAGAATCTTTCTGCTCAAATGGACAAAGGAGCTTCAGGGTTAAGAAAAGAGAAGCTGAAGAGGTCTCTAGCCTCCTCTCGTGACTCAGAGGGAAGGCAGTGTGTCACTTAGGAGTCTGTACAAGAAGGGTGAGGTGGGGGACTGGAAATGCCCCCCGCCTCCCCCTGCCGGAGACATCCCTTGGTAAAAAGAGGCAGAGTCTGATGTCTGGAAACTTCCTTAGAACAGAGACAGATGAATGAAAGGAAATGCCAAACTGTCTTGCCTATACCCACTCCATTACCTCGTGGCAGCTGATTGCTCTCAGCCGGGTCCATCTCCTGGACTTGCCCTCAGCTAACTAGAGGAGACTTACCCAAGGTTAAGTCCCCTTCCTGGGAGCCTCCCAAATATAGACTTGTCCACGCAAACAGCATACAGGCCAAACCTCTCTCTCGAGCTGGGACAACAGTGAAAGGCCATTCTAGCTTCAGAACAGCCTACGGAATTGACCGAGGCTTGCAGCTGCACTGCAATCCAACAGCTTAACTTTTCCATCAGCCCAGCCTTCTTTCCTGTTCTGAAGAGCATCTCCCAATGACTTTCTGCTTGCCAATCTCCTCCCAGTCTGCTTCTCAGTGTCAAAAACTGAAGGGTCCGAAATCTTTACCTGAAAGCTACCAAGTTAATCTGCCACAGGCTCAAAGATTCTGGAAGAAGACATAAGACACCAGGGTCAAAGACAGAGAATATAGTTACTTACAGCCCAGAGGGAAGCAGGAACTTCATAGTCACAGGGATGTTTCTTGCTCTCCAAATCCTACAGGGTGATATAGAACACAGAGTAGGTTTGCATCACAGCCAAAGAACCCTGAGTTTAGGAAACCCTATCTTTTATTTTATTATTTATGAATATAATCAAAATTTGTCATGTTTATTTTTAAAGTTTTGAATGAAGTTGCTAGATTTTTTATATTTTTATTTTATATTGGAGCATAGTTGATTAACAATGTTGTGTTGCCACAGGTTGTTGGCGGGGGGTTAGGAAACCCTATCTTTTAAATGGAGTAACTAGAAAATCTTAGAGCTTAACATTCAGAAAACTAAGATCATGGCATCCGGTCCCATCACTTCATGGCAAATAGATGGGGAAACAGTGGAAACAGTGGCAGACTTTATTTTCCTGGGCTCCAAAATCACTGCAGATGGGGATTGCAGCCATGAAATTAAAAGATGCTCACTTCTTGGAAGGAAAGTTATGACCAACCTAGACAGCATATTAAAAATCAGAGTTTGCCAACAAATGTCCGTCTCATCAAGGCTATGGTTTTTCCAGTGGTCATGTATGGATATGGAGTTGGACTATAAAGAAGGCTGAGCACAGAAGAATTGATGCTTTTGAACTGTGGTGTTGAAGAAGACTCTTGAGAGTCCCTTGGACTGCAAGGAGATCCAACCAGTCCATCCTAAAGGAGATCAGCCCTGGGTATTCATTGGAAGGACTAATGTTGAAGCTGAGACTCCAATACTTACGCCACCTGATGCAGAGAGCTGACTCACTCGAAAAGACCCTGATGCTGGGAAAGATTGAGGGCTGTAAGAGAAGGGGATGACAGAGGATGAGATGGTTGGAGGGCATCACCAACTCAATGGACCTGAGTCTGAGTAAACTCCGGGAGTTGGTGATGGACAGGGAGGCCTGGCATGCTGTGGTTCATGGGGTTGCAGAGTCAGACATGACTGAGTGACTGAACTGAACTGAACTAGAAAATGAGCTTACACTTTGCCCTGGAGGGAGACACTATATTTACTCTACTGGTCAGGAAACAAATCCACTGCCTTCTGTGCTGGAAGCAGAATCTCTCTCTAGCTTCTAAAGTCAGCTTGCCACATTAACATCCTTTAAATTTTTTAAAACATTTTTTTTACAACCTATCAGTTCATCCAAAGAACACCCAGGGCTGATTTCCTCTAGAATGGATTGGTTGGATCTCCTTGCAGTCCAAGGGACTCTCAAGAGTCTTCTCCAACATCACAGCTCAAAAGCATCAATTCTTCGGCGCTCAGCCTTCTTCACAGTCAAACTCTCACATCCATACATGACCACAGGAAAAACCATAGCCTTGACTAGATGGACCTTAGTGGGCAAAGTAATATCTCTGCTTTTGAATATACTATCTAGGTTGGTCATAACTTTTCTTCCAAGGAGTAAGCACTTTTTAATTTCATGGCNCTCTTTCAGTATCCTATCATTTTGCCTTTTCATACTATTCACGGGGTTTTCAAGGCAAGAATACTGAAGTGGTTTGCCATTCCTTTCTCCAACCTTTGGATATGTACTATTCCATTGTATACAAATGGGCTTCCCTGATAGCTCAGCTGGTAAAGAATCCATCTGCAATGCAGGAGACTCCAGTTCAATTCTTGGGTCAGGAAGATCCCATGGAGAAGGCATAGGCTACCCACTCCAGTATTCATGGGCTTCCCTGGTGGCTCAGAGGGTAAAGAATCTGCCTGCAATGCGGAAGACTTGGATTCGGTCCCTTGGTTGGGTAGATCCCCTGGAGGAGAGCATGGCAACCCACTCCAGTATTCTTGCCTGGAGAATCCCCATGGACAGAAGAGCCTGGCGGGCGACACTCCATGGGGTCTGAAAGAGCTGGCCATGACTGAGCAACTAAGCACAGCACATTGTATGTAAATATCACATCTTCTATATCCATTCATCTGTTGATGGGCATTTAGGTTGCTTCAATATCTTGGCAATTGTACATAATGCTGCTATGAACATTGGGATGCATGTATATTTTTGAATTAATATTCTTGGTTTTTTCTGGATAACCCCAAATGGAACTGCTCTAATCTTCTATCCAGGAGGTATATCATTCTCAGAGCCAAGAAGAAGAGACTGGGGATGGAGCTCATCCCTCAGCTAATGGATTTTCATATAATTCCCTTGCCTTATTTTTGGTACAGTGCCATGCCACTGTACCCATCTATGTCTGGTCTCCTTGACACTTGACTTCATATGGCTCAATATCTCTGAGACAGTGAACATCCAGCCTTCTGCTATGGGAAGAATTGGCTGAGCGTGCTTACTGATTAGCTGAGGGGGGTTGGAAGAAGGAACCTGGAAATCTAGCTGACTCTTCAAAGGGCGTTCAACTAGTTTTTTGTTTGGGGTTCTGCCCTGTAGTCTCACCTTTAGGAATATCTGGCATCTCTAATTCCTGAAATTTTCTAAGGTTCAGTGGTGCAAAAATTACTTTCTCCTTATTGATTTCTCCTCTATAGCGTCACAAGTTTCAGCTTTCTCTGGCAGGATAACTTTTTTTACATTTATCCATTTGCTTTCCTTATTCCAAAATTGTATTCATTCTCTCTCATCTGCTGCCATAATTTCTTCCATTCTCAGCATCTCTGTGGTTCCTCACCTTTGTTTATCCTTTGATTGCTATTTTACTGGGAGAGGGAGTTGAGAAGAACTAATGTGCTCATGCCATCCTGTTTAAGAGGAAGGCTTGGGATGCCATCATCTTTTCGTATCTATGATCTCTAAGACTTGTGAACTAGCCTTGAGGAGATTTTGTTAAAGCAAAAACTACTAATTAATCACTTACAGCCTCCCCAAAGGTTCAAAATAAGTTGGCCTGGTTCAGAACACATACATATTCATGTCTTATAAAGAGGAAATAACTAAAGATTATATAAGCTAGGAAATAATAACAACATACTCCACTGGATGATACAAATAAAGACAAGACCAAGGGCCTTCCTCATTCCACACCTCTCGGAGGGGATCAGTGTGGTACTTGGTGTGAGTTTGCAGGAGAAGACAGGGGACTGGTCCTGAAGATTCTCAGAGAATACTTGGAAGCTCTATTTTCTGGGAGATGTGTAGGAAATAAAATAAATTTTGCAGAATTAAAACCTCAGAAATCTTAGAAGCAGAAGCCTATGATAAGATAGCCCACATATACAAGTGTTTTTAAAAGACTTTACTGAGTAAAGAGGCTTCCCTGGTGGCTCAGTGGTAAAGAATCTACCTGCCAAGCAGGAGGCACAAGTTTGACCCCCTGGTCGGGAAGATTCCCTGGAGAAGGAAATGACAGCCCACTTCAGTGTTCTTGCCTGGAGAATCCCATAGACCCAGGAGCCTGGAGGGCAATAGTCCATGAGGTCTCAAAGAGTCGGACATGACTGAGTGACTAAACAACAACGAACAACTGAGTAAATAGTACAGCTGTAGAAATGTTGGCCACCTACAGAAAAAAGGCAGTTAACAATAATTTCCAGCTTTGAGCAATGACCCACTCATTTTTAATCTTTCTTTTCTCTTATTAAGACTTGCTAACTTCTAGAGCTCTATTCCCTCCCTCTTGAGCACAGTGTTATCAAAGAAAATCATATTTCTTTAAGTGAAAGTGAAGTCACTCAGTCATGTCTGACTCTTTGTGACTCCATGGACTGTAGCCTGTCAGGCTCCTCCGTCCATGGGATTCTCCAGGCAAGAATAATGGAGTGGGTTGCCAATTCCTTCTCTGGGGATATTCCTGACCCAGGGAATCAAACCTGGGTCTCCTGCACTGCAAGCAGACTCTTTACCATCTGAGCCACCAGGGGCTCCATATTTCTTTAAATATGTTGTATTATTCAGATCACTTGTTAGCACAGGCTGATTTTCTCTGCTCTTCCATTTCCTGCTAGTTAATAACTTTAAAGCCAGAAACAGAAGTGGAATTACCAGGGGCAGAGGGCAGAGGGCAAAGGGCAAAGGTCAAGCAGAAGAGAAAAGTAGGCTCAGAAAGTGACAAGGACACAGAGAATAAAAAAGGACGCAGAGGAGGTGATTGATATAAGTGGAGAAGGTGGGAGTTGCAAGAAAAAAGGGGAAACAAAGGGATGGAATAAGCAGAGAAGACACAGAACAGGGTGAGGAGCTAGCACAATGGGAGATCCCCCTGCAAAAGGAAAATCTCAGAACAGCTGTTAGACAGGAAATGCAAATGTGCCAAGCTCCACCTGCCTCCTGAGAAAGTCTGTGGATTTCAAGGGTCCCAGGAATTAAGTGAGGAACACTGATTTATGAAGGTCGAGTCTTAGGAAAATGTCTCTTAATCATGAATTGTCTTTGCACAGAAAGAGGTTTTGATTTTTATCTGTTTTTTACTTTTGAATTTTCGTAAAAATAAAAATACAGTGTTTAAAGAACCTAATAGAACTCGAGAAGCCAAACACCAATTTGAGAGATTGTTGTGGCAGAGGGCCAGGAAGAGGTGTTCACAGAAGTGTCACCTAAAGAAGGCTCTGGAGTGTTGGGCAGAGAACACAGCACACCCTGACATCTCAGTGAAAACAGACCGGTCATGCTGCCTGCCTGACTTACCGCTTAAACAAAGCAGGAGTGTAAGAACAGTGATGACAGAGGCCCAGGCAGGGAAGAGAAGCACACACAGAAAACGAATATTACTTTCTCTAAGGATTTACTGAAGTCTCCAAAAAAGTGGTCACTAATGCCCACCGTCATAGGCCAAAAAGGACTCTACAAGGTTGTTTAACCTGGCTCTTTGCTTCAGATATTCTGGTAGTCAAACTCCCAGGGAGGGAAAAAAAAACCAAATCACATTTAAGTTTCAACTCTTCTTGGACCAGCCACGAAAAAAAACAAAAAAAAAACTGTAACAGATTGGCAGCTATCTAAATGTGAAATTCTGCTTTCTTTACCAGTGAGAGTGAGCAAACACTATTATAAATACAGCTTGTTTAAAAGCCTTTATTTGAGAGTGCCTTGCAATAAACAAGAGAAATCTGCAGCCTAGGGCACTGAGTCAGAATTTGTATGCTGTCCTATCTAATTGCAACCAAAAGCAAGACTGAGAGATGCAGGACTGTTTGTCCACCAAGCACTCCCACAGCCACACTCACACTTGGTTTGGTCATGGAGCAGAGAACACTATGAGTAGATACCCACAAAGCACTCCTCCAAGGAGGTGTGCTAGGGCTCCAGAGTAAACTGTGCCTGAGAGCCCCACGTCGAGTCTGGTGGGCCCTTGCTTGAACTCTGACTCTGCAACTTAGAGCTTTGTGATTCCAGAGGAAGTGGGAAGACAGAGGAGAGGGTAGTAAGTAAGAAATAATGTTACCTGCCTCCTAGGTCTATTGTAAGGGTAAAATGAAGAAATGTGTAAGATATTTAGAAGAATGCCTGGCAAACCCTCCAAAAAAAAAAAAAAAGTCAAACACTGCTAGCATTAGCAGCAGCAATAGCAACACCAGTATCACTCACTAGTGGCTTTAGAATCTCTATATTAAAAGATTTCTATATTATTGTAAGGCTTAGCAGGGGCAATTTAATTAGAAACAAAGGGAATTTGGTAGGATGGGATCTTAAGCTATACTTGTGTAGTAAGAAAATTAATGTGTGTGTGTGTGTCTCTGTGTGTTAAGTCATTCAGTCATGTCCAACTCTTTGAGACCCCATGGATTGTAGCCCACCAGGCTCCTCTGGGTTGCCATCTCCTTCTCCAGAAAAAAATTAACAATGCATATTTATTTGGAATGGTTTATCAGGGAGACAAACCACTCTAGGCACTACCACCTACCATTCTTATTTTGCTTTGTCCTTGTAATTACCACGCTGACTACTACAATGTTTGATACTCAAAGAAACATACCTGGGTGCCATGTCTGCAGAGAACTGGCTCCCAAGGATTGATGCTTTACATCATAGCCCTCCATGGCCAGTGGTGGAACACAGGGCAAGAGAACTAAAAGGAAATAATCAGGCATTGAGCTGCACAAGAAGTACAGAAAAATCATAGACATACACACAAGTGGCATTAGAACAAACCCTCTGGAGTCCTGGGAACTTTCTGTAAGATATCTTATCAATTCTCTGAATAGTTCTGTGAGGCAAGTATTCTTAGCCCCATCTTTAGAGAGCCAGACTTCCTGGCTTTGCTACTTATTAGCCATTTGACCTCAGCAAGTCATGTACCCACTTTCTGCCTGTTTCTTCATATTTAAAATGGGGACAATAATTTACCTACCTTGTAGTGTTCTTGTTGAGGATGCAATGAGTTAAGGAATGTAAAGCATCCAAATAGTGTCTGGCACATAACAAACGCTATAGAAGCTGAGGTGAATATTATTTTCATAGGTAAGTCGACACAGAAATTGCGGAATTTGGAGCCATCAGTGCAAAACATTAGACATCCCTATATTCTAATTAGGGCTTCCCAGGTGGCTTAGTGGTAAAGAATCTGCCTGCCAAGCAGGAGATATGTGTTCCATCCCTGGGTCGGGAAGATCCCCTGTAGAAGGAAAAGGCAACCCACTGCAGTATTCTTCTTGCCTGGAAAATTCCATGGACAGAGGAGCCTGGTGGGCTACAGTCCATGGGGTCCCAAAAGAGTAGGACATATCTCAGGAACTAGACAACAATAAAGACAGACTCTAATTAGGGTTGGGGTTGCAGGGGTGATAGGATGATGAGGGGGAATATTTTCTTGGTAAGTCCCTATAATTTTCTTTGTCACAAAGAGCCACGCTTTGGAACAATGAGCACTAAATTTCTTACATGTGTCACATCTCTAGGATAAACAAGCTCTGTAAAACCTTCACATGTTGAGTCACAAATGCATTACGGGCACTCAAAATAGCCTCTCTTCTATTGTTTCCTTGTTTCTGTTGCCTTGAATTTCAAGTATTATTTAGCATCTTAAACGTCACAAAGGTTTTTATTATTATCACTAATTGTGCTGTGAAGATCTAATACTGTTTGCACACTAGAATGAACTATGTTGTTATTGAGTTCTATAGAATTTTTTAACAATGTGTTTTAAATTCATTATTTAGGTAAGTCTGCAACATACTCAACAAGCACACCTCAACCCAGTTTCACATTGTGAAATAAGAATAAGCAAGTCCATCAACCCTATAAACAGTCAGAAAAGGCAGGGCTTCCTTGAATGGTTATATTAAGCCATTATTCTAGAACGTAAGGATGTGGCTTCTGTAGGATATTATTTAGCCATATAAAAACAAAGTGTATTGTTTATTATTAGAGTTAAAATAGTCTCTTATTATGCACAGTTTGAGATCAATCACATAAAAGCAATTACAGTGCAATCAAGCAAAATGGCATTGTTGGCAGGTTCCACTTATCATTCCAAAATTACCACATTAACAAAAGTCAAGCATTTATTAGGCTACTGAAAGCCAATCAGACAGTCCACTCACATGGCCCCTTTGGTGTTTCTAAAGTTGTGCTCACACCTGTGGAGCATGATTAAGTCAGAGTGTTACTTTTCTGTTTGCCCTCCCCAAGAAAATGCCCCAAGACTGGAGTTAATCTTTCCAAGTTTAGCAGAACCCAAAAGCACTTTTGTTGAGCCCCAGATTTTATTAATTTCTTTATTAATCAGAATTTTTATTTTCTTGCATCTTCAATTATTGGAGTGGCTAGTAAACAATAGCATTGTGAAAATGCCTTGAATAGAATTTCAGACAATGCTCAGCTCTAGTGAATGCTATTTCCCAGTTAACAAACCAGAAATATACCTGAAACAATTCAGTCTGCTAAAAAGTTTTCTAAAATAATATTATGTACTTTCAAGATTTAATAAGTTTACTAACAAAAATAATACCTCACACTATGTAGTACTTACCATGGGCCAGTCACTATGCTTTACACATATTAACTCATTTACTATTCAAAGTAAACAAAGAGGAAGCTACTATTTTTATCTTCAATTTACAGAGAAAATGACTAATTTCCTCAGATTAGTTGCCTTATCCAAGGTGAAATGAATGGTAAGTCTAGGGAGGATTTGGACCCAGCACTCTGGCTCCACTCATGTAGACATTACAGTATAAGGTGTGGCCAGTGTAGCGTTTATGTTTAATAGCTCTAAATGATTTATTATATTATGTCAAGACCACTAATTATGGACATGAATTCTCATTGTTGTTGTGGTTCAATTGCTCAGACATGTCCAACTCTTTGCAGTCCCATGGACTGCAGCACACCAGGCTTCCCTGTCCTTCACCATCTCCTGGAACTTGCTCAAGCTCATGTCCATCAAGTCGGTGATGGCATCCAACCATCTTATCCTCTGTGGTCCCCTTCTCCTCCTGCCTTCAATCTTTCCCAACATCAGGGTCTTTTCCAATGAGTCAGTTCTTCACATCAGGGGACCAAAGTATTTGAATTTTAGCTTCAGCTAAAATTCCTTCCAGTGAATATTCAGGATTGATTTCCTTTAGGATGGACTGGTTGGATCTCCTTGTAGTCCAAGGGACTCTCAAGAGTCTTCACCTACACCACAGTTCAAAATCATCAATTCTTCGGTGCTCAGCCTTCTTTATGGTCCAACTCTCACCTCCATGCATGCTTACTGGAAAAACCATAGCTTTGACTGCACGGACCTTTATCAGCAAAGTAATATCTTTGCTTTTTAATTCTGGTGGTGAAAGAATTCTGAGAACTTGTGTGCTGGGGAAGCGGAGGAAGTGGTTTAGGGCTTGAGCTAAGTTAATCTGGGGGCTTTAAAAATTGTTGAAGCTTTCTCTCTGAAGTAAACCAATCCATATTGATTGGGGAAAATAATAAAAATATAAAAAAGAAAGAATTACCCATTTTCCTGCCATTATAGCATTTTAAAGGATATTTTATCAGTTTTTCTATGTATCACAAAGATATAGTTAAAGAAATTAAAGGAAGTAGATTCTCAAAAAGGACAGACCTTTTCTCCTCTGCAAAATGGGTATTAGATTTGAAATTACATCCAGTGAAGGACAGGCAGATGTTTCAGGTACAAGATAAGTATGATGCTTGGCATTTAGCAAGCCTTCCACAGATGTTATAGACAGTTATTAGTATCAGTAATACCTAACACTGTCAGTTTGCCTTCCACCCAAATCTAGATTGTGTTTTCTCACTTTATTGAATATTCTTCAAAAACATTTTTAAATGTTCCTTAGAGATTTAATTGGTCCTTCCTCTTTTTTTACACTTTAAATATGCTGCAATGAACGTCCTCATAAATAACTCCTTTGTGATTGTCTGTTTTATTTTTCCTTAGGATAAAATCTCAAAAGTGAAATGAATGTTTCTTTAATAGATATTCCCAAACTGATGTCTAGAAAGAGTATGTCACAACAATATTATCTTGAGTATGAGAACACATGACTCTGTGGGATTAATTTAATTGCATTAGTATAAGATAAATCCAGTTAAAATGAGTCATCATTTAACTAAATTGGCAAATATTAGAAATAATCCTAATACTGAACTGAATGAAGTAGGAATCTAACATAATTGCCGGGAGCCAGCATGAGGAATCCCACCCGTGACAAAGTCATGCGGAAGAGGCCTGATTGGCAAAGCGAGTCAGGCCTTAGGGTTTCCCCCTGGTATTTCCTGAGCAATTACTCCCAAAACCAGAACCTGCCTGCCTTATTGTACTCTGCTTTTCCACTCTTCTGACAATCTCTGGAAAAAGTTAACTCAGGGCTTCAGTCCTCTGCATTTGAAAGGAATGTTTCAGCTCAAACCCCCTCTGATAGTGCTCTAGTTTGCCTAACAGGTTCCCCTGGACTTTTCAGTTCAGTTCAGTCACTCAGTCATGTCTGACTCTTTGCGATCCCATAAATCGCAGCACGCCGGGCCTCCCTGTTCATCACGATCTTTCAGAGTTCACTCAGACTCATGTCTATCGAGTCCGTGATGCCATCAAGCCATCTCATCCTCTATTGTCCTCTTCTCCTCCTGCCCCTAATCCCTCCCAGCATTAGAGTCTTTTCCAGTGAGTCAACTCTTCACATGAGGTGGCCAAAGTACTGGAGTTTCAGCTTTAGCATCATTCCTTCCAAAGAAATCCCAGGGCTGATCTCCTTCAGAATGGACTGGTTGGATCTTCTTGCAGTCCAAGGGACTCTCAAGAGTCTTCTCCAACACCACAGTTCAAAAACATCAATTCTTCGGTGCTCAGCCTTCTTCACAGTCCAACTCTAACATCCATACATGACCACTGGAAAAACCATAATCTTGACTAGATGGACCTTAGTCGGCAAAGTAATGTCTCTGCTTTTGAATATGCTATCTAGGTTGGTCATAACTTTTCTTCCAAGGAGTAAGCGTCTTTTAATTTCATGGCTGCAGTCACCATCTGCAGTGATTTTGGAGC
>SJYW01041308.1:192964-213193 GCA_006410735.1 Raphicerus campestris
AAAAAAAAAACTGTAACAGATTGGCAGCTATCTAAATGTGAAATTCTGCTTTCTTTACCAGTGAGAGTGAGCAAACACTATTATAAATACAGCTTGTTTAAAAGCCTTTATTTGAGAGTGCCTTGCAATAAACAAGAGAAATCTGCAGCCTAGGGCACTGAGTCAGAATTTGTATGCTGTCCTATCTAATTGCAACCAAAAGCAAGACTGAGAGATGCAGGACTGTTTGTCCACCAAGCACTCCCACAGCCACACTCGCACTTGGTTTGGTCATGGAGCAGAGAACACTATGAGTAGATACCCACAGAGCACTCCTCCAAGGAGGTGTGCTAGGGCTCCAGAGTAAACTGTGCCTGAGAGCCCCACGTCGAGTCTGGTGGGCCCTTGCTTGAACTCTGACTCTGCAACTTAGAGCTTTGTGATTCCAGAGGAAGTGGGAAGACAGAGGAGAGGGTAGTAAGTAAGAAATAATGTTACCTGCCTCCTAGGTCTATTGTAAGGGTAAAATGAAGAAATGTGTAAGATATTTAGAAGAATGCCTGGCAAACCCTCCAAAAAAAAAAAAAAAGTCAAACACTGCTAGCATTAGCAGCAGCAATAGCAACACCAGTATCACTCACTAGTGGCTTTAGAATCTCTATATTAAAAGATTTCTATATTATTGTAAGGCTTAGCAGGGGCAATTTAATTAGAAACAAAGGGAATTTGGTAGGATGGGATCTTAAGCTATACTTGTGTAGTAAGAAAATTAATGTGTGTGTGTGTGTCTCTGTGTGTTAAGTCATTCAGTCATGTCCAACTCTTTGAGACCCCATGGATTGTAGCCCACCAGGCTCCTCTGGGTTGCCATCTCCTTCTCCAGAANAATTTAATTAGAAACAAAGGGAATTTGGTAGGATGGGATCTTAATGGTAGGATGGGATCTTATACTTGTGTAGTAAGAAAATGTGTGTGTGTGTGTGTCTCTGTGTGTTAGTCATTCAGTCATGTCCAACTCTTTGAGATCCCATGGATTGTAGCCCACCAGGCTCCTCTGTCTGTGAGCTTCTCCAAGCAAGAATACTGGAGTGGGTTGCCATCTCCTTCTCCAGAAAAAATTAACAATGCATATTTATTTGGAATGGTTTATCAGGGAGACAAACCACTCTAGGCACTACCACCTACCATTCTTATTTTGCTTTGTCCTTGTAATTACCACGCTGACTACTACAATGTTTGATACTCAAAGAAACATACCTGGGTGCCATGTCTGCAGAGAACTGGCTCCCAAGGATTGATGCTTTACATCATAGCCCTCCATGGCCAGTGGTGGAACACAGGGCAAGAGAACTAAAAGGAAATAATCAGGCATTGAGCTGCACAAGAAGTACAGAAAAATCATAGACATACACACAAGTGGCATTAGAACAAACCCTCTGGAGTCCCGGGAACTTTCTGTAAGATATCTTATCAATTCTCTGAATAGTTCTGTGAGGCAAGTATTCTTAGCCCCATCTTTAGAGAGCCAGACTTCCTGGCTTTGCTACTTATTAGCCATTTGACCTCAGCAAGTCATGTACCCACTTTCTGCCTGTTTCTTCATATTTAAAATGGGGACAATAATTTACCTACCTTGTAGTGTTCTTGTTGAGGATGCAATGAGTTAAGGAATGTAAAGCATCCAAATAGTGTCTGGCACATAACAAACGCTATAGAAGCTGAGGTGAATATTATTTTCATAGGTAAGTCGACACAGAAATTGCGGAATTTGGAGCCATCAGTGCAAAACATTAGACATCCCTATATTCTAATTAGGGCTTCCCAGGTGGCTTAGTGGTAAAGAATCTGCCTGCCAAGCAGGAGATATGTGTTCCATCCCTGGGTCGGGAAGATCCCCTGTAGAAGGAAAAGGCAACCCACTGCAGTATTCTTCTTGCCTGGAAAATTCCATGGACAGAGGAGCCTGGTGGGCTACAGTCCATGGGGTCCCAAAAGAGTAGGACATATCTCAGGAACTAGACAACAATAAAGACAGACTCTAATTAGGGTTGGGGTTGCAGGGGTGATAGGATGATGAGGGGGAATATTTTCTTGGTAAGTCCCTATAATTTTCTTTGTCACAAAGAGCCACGCTTTGGAACAATGAGCACTAAATTTCTTACATGTGTCACATCTCTAGGATAAACAAGCTCTGTAAAACCTTCACATGTTGAGTCACAAATGCATTACGGGCACTCAAAATAGCCTCTCTTCTATTGTTTCCTTGTTTCTGTTGCCTTGAATTTCAAGTATTATTTAGCATCTTAAACGTCACAAAGGTTTTTATTATTATCACTAATTGTGCTGTGAAGATCTAATACTGTTTGCACACTAGAATGAACTATGTTGTTATTGAGTTCTATAGAATTTTTTAACAATGTGTTTTAAATTCATTATTTAGGTAAGTCTGCAACATACTCAACAAGCACACCTCAACCCAGTTTCACATTGTGAAATAAGAATAAGCAAGTCCATCAACCCTATAAACAGTCAGAAAAGGCAGGGCTTCCTTGAATGGTTATATTAAGCCATTATTCTAGAACGTAAGGATGTGGCTTCTGTAGGATATTATTTAGCCATATAAAAACAAAGTGTATTGTTTATTATTAGAGTTAAAATAGTCTCTTATTATGCACAGTTTGAGATCAATCACATAAAAGCAATTACAGTGCAATCAAGCAAAATGGCATTGTTGGCAGGTTCCACTTATCATTCCAAAATTACCACATTAACAAAAGTCAAGCATTTATTAGGCAACTGAAAGCCAATCAGACAGTCCACTCACATGGCCCCTTTGGTGCTTCTAAAGTTGTGCTCACACCTGTGGAGCATGATTAAGTCAGAGTGTCACTTTTCTGTTTGCCCTCCCCAAGAAAATGCCCCAAGACTGGAGTTAATCTTTCCAAGTTTAGCAGAACCCAAAAGCACTTTTGTTGAGCCCCAGATTTTATTAATTTCTTTATTAATCAGAATTTTTATTTTCTTGCATCTTCAATTATTGGAGTGGCTAGTAAACAATAGCATTGTGAAAATGCCTTGAATAGAATTTCAGACAATGCTCAGCTCTAGTGAATGCTATTTCCCAGNAAGACTGGAGTTAATCTTTCCAAGTTTAGCAGAACCCAAAAGCACTTTTGTTGAGCCCCAGGTTTTATTAATTTCTTTATTAATCAGAATTTTTATTTTCTTGCATCTTCAATTATTGGAGTGGCTAGTAAACAACAGCATTGTGAAAATGCCTTGAATAGAATTTCAGACAATGCTCAGCTCTAGTGAATGCTATTTCCCAGTTAACAAACCAGAAATATACCTGAAACAATTCAGTCTGCTAAAAAGTTTTCTAAAATAATATTATGTACTTTCAAGATTTAATAAGTTTACTAACAAAAATAATACCTCACACTATGTAGTACTTACCATGGGCCAGTCACTATGCTTTACACATATTAACTCATTTACTGTTCAAAGTAAACAAAGAGGAAGCTACTATTTTTATCTTCAATTTACAGAGAAAATGACTAATTTCCTCAGATTAGTTGCCTTATCCAAGGTGAAATGAATGGTAAGTCTAGGGAGGATTTGGACCCAGCACTCTGGCTCCACTCATGTAGACATTACAGTATAAGGTGTGGCCAGTGTAGCGTTTATGTTTAATAGCTCTAAATGATTTATTATATTATGTCAAGACCACTAATTATGGACATGAATTCTCATTGTTGTTGTGGTTCAATTGCTCAGATATGTCCAACTCTTTGCAGTCCCATGGACTGCAGCACACCAGGCTTCCCTGTCCTTCACCATCTCCTGGAACTTGCTCAAGCTCATGTCCATCAAGTCGGTGATGGCATCCAACCATCTTATCCTCTGTGGTCCCCTTCTCCTCCTGCCTTCAATCTTTCCCAACATCAGGGTCTTTTCCAATGAGTCAGTTCTTCACATCAGGGGACCAAAGTATTTGAATTTTAGCTTCAGCTAAAATTCCTTCCAGTGAATATTCAGGACTGATTTCNACTGAAAGCCAATCAGACAGTCCACTCACATGGCCCCTTTGGTGTTTCTAAAGTTGTGCTCACACCTGTGGAGCATGATTAAGTCAGAGTGTTACTTTTCTGTTTGCCCTCCCCAAGAAAATGCCCCAAGACTGGAGTTAATCTTTCCAAGTTTAGCAGAACCCAAAAGCACTTTTGTTGAGCCCCAGGTTTTATTAATTTCTTTATTAATCAGAATTTTTATTTTCTTGCATCTTCAATTATTGGAGTGGCTAGTAAACAATAGCATTGTGAAAATGCCTTGAATAGAATTTCAGACAATGCTCAGCTCTAGTGAATGCTATTTCCCAGTTAACAAACCAGAAATATACCTGAAACAATTCAGTCTGCTAAAAAGTTTTCTAAAATAATATTATGTACTTTCAAGATTTAATAAGTTTACTAACAAAAATAATACCTCACACTATGTAGTACTTACCATGGGCCAGTCACTATGCTTTACACATATTAACTCATTTACTATTCAAAGTAAACAAAGAGGAAGCTACTATTTTTATCTTCAATTTACAGAGAAAATGACTAATTTCCTCAGATTAGTTGCCTTATCCAAGGTGAAATGAATGGTAAGTCTAGGGAGGATTTGGACCCAGCACTCTGGCTCCACTCATGTAGACATTACAGTATAAGGTGTGGCCAGTGTAGCGTTTATGTTTAATAGCTCTAAATGATTTATTATATTATGTCAAGACCACTAATTATGGACATGAATTCTCATTGTTGTTGTGGTTCAATTGCTCAGATATGTCCAACTCTTTGCAGTCCCATGGACTGCAGCACACCAGGCTTCCCTGTCCTTCACCATCTCCTGGAACTTGCTCAAGCTCATGTCCATCAAGTCGGTGATGGCATCCAACCATCTTATCCTCTGTGGTCCCCTTCTCCTCCTGCCTTCAATCTTTCCCAACATCAGGGTCTTTTCCAATGAGTCAGTTCTTCACATCAGGGGACCAAAGTATTTGAATTTTAGCTTCAGCTAAAATTCCTTCCAGTGAATATTCAGGATTGATTTCCTTTAGGATGGACTGGTTGGATCTCCTTGTAGTCCAAGGGACTCTCAAGAGTCTTCACCTACACCACAGTTCAAAATCATCAATTCTTCGGTGCTCAGCCTTCTTTATGGTCCAACTCTCACCTCCATGCATGCTTACTGGAAAAACCATAGCTTTGACTGTATGGACCTTTATCAGCAAAGTAATATCTTTGCTTTTTAATTCTGGTGGTGAAAGAATTCTGAGAACTTGTGTACTGGGGAAGCGGAGGAAGTGGTTTAGGGCTTGAGCTAAGTTAATCTGGGGGCTTTAAAAATTGTTGAAGCTTTCTCTCTGAAGTAAACCAATCCATATTGATTGGGGAAAATAATAAAAATATAAAAAAGAAAGAATTACCCATTTTCCTGCCATTATAGCATTTTAAAGGATATTTTATCAGTCTTTCTATGTATCACAAAGATATAGTTAAAGAAATTAAAGGAAGTAGATTCTCAAAAAGGACAGACCTTTTCTCCTCTGCAAAATGGGTATTAGATTTGAAATTACATCCAGTGAAGGACAGGCAGATGTTTCAGGTACAAGATAAGTATGATGCTTGGCATTTAGCAAGCCTTCCACAGATGTTATAGACAGTTATTAGTATCAGTAATACCTAACACTGTCAGTTTGCCTTCCACCCAAATCTAGACTGTGTTTTCTCACTTTATTGAATATTCTTCAAAAACATTTTAAAATGTTCCTTAGAGATTTAATTGGTCCTTCCTCTTTTTTTACATTTTAAATATGCTNTGGGTTGCCCCGCAGGCATGGCTTGGTTTCATTGAGTTAGACAAGGCTGTAGTCCTAGTGTGATTAGATTGACTAGTTTCCTATGAGTATGGTTTCAGTGTGTCTGCCCTCTGATGTCCTCTTGAAACACCTACCATCTTACCTGGGTTTCTCTTACCTTAGGTGTGGGGTATCTCTTCACGGCTGCTCCAGCAAAGTACAGCCGCTGCTCCTTACCTTGGACAAGGGGAATCTCCTTACCACCGCCGTTCCTGACTCAATGTGGGATAGCTCTTCTAGGCCCTCCTGCGCCTGCGCAGTCACCGCTCCTCGGGTGTCTCCTCCCAGCCGCTGCCCCTGGTCTTGGGCTCGGGCTCGAGGTGACTCCTCAGGGTCACCGCCCCTGGCCTCAGGTGCCAGGTGGCTCCTCTCAGCTGCCACCCCTGGCCTCAGACACAGGGTGTCTCCTCCCAGCTGCCCCGACCTCGGGTGCAAGGTGGCTCTTCCCAGCTGCCGCCCCTGGCTTCAGACACAGGGTGTCTCCTCGCAGCCGCCCCTGACCTCAGATGTGGGGTGCCTCCTCCTGGCCGCCCCTGACCTCAGACTTGGGGTGTCTCCTCCCAGCAGCCCCTGACTTCAGACTCGGGGTGTCTCCTCCCAGCCACTGCCCTGACCTCAGACGCAGGGTGTCTCCTCCTGGCCGCCACTGGCCTCAGACACAGGGTAGCTCCTCTCAGCCATTCCTGCGCCGTCGCAGCCTGGCACTGTAGGCTGCTGCCCCTGACCTCAGACGTGGGGTAGCTCCTCTCGGCCGCGCTCAGTGCGCCGGCCCGGCTCTCGCAGCCGCCTGCGCTCAGTGCGCAGGCCTGGCTCTAGCAGCTGCTCTTGTGAATTGCTTATAGTCCCCCAACCGCAAGAGGCACAAAGCTTAAAGCATCTTAAAGATACAGAGCCATTTCTAAAGAGCTAAAAATCATACTGGTGATGGATTTAACTGTTGACTCAATGATTGCTGCCAGGCCTCCATATTCTTTATCTCTTAAGCACCTTGGAGGATATTAATCAATGTAATCAGGATATGGAAAAAGGTATATAGTAGTTTTGATGTTAGCAACACTAGACTNCTAAAAATCATACTGGTGATGGATTTAACTGTTGACTCAATGATTGCTGCCAGGCCTCCATATTCTTTATCTCTTAAGCACCTTGGAGGATATTAATCAATGTAATCAGGATATGGAAAAAGGTATATAGTAGTTTTGATATTAGAAACACTAGACTTTTTGAGTTAATTACTTTTCTTTTGTTATAAATCACTGTACTCCTTTTACTTGTTATAAATTGCTGTATCTTTGCTATGTAAGACTGTAACTTTATTTAGTGCTTTCTGAGAGTAGCACCAGACTTTGGGAAGATCAACACAAATAAGTCTTCTGGTTGACAAACCCTTATCAGAAAAAGGCTGTAAAATGTTCATTGGCCCTCTGGCCTGAAGATGATGTAAATCATCTAAGACTTGTGTATACAATTAGGTATACAGAGAGAAAGTCTGGTTTTGATAACAGTCTGGGCTGCTAACGCTGCATAATTTTGTATTACCCACTGATCTCTATGTATAATCAAAAAGGTATAAAAGGCCTTTCTAGACAATAGAGGCCAGGCCAGTCATTGGAAGGACTGGTTTCCCCCGTGTCTCCTCTTTAATTTCAGGCTGAATTCCCATCTGGGTCGTGGAGGCTCGCCATGCCTACTTACTTGCCCCAGCTTCTAAGATCTTTAAGAGAGAGAGCCCAAGGCGGGGCATTCTCTGATATTCAAATGGGCGCCGGTGGCCCAACGTAGATGGTGCAAATCTCTTGTTCTGAGATTTTATTGGTTTTCCACGTAAACCAAGTTATTTAGCATCTTTTCTCCACTTAATTTTCCTACTACACTACTTCTTCCTAATCTTTTATTTCTAATTAAATAAATAAATAAGTTTTTCCTCACCTATCTGTCTCCCCTTCAAATCACCCTGGATCCACCAGGGCTGGACCCTGGCACATAATCATTTTTATTTCTAAATTAACTGTTGTTTGAAACCTATGAGCTTTATTTCTCTAAAATACTTATATCAAATATGTATTTTTCTGGTTTACCAGGTCTCTTCTTTGAATCACCTATACCTTCTCATTCCAGAGGGAATGAGCAGATGTTTATAGATGGTTTAATTATTGTATTTTTTAAATTATATTTTGATATCTGGTTTTCCTCCAATTATATTGTTTTTCCTAGAAACTACTCTTCCTGAGGAACTTAAGAATAATTTTGTTTGAATATAAAAATAATCAAATTTGGGTCTTAATTGGAATTGACTTCAAGAGGTATAAATTAATTCGGGAAGAATGTATATCTTTTGGGGAAGAATGTTTAATTTTTACTCTTCCCAATACTAACCATGATGTCTTTTTATTTATTCAGATCTTTTTCTTACTATTAATAAATGTTCTTATATTGGTCCTATACATTTCTTATTAAGATTTTTACAAGTTATTTACTTGGTGTTTTTGTCCTATCATGAATGAAATTTTCCCTTTGTAATTTCTAACTGGTTGTTTGCAGCATATAACAAAACAATCCTATTTTTATATTTATTTTTAAACTAGTAACCATAAGTAGAGTTTCCCATATTTTGGGAGGTTTTCTAGGTAAATAGTCTTGCTATTTGCAAATAAAAATAATTTGTATTTTTCTCTTCCAGTATCTATATTTCTTAACTCTTTTTCTCATATAATTATAATAAGAACTTCACAGAAAAAAACAGTGGTAGTATCAGGAATTCTTGTCTTGTTCTCATTAATAGCAATCCCTTACTGCTTCAGTATCAGACATGATAGTAGATTTGGATTTTTTTTTTTAATAAGTTTCTTTCCATTTCTTATTCATTATAAACATTTTAAAGCCAGAATTGGAGTTGAATTGTTTTAAATGCCTTGTTTGTCGCTATCTGGAAAGTGAAGTCGCTCAGTCGTGTCCAACTCTTTGCAACCCCATGGACTGTAGCCCACCAGGCTCCTCTGTCCATGGGATTCTCCAGGCAAGAATACTGGAGTGGGTTGCCATTTCCTTCTCCAGGGGATCTTCCCAACCCAGGGATCGAACCCAGGTCTCCCACATTGCAGGCAGATGCTTTAACCTCTGAACTACCAGGGAAGCCCTTTTTGTTTTCTTTTCCTTTGGCCTCTGATGGCATACTGCATGAATAGATTTCCTAATATTAAACAGTCCTTTCAATTCTGAAATAAACACACCTAAACTTGGCATATTATTTTCACATTGTGCTACTGAATCAATTTACTTTTTCTCCCACATTTTAAAATCTATATTTATATGAAGCTATTCTGTCATTTTTTTCTGCTATATCCACCAGATTTTGACATTAGGCTTATGCTAAACATGTTTAAATAAATGGAAAAGATTTCCATCTTTTCTATGCTCTACCATAAGATGAACAGAAGAAAAGTAACTGTCCTCTAGATGTTTAATAGAACTTAATAACAATATTTATGCACATGTGACCTTCCATTTTCTTAAAATGTAGCATGTTATTTTTAAATTCCTCTCTCTATGCCTAGGTAGTAAAATCTTTGTGTCACATCTTTCTCCCTCACAAGTCTGTAACAGTTACTCCTTTATCTTTAGACATTCGATATTGGAGAAACCCTGGGGCTTTTCCTTCCTAGTAGATAACTTTTTATGAATAAGTATAGATTTTTCTCTAAACTTTGAAAGTCAAAATATTTGCCAGGCTCTGTCTAGGGGTTGATCTTATTTAATTTTACCAGAACTTGTTGACCTGTTAATCTGAAAACAATTAATATTTGTTCAGCTCCAGAAAGTTTTAAAATCTATTTCCTGGTTATTTCTCTTCCTACACCTATTCGGTTCCCTTTTTCTGAGATTCTTGTTCAGTCTTTCATTACTTATCTTTAAAATTTTTTCACATCATTTCATCTCTGCATTCCTCTAAATCCTGGGTGGATTCCAGGGGGTATCATTTACTTCACAAATTGAATTTTCTGCAACCCCAAACCTGATCTTCATTTAGGCTTTAACCATGACAATCAGTCGTTTTTCTTCTGTTCTCTTTTTTCCAACCTCAGATTGTTCTTTGTGACCACCTTGTTTACTTTTGTAGACTCAGTAACCTCTTCTCTATCATGTGAAGATTATAAATTTAAAACTTGAACTTTCCCCCTGTATTTTGAACAGTAACTGCAGTTCATAAGAAGGCACTTGCTTTGGCTCTGCAGCATAGCTCCCTCTTTTAAAACAGCAATATCTTTTTTACATGTCAGATGGATTTCTCCTGTTTGCTCATCCTTAAAGAGGTATCTATACTTGTTCGGTTGTGGAGGCGAGAAGGAGTCTGTCAAAGATTACTTGGATATTCGTCCAGATCTCTCAGGCCCAGATAAAAAGTGAAGCGTAAGGTTGGGATTTAATATAATTTTCCATTCAGAGTGTAAATACTGAACTGCCTGGGCCACTAAGCCAGAGACAAAGCCAGAGGCAGTCTCAGCAGGAAGAACAGTGCTTAGGCTGGCACTAAACTCTGTTTACTGAGCAGCCAGGAATTAGCTGCAGCAATACCCTGAGTCCTTGTTTGGCATGTTTCTCCTCACGAGGAACCAGACGAGGCCTTTGTTGGGGACAGATGTCTGTGTTCAGCGCACACCAGGAAACATTCACTCTTGGCCCCACTCAAGTGTGGCATGTCCCAGGGGCACAGGCCCCACTTGTCACCCGCTGGCAGACCACCATGCCAGTTGTCCTCCTAAATAGGAGGAGGAGAGGAAGTTCTGCTGAGAACTGTGTGCCTCGACTTCCTGGGCTTCAAGTGGAGAGCCCTGATTCACCTTAGTACAACCTTCATTTCAGTCTCATCTGCCCAACAACAGACCAACCTCCTGGCAAACTGGGCCACCTTTTCGTATCTTTCATGATCAGTTTTTAGTATTTCTACTGGACTGTTTTGTAAGTGTGTAAGTGGAAATCTACGGAACCTGTGGTCTTCTTTGTGCTCCATTACCTTCTCACCCAGGGATCCCTTATTTCTTTTCTAACCTGCGCTGAAGGAAGTGCTATTGTACACTGCTAACGGGGAATAGGGAGAAAACAATGACAATTTTCTTTACGGACAAGGGGGAAATACCTTCTTTGCTTAAGGGAACTAGCAATACTCTCAGTATGGTGATCTTCACAAGCTATATTTTTTCTTCTTTCTTTTCTTGAATGAGCGAAGCAACACAGAAAAACTAAGATAAAAGAGTGCAGTGTGAACTGCACAGACTTTTCTAATTTACTAAACTTGCTAAAGAATGAAATTTAATTCATTTCTTCAGCCTAAGCCAGTAAAAAATATTTCCTTTGGCTGAGCCAAGTAACCACTGCTGGAACTACACAAATCTGATTTTTTATAGAATTCATGCTGAGTTTAAAAGAAACATTATTAAAGCAGTCCAAGAACAAAATTGTTAAGAGGTGTGAAGGATTAAGGAGGAACATACCCAAACGTGTTTGGCATTTCTTTCTAATTAAAACTTGCAAGAAAACAAATGCTTGCTTGTCTGCTCCTTTTTAGGTTTGTCTTAATAAAATATTGTCTCAGGTAAATAAAGAAGGAAAACTCAGAATTCTGATAGAACTCTCTCAAGCAAAACCTGTACCTTCCAATTCATGCTATAAACCAGAGAAGGCTTGGCAGGGGAATGCTGTCAACAGCCGTGGCCACGCAGTAGTGTTGGGAAACCAGTCTGGTGAGCAGGTTCCCAGGAGCAGAAAGGTTCTGGCTTCCAGACTGCCTTCCCTTTGAGGCTGTCACCACCCCGCCCTGAGCTCTGTGTCCTTACCTCCAATTCCCTTTTCAGCCCTCAGCAGCATGACTCTCAACTCACAGCACAACAGCTTTTTATTGATGGGCTCGGTGAAGAGAAGGTTGTTAAGTGAGTCTTGCTAAGCAAACTGTTTCAGTAGTTCTATTCCAAGAACAAGTATTTTCTGGACTGACTGTTTAACACAGAGATTCCCTCCCTCCAGTCTTCGCCCCTCTCTGACCCACTTCACATACAGTAGTCAAGTGGTCCCTTCAGAGAACAAATGTGTTCATACTACTCTCCTGGTTTTGTTTTTAAATACTCTGTCACAAATGGCAGAGGAAAAAAAATCAGTCCCTGATGAGTTTCATATTCAAGTGTTTTATGAGTTGATTCCCACCACATCACTCCTAGGGGGCCTTTCCAGGCCCTGCTGGTACATGCTAGCTAATTCTCGCTGGTCCTTCAGGGTGTGATTTCTTACCCCCTCCCCCTTACCAGCTGGTTATGCCAGGATTGAACCCCTGGCAGCCTGTAGAGGAGGTGGATGGGTTCTTGAGGAAATAGTTTATAATTAGCCCTAAATAACATAACTTTGAACCCTAGCACATGCCACTAAGCTGGGTGGGACTCCAACAGTGTGGACTGAGACTTCAGGGGAGACCACAGAGCCAAATTCCCCAGGGACGTCCACCCACACAGCCCTCAGCCTTATTCCAAAGTCCCAGTTTTCCAGCCAAGAAAGGTCGATATAACAGATCTGTCTTGGCTGTCAATTTCCATCTTTTTGGGAAACTTGATTCTAACTATCCAGCCTGGAATCCAACCCTCACCTGTGTCAGCTTTCACTGAAGGCGCTCAGAGCAGCTACACAGTAGGTTTTGTTTGGTAAATAAATAAGTGAATGGCGCTCAACAAGCAGTGGTTTGGAAAACCAGAGATGTCATTACAAAACTCAGTTTTGCATTATTTCTAAACAAAGTAGAGAATATTTTCTCTTATTATCTGATAAACATAACCACAAATTATTAACCAGAATGTGTTTTTTATATTGCTTCTCATGTCTTTGGTAAAATAAGAAACTGTAAATAGAATGTTTAGAATATTACATTAAAATTATTTTAGAATAATTCAAATTATTGTGAATTCAAACTTATTTAGGACTAATTATCAACTGCTTTCTCTATGTAATGGGCATAAAGTTGAATATGTCCAAATTTATATTAGCCATGTATTGAAAATTGAAAGCCATGTATTGCAAATTAATATATTTTAAAGATTCTCTAGTAAGCAAACTGATTCAGCAGAATAAATCAACATAGAAATGTAATTAGGGGTTCTGGAAAACAATAGGAAAAAGTGACATTCAGCTCAGAAAGATATCTGGGCATAAAATCTTATTTGTTAAATGAGCTATTTCACTATCAGAATATGAAGTGAAGTGAAGTGAAGTTGCTCAGTCGTGTCCGACTCTTTGCGACCCCATGGACTATAGTCCTACCAGGCTCCTCCTTCCATGGGATTCTCCAGGCAAGAGTACTGGAGTGGGTTGCCATTTCCTTCTCCAGGGGATCTTCCCGACCCAGGGAGNACAGGGAGGCCTGGCGTGCTGCGATTCATGGGGTCGCAAAGAGTCGGACATGACTGAGCGACTGAACTGAACTGAACTATGTATAGCTTGATGGAATTGTCATAATATTAGAGCAGACCACTTGTACATAGGGCATTCCTTATTTGGCAAAGAATATGGAAATCAAATGAGGATTTTCAAGAATAACAGTGTTAAACAGCATCACTATGTCAAGGATATTAAACCTCTTTAAATATTAGAAACATAAAATTTTATTCCTTTGGAAACTATTACCCTTCATTTTTTACAATTATGATAAAATAATAAAAACTCTAGTTTCTAAGGGTTTTATTTTTTTTTACAAAAGGAGAAGAAAGAAAGAAGCTATACTATGTCCTAATCCCATTAGCCTTTACAATTTTGCTCTTATTCCAAGGTCAATTCTGTTATCCATTTTATAAATGAACCAGGTCTAAGGGCTAATTATATTCTAAAAATTTACAGTGGTCTTGAAGTGTCAAATGAAAATCTTTTCAAATTTTCTTCATCTTTATAAGCTCTTAAAGCTTCTTAAAGCAATAGAAGTTTTTAAAAACAGAGTCTTAAAGTGTTAGTACTGATCTTGTGATGTGGTTAAATTCTATTGTTTACATTTTTCATATAGAAAAACTCATTTTTCCTATGACAGACGGATAAATATAGAGATCTAAAACAAGCAGGTCAGATTGAAAAATCTAGTCCAAGTATTTTACAGACACTTAGAAACACACAGTAGAAACAGATACACATCCACGTCCCCATAAAGAGGCAAATACTGTTGGAAAATACAACCGTGCAAGTGTGTTCAGCCGTGTCTGACTCTTTGCAACCCCATGGACTGTGGACCTCCAGGCTCCTCTGTCCATGGACTTCTCCAGGCAAGGATACTGGAATGGGTTTCCAATTCCATTCCCTTCTCCAGGAGATCTTCCCAAGCCAGGGATAGAACCCACCTCTCCTGCATGAGCAGGAGGATTCATTACCATTGAGCCACTGGGAAGTGATGAAAAATCTTCACTGCTCTATAAAGGTATCATTTAATTGCTCAGGAATTTTTTGTCCATGCACACCATGGATAAATGTTCCCTTTCTATTGAATACATATGTGAGCATATGACCATGATTGTTTTCTGTATCCCTCCCTTTGATTACAACCTGCTCTCCTGAGACTCATTCACAAAAATCTGCTCTTTCGTTCACCTCACTGAAGTCATTTGGGACTTACCCAAGGTCTTCCCTGATAGCTCAGTTGGTTAAGAATCTGCCTGCAATGCAGGAAACCCTGGTTTGATTCCTGGGTTGGGAAGATAGACTAGAGAAGGGATAGGCTACCCACTCCAGTATTCTTGGGCTTCCCTTGTGGCTCAGTTGGTAAAGAATCCACTTGCAATGCAGGAGACCTGGGTTCGATCCCTGGGTTGGGAAGATCCCCTGAAGAAGGGAAAGGTCCACTCCAGTATTCTGGCCTAGAGAATTCCCTGGACTGTACAGTCCATGGGGTGGCGAAGAGTCAGACACCACTGAGCGACTTTCACTTTCAATAGGGAGAACCCACTTTAATACACTCAGCTATCTCTCCAGACTCCTTTCTAAATTATTTATTCAATAGCTACTTATTGGGCATCTACTTTGTGCCAGACACTGGATACAGGCATGAGTAGTAGAACACAAAGAAAGTTCTACCTGCGTGGCACCTTCTTTTATGGTGAGGAGTGGGAGGGCTTGGAGGTGGCATGAGGATGAAGGAGCAAACTGGATGTCAAGAATATGATACTGTTTCTCTGTTGATGGACATTTACATTGCTTACATGTCTTGGCCATTGTAAATAATGCTGCCATGAACACTGGAGTGCCTGTATCTTTTCAAATTGTGGTTTTCTCTGGGTATATGCCCAGGAGTGCGATCTCTGGGTCATGTGCTAATTCTATTTTTACTTGTTTAAGGAACCTCCATACTGTTCTGCAGAGTGGCTGGACCGATTTACATTCCCACCAATAGTACAGGAGGATTCCCTTTTCTTCACACCCTCGCCAGCATTCATTGTTTGTAGATGTTCTGATGACGGCCATTCTGACCGGTGTGAGGTAGCCCCTCATTGTAGTTTTGATTTGCATTCCTCTAATAATTCGTGATGCTGAGTATCTTCTCATGTGCTGTTTGGTCATCTGCATGTCTTCTTTGGAAAGGTACCTATTTAGGTCTCCAACCCATTTTTCGAGTGGCTTATTTGTTTTACAATATTTAGCTGCATGAGCTGTTTGTATATTTTAGAGATTAATCCCTTGTCAGATAAAGATATGGTACATATGTACAATGGAATATTACTCAGCCATAAAAAGAACAAAATAATACCATCTGTAGCAACATGAATGGAGCTAGATATTGTCATACTTGAGTGAAGTAAGTCAGACACAGAAAGGCAAATATGATATTGCCTATATGTGGAATCTAAAAAAAATGGAGGGGTACAAATGAACTTATTTACAAAACAGAAGTAGAATCACAGATGTATGGTTACCAGGGGATGTGGCGGGGGGGTGATAAATTGGAAGACTGAGATTGACATATACACACTACTAAATATAAAATAGATAACTAATAAGAACCTGCTGTATAGCACAGGGAACTCTACTCAATATTGTGCAATGGCCTATTTTGGAAAAGAATCCTTTAAAAAAAAAAAAAGCAGATATATGTATATGTATAACAGATTCACTTTGCTGTACACCTGAAACTAACACAGCATTGTAAATCAACTTTAATTAAAAAGTTTTAAAAAGAATATGTTACTGTGATTTTATTCTAGACACTATGTGCCAAAAGTGTGGTATATTTCATCTCATAACCTCACAACAGCCCTATGAAGTTGAACACTTCATATTTCTGCAGATGAGAAAAACCAAATTGAGTAGAATCAAATAATCTGCCCCTGAACAGAAAACAGTTGCCTGTTTCAAATTGTATAAACTTAATCATAGCACCAAACTATTCCATATAGGACAGAAACTTCACCGTCATCCCCTCAGCCTCTGCCATCTTGACACAATAGCTGGCTGAGCACACAGGTACAGGTTAACAGGGTAAAAACATGTTTGCTCTACTTGTACAGTTAAATCTGTTTCCCCTGTCTGTACAACAGGAGGGAACTTAAAACAAGAAATTCCTGGATATTTTTGGTCCAGCAGTGATTTTTCACTCAATCAACTCCAACTTGTAATCAAATCATTTACCAAGTTAAACCTTGGCAAATTGAATGTTCAGTCTTCCTCCATCCTTGTCTCTGGGGTACTATCCGAGTCCACGCAGAAGCATTACAACATCGGTAGGCTCTCTGAGATTGCGTCTCTGCTGATGTCCCCTGGGGGTGTAACCTGTCTGTCCTCTTGAAGTGTTCAGTGCTTCCTCAGACAGAGCACAGGTTCAGTTCTGCAATCTGCCTTGTTCTTGGCTGAAACTGCAAAAAGCATTCTTACTGTGAAGACCTTCTCAACCCTGTGGGCTTCTCGGCTACCTCAGGCAGTAAAGAGTCTGCCTGCAATGAAAGAGACCCCAGTTCAATATCTAGGTCAGGAAGATTCCCTGGAGAAGGGAAAGGCAGCCCACTCCAGTATTCTTGCCTGGAGAATTCCATGGACAGGAGCCTGGTGGGCTGCAGTCCAAGGGGTTGCAAAGAATCAGACCTGACTGAGTGAGTGACTAACTCTTCCTTCCTTCCTTCCTTCCTTCCTGTTTATTTCTTAGTCCTGTCAAGTGACCTTCTGGCAGATGGTTTATCAGCTCTCACTCAGCACTAACTTCTGTGTCCTCATGCTGGGGCCCCAGGAATAAAAGGATCCCAGGAACCACGGGAAATGTGAGTGTTCTGCCATTTTGTTGAGACAGCATGGACCAAGGGATTTCTCTAGGAGGCTTGCAGTTGTTTCAAACTTTTCCTGAGACTCTTCTCTCTGTGATCTTGAAATGTAAGGAAGATTTGAGAGAGTGGAGACATACACTTGGGTGTGAAGTCACTACACTGATTCTAATTTCCTCTGTCCCCTCTCTAACTCTCTCCTCAACTCTAGCTTGGATGTCAGTTATTGAGTTTGGGGTTTAACAGGCAGAAATATAAACATATTGTTTCAGCTCCTCAAATCCATTTCTGGGCTCTTCTATCTCACAGTCACCTCAAACTCAGAATCAAAGAATAAGTCAGATTTGACCTCAGCTGTGAATTATTTCTACATCACTAGTTCTTCCTGCCACATGATAAAAAGTAGGCAGCTATACAAGGTGGACTTGAAATAGTGCAGCAATTAATCATCTGAAATATTATCTTCAAATACTAAGTGTTTAACAGAACTCTAGCTTTGGCGCGTTTCCTCCTTCAAGTCAGTGTGCATATGCAGACACAACTGTAAAAACTGAAGTTATGTGCCAGGTGTTCTCTTAGACTCCACATTTTCTTAAATAGCAATATAGACATTTGATTAATAACAAGAGGTTATTAATGGGATGAGGGACAGAAGCAAAGAGAACATTCATATGGTGCACATTTTGATACAAGGTTAAAGACACCTGGTGGTGTGTGAAAGCATTTAGAACTATTTGGAATGGAACCGAAGATTTTCACGAGTCTTCACAAGTTTCAACCCTCAGCTGTTTAAAAAAGGCAATATGAAAAGATATACTGAAAAACAATGAAGGAAATGACAATGTACAATCATTTGGAAGTCTCACTTTGTTCAAAGGCATATAGTGGTCACAACAGAAGTGGCTTACCTTAACAGAATTTAAAAAGGCAAATAATTTGAAATTAAAAACATGAGGGTGTTTAATATGTTGAGTTGCTTAGAGAGTAGTTCAATGCAGATTAGCTGGATCAATGTTTCCCTGGCAGAGAGGCAATTACACTTAAGAAACTTTTAAAAGGCAGTTACTAAGCAACGACATTCAGCCTACCCACATTGTTCATCATCTCTGGTAAATTACAGAAAATGACAGCCTGTTATTATAGAACAGAGACATACAAAATTAGAGCACTGTTACTCTACGTTCCCCTACAGGAGAAAGATCAATTATATCTTTGGCACAATGGTTAGGTTAAATAGCTACAATAAGTATTAAATGTTAATGTGTCATGGTGAACATGTTTAAAAAGCGCAGGAGTTTTTCAAAGAATGACCCTTGTTAGCAGGTTCAACCCTCCCCCAATCTGACTTCATATCATACAACATCTATTAGCAGTATTCACAACTCAGAATTCTTTACTCTTTCTAATAAGAAGATGATATTCTTGGAGTCAATGCTGTTTCAGTAGTGGTACCTCAATGATTGCTTAATTATTCAAGGGAAAAATACTAATATATGCCTTTTTCTTACAGATCTCTTTTGACCATAGACTCAGAATTCTGCCAATAAAGTTGCACGTATTGAGCTGCTCTTGCTGTGACAGTAAGAAACAATCTGAAATCAGGTCAGGGGGAAAGTTGTACCTGCTAGCAAAGATCATTCTTTGAAAAACTCCTGGGTTTTTTACATACTTTCACATGACTCACTAACATTTAATACTTATTTTAATTATTTAACATAATAACTGTACCTACCTATCCCGTTAGATAAGAGGGTCAATATACACCAGTATAGGTCAGGAAGCAACAGTTAGAACTGGACACGGAACAGACTGGTTCCAAACAGGAAAAGGAGTACATCAAGGCTGTATATTGTCACCCTGCTTATTTAACTTATATGCAGAGTACATCATGAGAAACGCTGGACTGGAAGAAACACAAGCTGGAGTCAAGATTGCCGGGAGAAATATCAATAACCTCAGGTATGCAGATGACACCNGGCTGTATATTGTCACTCTGCTTATTTAACTTCTGTGCAGAGTACATCATGAGAAATGCTGGGCTGGAAGAAGTGCAAGCTGGAATCAAGATTGCTGGGAGAAATATCAATAACTTCAGATATGCAGATGACACCACGTTTATGGCAGAAAGTGAAGAGGAACTAAAGAGCCTCTTGATGAAAGTGAAAGAGGAGAGGGAAAAAGTTGGCTTAAAGCTCAACATTCAGAAAATGAAGATCATGGCATCCGGTCCCATCACTTCATGGCAAATAGACGGGGAAACAGTGGAAACAGTAGCTGACTTTATTTTGGGGGGCTTCACTGCAGATGGTGACTGCAGCCATGAAATTAAAAGATGCTTACTCCTTGGAAGGAAAGTTACGACCAACCGAGACAGCATATTAAAAAGCAGAAATATTACTTTGCCAACAAAGGTCCGACTAATCAAGGCTATGGTTTTTCCAGTGGTAACATATGAATGTGAGAGTTGGACTATAAAGAAAGCTGAGCACCAAAGAACTGATGCTTTTGTACTGTGGTGTTGTAGAAGACTCTTGAGAGTCCCTTGGACTGCAAGGAGATCCAACCAATCGATCCTAAAGATCAGTCCTGGGTGTTCATTGGAAAGACTGATGTTGAAGCTGAAACTCCAATACTTTGGCCACCTGATCCAAAGAGCTAACTCATTTGAAAAGACCCTGATGCTGGGAGGGATTGGGGGCAGGAGGAGAAGGGGAAGACAGAGGATGAGATGGTTGGATGGCATCACCGACTCAATGGACATGTGTTTGGGTGGACTCCAGGAGTTGGTGATGGACAGGGAGGCCTGGTGTGCTGCAGTTCATGGGGTTGCAAAGAGTAGGACACGACTGAGTGACTGAACTGATCTAACAATGACAAAAATTGTGGCTCTAAATGAAAATACTATGTCAACAAAACTTTTACAAGAAAGGAAAGAAGACTATCTTTATGACCTTGGCAAAAACAGTGATTTCCTGAAGACAACCAAAAGTATTGAGCATAAAATAAACAATACGGAAATGGGTGTGCCTCTATTCCAATAAAATTTTATGGACACTGAACTTTGAAATTCATGTTATTTTTTTTCAA
>SJYW01041314.1:8956-28561 GCA_006410735.1 Raphicerus campestris
TTGGGTTTATCCTGTTTGGGACTCTCTGGGTTTCTTGGACTTGGATGACTATTTCCTTCCCCATTTTAGGGAAGTTTTCAGTTATTATCTCCTCAAGTATTTTCTCATGGCCTTTCTTTTTGTCTTCTTCTTCTGGGACTCTTATGATTCGAATGTTGGGGCATTTAACACTGTCCCAGAGGTCTCTGAGGTTGTCCTCATTTCTTTTAATTATTTTTTCTTTTATCCTCTCTGCTTCGTTTATTTCTACCATTCTATCTTCTACCTCACTTATCCTATCTTCTGCCTCCATTATTCTACTGTTGGTTCCCTCTAGAGTGTTTTTTATCTCATTTATTGCATTATTCATTATTGATTGACTCTATTTTATTTCTTCTAGGTCCTTGTTAAACATTCCTTGCATCTTTTCAATCCTTGTCTCCAGGCTATTTATCTGTAACTCCATTTTGTTTTCAAGATGTTGGATCATTTTTACTACCATTATTCTGCATTCTTCTTTAGGTAGACTCGCTATGTCTTCCTTTGTTTGGTTTGGTGGGCATTTATCATGTTCCTTTACCTGCTGAGTATTTCTCTGCCTTTCATCTTGTTTAGATTGCTGTGATTTGGGTGGCCTTTCTGTATTCTGGCAGTTTGTGGTTCCTGTTTATTGCGGAGGTTCCTCACTGTGGGTGGGGTTGGATGAGTAGCTTGTCAAGGTTTCCTGGTTAGGGAAGCTTGCATCAGTGTTCTGGTGGGTGGAACTGGATTTCTTCTCTCTGGAGTGCAATGAAATGTCCAACAGCAAGTTTTGAGATGTCTATGGGTTTGGTGTGACTTTGGGCAGCCTGTATATTGAAGCTCGGGGTATGTTCTTGCATTGCTGGAGAATTTGCGTGGTATGTCTTGCTCTGGAACTTGTTGGCTCTTGGGTGGTGCTTGGTTTCAGTGTATGTATGGAGACTTTTGGATGAGCTCTTATCAATTAATGTTTCCTGGAGTCAAGAGTTCTCTGGTGTTCTCAGGTTTTTTAAGACTTCTGCCTCTGGTTTTCAGTCTTATTCTTACAGTAGCCTCAAGACTTCTCCATCCATACAGCACCAATGATAAAACATCTAGGTTAATGATGAAAAGATTCTCCACAATGAGGGGTACTCAGAAAGGTTCACAGAGTTACATCAAGAAGAGAAGATGGAAGAGGGAGATAGAGGTGACCAGGAGAAGAAGAAGAGGAATCAAAAGAGGAGAGAGCAAGCTAGCCAGTAATCAATTTCCTAGGTGCTCTCCACAGTCTGGACCCCTCAGAGAGGTTCACGGAGTTACATAGAGAAGAGAAGAGGGAGGAAGGAGATAGAGGTGAACAGGAGGAGAAAGGGGGGAATCAAAAGGAGAGAGACATATCTAGCCAGTAATCAGTTCCCTAAGTGTTCTCCACAGCCCAGAACACACAAAGAGATTCATAGAGTTGGGTAGAGAAGAGAAGGGGAAGGAAGGAGATAGAGGTGACCTGGGAGAGAAAAAGGAGACTCAAAGGGAGAGAAAGTAATCAACCCAGGAATCACACTCCTAAGTAAAAATGGGTAATGAAGATTGTATTCTTAAAGGTACAGAATTTATAGCAAATGCTGAAAAGCAAAGATTAAAAATCTAGAGTAGAGGTTAGACTCTCAAAAATACAATCTTAAAAAAAAAAAGTCACAAAAATTATAAAATATATATATGAAGTTTGCTTTAAAAATAGGGGGTTTTTTGCAAGGTGACAATAGGTTATAAAAATGAAAATTAGAGGAATAATAGAGGACTTAAAAGTTAAAACTTTTTAATTTAAAAAATGATAATAGTAAAAACATATCTAGGAATTTCTCTGGAGCTGTTGTGGGCAGTGTGGGGTCAGTTCAGTTTCAGATAGTTCCTTGATCTGGCTATACTTCTCAAGATCTATAGGCCCCTTCCAATGTAGTCGGTGCTAGCTATGAGGTTTTAATCTGTTGCACCTGTCACTTCCAAAGCGGTTTCCTCTGTATATTTTAGCTTCTTCTGTTTGCTGGTCTCTTCAGTCTCTAATTTCTGCCCTGACACAAGGGGGCAAAGGTGGTCACTTATTTAGGCTCATTTGTTCAGTCTTGCTGGGGGAGGCAGGAACACTGCAAACAGATATCATTGGTGTGTGTGGGGAGTGCTTGCAATGTCTCAGCAGCACGGGGTTTGCCCCTGCATGTGTTTTTTCCCAGTCTACACTTCTCAGGCTCTAGGTTGCTATGCCAGGGAACTGTCTGAGGTGGGCCCTGGGTTGTGTGCACTTCCCGGGTCTAAGCTGTTCAGGTTCAGGTTCTCAGGTACTCCACAAAGGCACAGACTCGGTTGGACATGTGTTCTGTGTCCTTCCAAGGTCCGAGCAGCTTAGGTGACCAGGTGCTTGGCGAGAGCAGTCTCCCCAGATTAGGGGTGCATCTTATCACCTCCCCGATCCCAGCCACTCAGTTTTCTGGGTGGCAGAGGGTGTGTCTGTCTCAGGTGTGCCGTGTGGTTCTTTTGGGGAGCTGATATCTGGCTGTGACCCTCCCAGTGGGTGTCAACTGTCCAGAATCCCAAGAAGTCTTGGCTAGCAACTGGGAGCCAGTTGCAGTTTGGTAGAGGATGCCATCTCTGGGGCTGAGAGTGCCCCTTTCTGGCTCTGGCTGTCTCCTCCTGCCTCCCTGCCTCCAGCGAGAGATGGGCCAGTCCACAGCTGGCTGGCTCTCCTCTAGTATTTGATCAGTCCTTTGTTCTGTGAATGGGCCTGGCAGTGCCTTGAAGTGAAATGAAGTGGCTCAGTCGTGTCCGACTTTTTGCGACCCCATGGACTGTAGCCTCCAGGCTCCTCTGTCCATGGGATTTTCCAGGCAATAGTACTGGAGTGGATTGCCATTTCCTTCTCCAGGGGGTCTTCCCAACCCAGGAATCGAACTCGGGTGTCCTGCATTATAGGCAGACACTTTACTGTCTAAGCCACCAGCGCCTTAGATTAGGGCTTTTGCAGGGTAGTTCTCTCTCTCTCTCTCTCTCTCTCTCTCTCTCTCTCTCTNTCCCTCCTGCTACTTTATCTGTTTTTGGATAGCTGTTTAGTTTAAGGTGATTATGAACAAATGAACACTGCCCCATGATGATAGTTGAGGGAACTATTGGGCATCTCCTGTGTTGAGGACTTGAAATTTTACCTACATTTCAGACAATAGAGAACACTAGAGGCAAACAGGGTGGATCATAACAGATATTTTCCAATTGTCCCTCTACCTCCCCATCCTTCTCCACCTTTTCTCTGACCCTGGAAGTCTGTTTGGACTACATCCAATAGCTCAGTAGGCTCTGCTTGAAAGAAGGGTAGAGTAAGGAGGAAAATGAGGTTAGGGTGTTTACTCCCCTGATCTCTCCCTATGAAGTCACATCAAGGTGACTATATCCCTCCATCAAGGGTCACTGCTCCTCTCAAGGAGGACTGCTTTACCTGACTCTCTCTTCTTCCAGCTTCTAGAAACCTCTCCCTGTACCAGCTCCACTGTTCTAGCCCTGGCTTCATGGACTAACCCTGTGGTTCCCCTACAACACTAATCTTTGTAGTTAGTCTCTTTGCAAATAAATCCCCCTCAAATTATCTTGAGTGTACTACCTATTTTCCTCAGGATGCTGACTGATAGACTGTATAACCTTGGATTATGTTCCTTACTATTCATGAGCCTGTTTTCCCATCTGTAACATTAATATATTGATAATTATCTTACAGAGTGTTTAGATTATTAAAAGCCTTACTTTAAAGGCTAAGTACTCAAAAATATCATGCACTATTAACTACTTGCATTTGTTAGGTGCAATAGAATACTCAACTAGAAGCAATTTAACTAAAATATAAACTTATTAGTACTCACTACAAAAAATTCAGAAGAGGTGGCTTAGTCATCATTGCTTAATTCAGGTGTTCAGCAGAATCATCCAGGACTCAAGTTCTTGATATGTTTCTTCTCTGAAGGACATGACTACCTGTGGATGAACAAAATCAAAGTTCATCAGTAAAGTTGAGGAAGGAAGGAGAATAGATGTTATACAGCCAACTGCACCTGCTACACTAGACTAAGTCCTTCTCTGGTGTTTCAGGTGGTAAATAATCTTCCTGCAATGATCCCTGGGTTGTTAAGATCCCCTGGCAGAGGAAATGGCAACCCATTACAGTATTCTTGCCTGGAGAATCCCATGGACAGAGGAGCCTGGCAGGCTACAGTCTATGATGTTACAATCCGTGGGGTTGCAAAAAGTCAGACACAACTGAGCAACTAACACTAACTAGCCTCTCTGACAGCACATCCATCAGAATGGACGGGCCCCAGAAAGAATATTGGGAGGGTGTGCGCTGGAGTAAGCAGAGCAGGGTCAGAACAAGAAAGAAAATACCCCTAATAGAAACAAACAAAGAGGGGCTCTTATTCCTGATGACAGTGATAAGGTCAGAGAAAGTTTCCCATAATTCTGACAACAGCTTCTACTTCACTTCCAACTGTATGCAACATGCAACATTTTCAGCACTGACCAAGACAGTCATTATCAGGGTAGTGTGGATGCAAACAACAGACAACAACTCTGGCTAAATCTATCCAAACAGAAAACCAAAGGAAAGCCTGTAAAGTAATGTGGAATCAATGAACATGTTGTGGAATAGTCTTAAAACACAGACAGGAGGCAAGAAAGACTATTTATAAAAGATGCTGCCAGAGTCCTGCCATGGGAAGTCTGATTGGGAGGTTCAATGAGGTGCTGGCGCTGCTGCTACTGAGCTGTCCTCATCATTGTCAGATACCTATTCTTTGAATCTTTGCAGCTCTGCCTCCAGATTTAAGTTCCAGATGTGAGTAGCCAAATTACCAAGCCTAGTTCAGCTGCCTACACCTTAGCAGCTCAGGTTAAAAGAGAAAAACAAAAACCTAGTATCCTTTATGTTTTCACAGTCTCCCCTCTAAAGTCCAGCACTGAAATCCATTTCAAAAGCATACCCAACAGGTCAATAACNTGCTTTCTGAGAGTGGCACCAGACTTTGGGAAGATCAACACAAATACGTCTTCTGGTTGACAAACCCTTATCAGAAAAGGGCTGTAAAATGTTAATTGGTCCTCTGGCCAAAAGATGATGTAAATCACCTAAAACAGGTATGCAGAGAGAAAAGTCTGGTTTTGATAAGAGTCTGGGCTGCTAACGCTGCATAATTTTGTATTACCCATTGATCTCTATGTACAATCAGAAAGTTATAAAAGGCCTTTCTAGACAATAGAGGCCAGGCCAGTCATCGGAAGGACTGGTTTCCCCTGTGTCTTCTCTTTACTCTAATTTCAGGCTGAATTCCCATCTGGGGCGTGGAGGCTCACCATGTCTACTTACTTGCCCTGGCTTCTGAGATCCGTAAGAGAGAGAGCCCAAGCCAGGCACTCTCTGATATTCAAATGGGCACCAGCGGCCAAATGTAGATGGTGCAAGTTCCTTGTCTGGAACTTTATTGGCTTTCCACATAAACCAAGTTATTCAGCATCTTTTCTCTACTTAATTTTCCTACTACACTATTTCTTCTTAATCTAATCTTATATAAATAAGTAAGTTTTTTCCTTGCCTATTCCGTCTCCCCTTTGAATCACCCTGGATCCACCGGGGCTGGACCCCGGCACCATCCTAGCTCTTTCTCTCTAAACTAAGCTGCTAGAGGCTGGGCTGACCACATCTATCTTGCTCACTACCACACATCACAATGNTCCCCTTCGAATCACCCTGGATCCACCGGGGCTGGACCCCGGCACCATCCTAGCTCTTTCTCTCTAAACTAAGCTGCTAGAGGCTGGGCTGACCACATCTATCTTGCTCACTACCACACATCACAATGCCCAAAAGCTCCTGACACATCAGAGTGGCTCACTTGTGAATGGCTGGACACTTCCCTGCCTGGTTCCTGAGCCAGTTAGAATTCTCAAAGGATAATCAAAGTCAGTGCTTCTCAACTTTCGACAGGCACTAGTCACTGGGAAAGTATAAATTATGATTTAACAGACCTGAACATTCTGCCCTTCTCACAAGTTCCAGGTGATGCCAATGCTGCTGGTCCCACATTTTGAGGAGCAAAGCAACACTTTATAAAATCAAATGACAATCCAGTCACATAGGACAAACACAGTACGATTCTACTCATATGAGGTACCTAAAATAATCAAACCCACAAACTTGAAAGTAGAAGGGTGGTTGCCNAGAGCAAAGCAGCACTTTATAAAATCAAATGACAATCCAGTCACATAGGACAAACACAGTACGATTCTACTCATATGAGTTACCTAAAATAGTCAAACCCACAAACTTGAAAGTAGAAGGGTGGTTGCCAAGATCTAGGAGGAGAAAGTTATTGTTTAATGATTACAGAGTTCCAATTTGGGATGATGGATGGTGCTGATTGTTGCACAATAACGTGAAAGTACTTAATGCCACCTAATTGCACACTTTAAAATGATTAAAATGGTAAATTGTATATTACATCTTACTATAATTTTTAAAAATAACTACACAAATTAAACCCAAATTGGTCTTGCTATGAGGAATCTACCATGGGCCCAGGGATGGTGCTGGGAAGAGTCTGTGTCTCAGGTGCCAAGGTCAAAGGTAGAATTAAAGCTAACTCTGCCAGGCAAGTTGACATTGAATGATGGTCACAGGCCTGTACATCAGGCAGTTTCTGACCTAATCAGAGGGCTTTTGTGAGAGACAAATTGCTTGTTAAAGATCTGGCAGAAACTGAAGCTGATTTGCTTGTACATGTAAAGCACATTTTCTGATTTAAACAAGTTTCATTTTTTCAACTGAGATCCCAGACAAAAGTTACTATTGGTGTGGAAAATTTTAGCTTGAAACTGANCTGGCAGAACCTGAAGCTGATTTGCTTGTACATGTAAAGCACATTTTCTGATTTAAACAAGTTTCATTTTTTCAACTGAGATCCCAGACAAAAGTTACTATTGGTGTGGAAAATTTTAGCTTGAAACTGAGGTTCCTAATGCATGTAACATGGTGCATCCCAAAGTAAAATGCTTTTCTAGAATCTGACCCTCAACATTATGGTGATATTGAAATATGACTATATTTACTGAGGGAACTTGCAACAAGTGGCACTGGCTGGGCTCCCACCAGAAAGTTAAAAGGTTTGTGTAAACTCTACCTAGTCTTCCTTTGATTTATTTTTTATTGGAGTATAGTTGCTTTACGATGTTGTGTTAGTTTCTGCTGTACAATGAAGTGATCAGCTATGTGTTGTGTTGTGTTGTGTTGTGTTGTGTTGTATTGTACTAAGTCGCTTCAGTCATGTCTGACTCTGCATGACCCTATGGACTGTAGCCCGCCAGGCTTCTCTGTATATCCCCTCCCTCTTGGACTTTTCTTACACCCCTCCCACACCACCCATCTAGGTCATCACAGAGCACCAAGCGAGCTCTCTGTACTATATAGCAGATTCCCACTAGCTATCTATTTTACACATGGTAGAGTATATATGTCAATCCCAATCTCTCATTAAAAGGAATGAAATTGCATCACTTGTAGATACGTGAATGGGCCTAGAGACTGTCACTCTTTTACAGTTAGAATGAAGTAAGTTAGAAAGAGGGGAAAAAAACAAATATTGTATATTAACACATATTTGCAGGGCAGGAATAGAGATCAGATGATCTTTTGGATTTTGATGATATATATTGAAACTATGGGATATCATATACAAGATAAGGAAATTTTCCACAATAAGTTGAGAAGGGTATTAAACCTTANTGTGTTGTGTTGTACTAAGTCGCTTCAGTCATGTCTGACTCTGCATGACCCTATGGACTGTAGCCCGCCAGGCTTCTCTGTATATCCCCTCCCTCTTGGACTTTTCTTACACCCCTCCCACACCACCCATCTAGGTCATCACAGAGCACCAAGCGAGCTCTCTGTACTATATAGCAGATTCCCACTAGCTATCTATTTTACACATGGTAGAGTATATATGTCAATCCCAATCTCTCATTAAAAGGAATGAAATTGCATCACTTGTAGATACGTGAATGGGCCTAGAGACTGTCACTCTTTTACAGTTAGAATGAAGTAAGTTAGAAAGAGGGAAAAAAAAAATATTGTATATTAACACATATTTGCAGGGCAGGAATAGAGATCAGATGATCTTTTGGATTTTGATGACATATTATATATTGAAACTATGGGATATCATGTACAAGATAAGGAAATTTTCCACAATAAGTTGAGAAGGGTATTAAACCTTACACAAGATGACAAAAGATTTTAGGATCATCGATTATGTGTCATATGCCTCTGTAATTTAAAGTAAGTTAAATTTCTCTCCCCATCTCTGTACCTGCTTGAGTCTTTCTGGATTGAATTAGTCTTGTGACCATATAATGAAGATGAAAAGTTCCATAGATGCCCATTTTTGATGGAGAACACAACAAAACAATGCGTCTTGGGTCCAAGACTGTTCTGCTTATTTTATTTTCCCAAATTTGATCTATATGGGTTACTGATGCTCTAGAGAAACTTTAACTCAAAATTGAGACTAGAGCTTGCTTACCCTTTATCCAAACAAAATCAGTCTCTGCACAAGTGATTCTAATAATGTTCAGTGTGACCCAGAGATTAACCCTAAGAAACTCTCTGCAAAGGGTGATTGGATATAAATTCTCTCAACTTATTCCACGTTTGTTGGCTCTCCAATGCTCTAAAGCTTCCTCAGAATGCACAGAAGCACTAAGTGTGTGACTTACTAAAAGAAAGTTTTATGTAAATATAATAATTTGGAACAAACCTCATACTTGCAAAACTTGTTGACAATGAGTAGCTTGTTCTCATCCAGCTCCCACAATTCATCATCACCTGTTGGTGGTGGGGAGGAGGCTGAGTGAAACAATCTTGGTTTACACCAAGACAGTAATTCACTTCTAGGATTCAAGTAGTCTATTGTCACTAAACTAACAAAATTATTTCTGTAAAAAGAAAGTCCACATCTTTAGAGGGTTTAACTAACAAGCCATTTAGCTTTATTCTGGCATTATTGTTGTCCTACTAACAGTCCAGAAAACTAGGTGGGGAAATCTTCCAGAAAAAGACGGGGAGATGGGACGGCTGGTAAAATCCATCATTCTGCTTCCAGTGAGAAAACATTGGAAATTAACTTCTTAGAAGACAAAGATGAATCTCCAAAATGATCTAAGTAGCACACGGTCCAGTATGGTTAAATCTTCACCATTATTTGGACACTAATAAATATTTGTTGAATACTAGTCATTAAAAAAAAATACATTGAATAATTCAGTGTCTTTTCAGTGACTGGCTAAGTACAAAAAAAAATCTCTAAATAACTTTCCCAACAATGTATCTTTCTTATCTCATTCAAGATCCAATCTAGGAACATATGTTGCATTAGATTTTCATGCTTCATCAATATGCCTGCATCTGAAGTAACTCCTCAGCCTTTTTATGTCCCTCATTTCTTTGGTACACATAACACTTATTTTGTTTTTGTTAGTTCACACCCTCCTGGGCTCCTGGCCCTAGCGGTGAGGTTTCCACCCAACGTGGCCCAACGTGGCTCCGCGGCAGGACCCCTTGCCACGCAGGCGCACCAGAGCTGGGCTTGCCTGCAGGCCTGTTCCCTAGGCAACGCGGTTCAAAACGCTCGCCCTAGAGGCCCTGGCGCGATGTGCTTCAGCAAAGCAGGTGAGGAGGGCTGAGTCAGAGTAGAAGCAGAAGGAAGATGAGGCGACTGGGAAAGACCGAGGGGGAAAGGAGGGAAATGTAGCTTGCCCGTCTCCTTGGATTGGTCACGCTTTCGTTAAGAGTGCACTCTGCTCAGGTCTCAACCACCTTTCCCCATACCGTCCCTGCCCCCAACCCTCATTTGGACCACATGGACTTCCTTCATGTGGAGTTTCTCCTCTTTCTCGCTCTCCAGAGATGCTGGTTAACTACTCCTTTGGAACATGTCAACATAGGAAGATCTTTCCTCACTTCCATCCCCCAAACTTGTTGGGAAACAAATTTCTCCCTATTAGGGGAGTGCCCCACAGAGGGCCTGGATGTTATATAGCAGAAGAAGTGAGTATTCACCTTACCTCAGGTGGGTGTCAGTTCCCAGACTCTAAGGATACCCACGTTTCCTGGAAGAAAAGCCCTTCCAGGAAGGGCTTCCAGGTCCCAGCATGAGAAAGTGCTCTCTGGTCCTCTGTCTGCAACCAGCTGTCAGGGCCAATATCAGAAAGTAAAGGGCCATTACTTGCGTTTGCCATCCCCACCAAATGCAAGCCTTGGCCTCATGCCACCCCCAGTAAGTGTTCCTTTATCATTCATACCTACAAAGGCCAGTGACTAAATATTTCCTCTTAGTCCAAACCTACTGTGTCTGTGCTGATAGGTAGTTTACGAAATCATAATCAGATTCAGTTGAAACCATATAAAGCTGATTCAGCTCTGTGGGGCTCAGAAAAGTAGATTCACTGGATTCAAATGTCATTCACTCTACCTATCCAGCCACATTTCTTTGTATGTAACACATTCTGTGTTACATATGTAATTGTTTGGTCTTGATTCAGAGGAATCAAGAAAGAAAGGGCAACTTGAGCAGAGAAGATTCAGGAATATTCTTGAGATCACTCCGTTTTAATGTCTATAATGTTCTCTATGCATGTTTTGTCTTTGTTTTCTACGTAACACATGAAGAGTAAAGATTTGGCATACAACCTCGCTAAGATCCCAACCAGTATAAAAGGATATGGTTTTGGAGCCAGAACAGCTGTGAGGTTTAAGCCAAAGAACAAGGTTAGAAATGGCTGGACGTGCTTAAATTTCAGTGTGATCCATGTTGCTGCATGTATTTGCATTGGGGAGCACGATTGGAGATTACCTAAAGTATGTCCTGAAATTCAAGATGAAAGTCATCTGGACAAAAGCTACTAAGGAGTCTACGTAAAAACTTAGGTGTTAACGTGGGAGATGTGTGTGTGAGTGTCCTGGGAGAGTGGAAAATAATTCTCAGAAGAAATGGTACCAAGGCAGGGCTTCAGTCCTGAGACACCTGCTGATAAAATACTGGAAGCTTTGTTTATATGCATCATATAATTACATGTAATATATAGTATAATATCTTATCAGTTAAAAAACCAGTTCTAACTTCTTAACCTTTTTGTGTGATTGGGTTTCAAGTCTTCAGTATAGGTTCCTAATCTCTTGTTGGACATTTTCTTGACACTTAACGCTCAGGGAGAGGGATACTAGCTCCGAAAGAAAATCTGAGTGGGGTGGTGGGATGGTGGGGATATTAGCTACGATAGGTTACCTTGGCTCTCTGCCCCCATAGGTTTATTTTTTAATATAAATTTATTTATTTTAATTGGAGGTTAATTACTTTATAATATTGTATTGGTTTTGCCATACATCAACATGAATCTGCCACAGGTATACACGTGTTCCCCATCCTGAACCACCCCCCTCAGTTTATTTCTATAGCCAAAACATTAGGTACCTTTAGGTAGCTGAACCATACTCTTATCTTGGTTTTCTACCTCCTGTAGGCCTAATTTTATAGCTTGAGATAGTTAAACCATAGCTGATACATGAAGAGGGGGAGGATGACTTTGTTTTTTCTACTTAGAAGTCTTTACATATATATATATCACCCTCTGACATATTGATCTTTTTCTTGGAAACAGGATGTGACACCTTACCCAGGCATGTACCAGACAGTCAATCTTCAGGAGCAAACACACAAACCAAATTTTGCTCCATTTAATACCTTGTCACCTCGCTTTCGGACATACTCAAAGGACCCTTGTTATCCTGGGTATGTGCCCCTTCTTCTGGTGCACTTCAACAAAGAGCAATAGGAAAGGAAGTACAAAAAGGGGTTTCATCCCAACCATGCCCTCTAAATAAGAAACCATCTAGCTTTAAAGATTCAACCTCTTGCCTTCCAGGTCTCTAGAATTATAAAATTGTAGAGTGTGATGATTCATTCAATAAATATTTATAAAAGGCCAAGAAGTTGTGTAGGTTTCAAAGATTTTGCATTACACCCATCATCATTTCTTGGAGCTTACATTCTAGAGTCCAGACAGATGAGAAACCAATAAACAAGAAAGTAATCAGTGGTGATAGAGAGTGACCATTTAATTTATTAGTCAGCATGTGACACTTCTGAGACTTTAAGGGGGTCTTATTAATAATTATGCCAAGATAGTAGCTATGAGCTGGAGCTACCACAGGCACACCAGAAAGTATGGTGACCTGGTGGAATGCTGAATAACACCAAACAAAATTATATAATAGGGAGGGGCCTTCCCTGATGACTTAGTGGTAAAGAATGTGCCTGGAAATGCAGGAGAAATGGCTTGGATCCCTGATCTGGAAAGATCTGGCATGCCTTGGAGCAACTAAGCCCATGCACAACTCTAGAGCCTGTGCTCTAGAGCCTGGGAGCCACAACTAGTGAGACTGGCACTCTCTAGAGCCCATGCTTCACAGCAAGAGGCACTGCCGCAATGAGAACCCCACATACTGCCACTGGAGAGTAGCCCCTGCTCACTGCACCTAGAGAGAAAGCTTGTGAACCAGCAAAGACCCAGTACAGCCTAAAATAAANGTGGGAAATGTGTGTGTGAGTGTCCTGGGAGAGTGGAAAATAATTCTCAGAAGAAATGGTACCAAGGCAGGGCCTCAGTCCTGAGACACCTGCTGATAAAATACTGGAAGCTTTGTTTATATGCATCATATAATTACATGTAATATATAGTATAATATCTTATCAGTTAAAAAACCAGTTCTAACTTCTTAACCTTTTTGTGTGATTGGGTTTCAAGTCTTCAGTATAGGTTCCTAATCTCTTGTTGGACATTTTCTTGACACTTATGCTCAGGGAGAGGGATACTAGCTCCGAAAGAAAATCTGAGCGGGGTGGTGGGATGGTGGGGATATTAGCTACGATAGGTTACCTTGGCTCTCTGCCCCCATAGGTTTATTTTTTAATATAAATTTATTTATTTTAATTGGAGGTTAATTACTTTATAATATTGTATTGGTTTTGCCATACATCAACATGAATCTGCCACAGGTATACACGTGTTCCCCATCCTGAACCACCCCCCTCAGTTTATTTCTATAGCCAAAACATTAGGTACCTTTAGGTAGCTGAACCATACTCTTATCTTGGTTTTCTACCTACTGTAGGCCTAATTTTATAGCTTAAGATAGTTAAACCATAGCTGATACATGAAGAGGGGGAGGATGATTTTGTTTTTTCTACTTAGAAGTCTTTACATATATATATATCACCCTCTGACATATTGATCTTTTTCTTGGAAACAGGATGTGACACCTTACCCAGGCATGTACCAGACAGTCAATCTTCAGGAGCAAACACACAAACCAAATTTTGCTCCATTTAATACCTTGTCACCTCGCTTTCGGACATACTCAAAGGACCCTTGTTATCCTGGGTATGTGCCCCTTCTTCTGGTGCACTTCAACAAAGAGCAATAGGAAAGAAAGTACAAAAAGGGGTTTCATCCCAACCATGCCCTCTAAATAAGAAACCATCTAGCTTTAAAGATTCAACCTCTTGCCTTCCAGGTCTCTAGAATTATAAAATTGTAGAGTGTGGTGATTCATTCAATAAATATTTATAAAAGGCCAAGAAGTTGTGTAGGTTTCAAAGATTTTGCATTACACCCATCATCATTTCTTGGAGCTTACATTCTAGAGTCCAGACAGATGAGAAACCAATAAACAAGAAAGTAATCAGTGGTGATAGAGAGTGACCATTTAATTTATTAGTCAGCATGTGACACTTCTGAGACTTTAAGGGGGTCTTATTAATAATTATGCCAAGATAGTAGCTATGAGCTGGAGCTACCACAGGCACACCAGAAAGTATGGTGACCTGGTGGAATGCTGAATAACACCAAACAAAATTATATAATAGGGAGGGGCCTTCCCTGATGACTTAGTGGTAAAGAATGTGCCTGGAAATGCAGGAGAAATGGCTTGGATCCCTGATCTGGAAAGATCTGGCATGCCTTGGAGCAACTAAGCCCATGCACAACTCTAGAGCCTGTGCTCTAGAGCCTGGGAGCCACAACTAGTGAGACTGGCACTCTCTAGAGCCCATGCTTCACAGCAAGAGGCACTGCCGCAATGAGAACCCCACATACTGCCACTGGAGAGTAGCCCCTGCTCACTGCACCTAGAGAGAAAGCTTGTGAACCAGCAAAGACCCAGTACAGCCTAAAATAAATAAATAAAAATAGTAATTTTTTTTACAAAGATAATATGACATAGAGTGATGGCTGGAATCTACTTTGGCAAGGATTGGTCTTTCTGGGAAATGACACTTGGTCTGAAAGCACAATGACAAGACTGAATTGACCCTGTGAAGATCTAGGCCAAGAGCTTCCCAGCCAGAAGGAACTGCAAGTACAAAGGATGTAGTTGGGAGGTGTGTGGAGAAAAGAAAGAAGGCTAGTGTGGCTACAGTGTAGTGGGCAAGGAGAAAATGAGAACAGAGGAGGAAGAAGGGCTAGAGTCCATAAACCTCATAGACCAAGGGAGGGAGGTCTCAGTGCTTTAGGAAGCCATTGAAAATTATAGGGCATCGTCAAGGTCTTTCTTTTACTGGTGAGAATTCCAAGGATCAGAGAGGAAATGTAAGTTTCTTAAGGTTGTAGTAAAGAAGTGGAGATGATGAAGCTTGTTTCCCATGTCCATTCTACATCTTATTTCCACAGTTAAGCGTCTACACCAAAAGACAAAATGATATGAACAAAGGCAATACAAAATACCCTATTGTTGAGAAATTTCACATCATGGGTACTAATTAGCATCACTGTGGCAAATCTCTGTTATCATCCACCACTTCTGGGATCTCTTGGTCTCTCAGTTAAGAAGAGTGAGGTTGCAGAAATAGCTTAAACTAGAGTTGATTTTTACCTTCACTGCATGTCAGGACTAAAAATCTTGAGCACTAANCATCACTGTGGCAAATCTCTGTTATCATCCACCACTTCTGGGATCTCTTGGTCTCTCAGTTAAGAAGAGTGAGGTTGCAGAAATAGCTTAAACTAGAGTTGATTTTTACCTTCACTGCATGTCAGGACTAAAAATCTTGAGCACTAACACCTATTTAGAAGCACATTAGCAGGCACAGGAACCCTGTGCTTGCCTAACATTAAGATCTAATCTGTCTGTTGCCTTTTCCAAGAGAGTTAGAACTAGTTCAGGTATACAGGTAGTACTGATGAAGTCTGTGGTCACTACAACCCACTTCAGTATTTTTGCNGTGCTTATCTGCGTGCAATTTCCTCATTATCCTTTCTGTTTGCTTCTTATCACAAGAGGAAAATGATGCATGGACAAAAACTGGACAGTGTGCTCGCAATTAGGGAACTGACACCTGTCCAGCAAGCCTTGTTCTGTTTGCTGTGTGACGCCTCATCACTTCTGGATTCTCCAGGGGCTGGAGATGAACCAACACAGGGTGCCCTGGTGGANAAGAGGAAAATGATGCATGGACAAAAACTGGACAGTGTGCTCGCAATTAGGGAACTGACACCTGTCCAGCAAGCCTTGTTCTGTTTGCTGTGTGATGCCTCATCACTTCTGGATTCTCCAGGGGCTGGAGATGAACCAACACAGGGTGCCCTGGTGGACGCAGAAAATAGTATGAGGTATCTGAGACTTCAGGGACCTGAGGGAGGGTGTCCTTCATTAACCCTAAAGGACCACAAGGGGGCGCTGGGTCAAAGTTGCTCAAATCAGGAGAGAAAGCCAGGATTCACTTAAACGAATGATTTTTGAAAACTTGGATGAGGGGAAGTAGTTATAATTTATCAGAGTTACCTGGAGCTTTTACAAAACCATTTTATTATAGAAACATTGAGGCATATACAGAATAAACCTTTCACCAAAAATGACAGAGTATGGAACCTCCACTAAAGGAATGATTAACTTGGCAGAGCTGTTGGATCAACTTTTTCAGAACTCCGGAATCTACTAAGAAACTCACAATAACCAGGGGAATACTTAGTGGAGAAAGTTGCTTGCGGAATTTTGGGAAGAGAATGTTTTTTTCCCTGGAGAAGGGAATGGCTACCCACTCCCGTATTCTTTCCTGAAGAATTCCGTGGACTGAGGAGCCTGGCAGGCTGTAGTCCATGAGGTCACAAAGAGTTGGGCACAGCTGAGAGACTAACACTCTCACTTTTCAGAGTTGTTTTTAAGTTACCCCCTTACAATCCCCCGTTCTCACCTGGGCAGCAACCATGAGAACGGCAATCTGCATTTCTAGAGCAGCTTTCTGCTACCAGAAGGAGCAATGTGGAGCTTGCTTACAAGATACTGAATATAGTTCCACATGCTATACAGTAGGTCTTTGTTTATTTTATATATAGTAATGTGTATCTGTTAATCTCAAACTCCTATACAGCCCATTTTCCCCTTTGGTAACTATAAGTTTGTTTTCTATGTCTGTGAGTCTATTTCTGTTTTGCAAATAAGTTCATTTGTATCATTCTTAAAGATTCCACATACAAACGATATCATATAATATTTGTCTTCCTCTGTCTGACTTCCTTCAGTCAGTGTTAGCATTAGTTGCTCAGTTATTTCCAACTTGTTGTGATCCGGTGGGCTGTAGCCAGCCAGGCTCCTCTGTCCATAGATTTCTCCAGACAAGAATACTGGAATGGGTTGCCATTTCCTTCTCTTAATTTGATATTCTTATTTCGCATGTTATTCTGTAGGTCCATCCATGTTGCTACAAATGGCATTGTTTCATTTTTTATGGCTCAGTAATATTTCATCATATATGTTATATACCATATCTTCTCTACCCATTCATCTTTCTATGAGCATTTAAGCAATGGGTTCCTGAATGGGGAACACTTGAAGAAATATTTGGCAGGAGATTTTAGAAAAGTTAATCTCCTGGAGAAGGCAATAGCCACCCACTCTAGTATTCTTGCTTGGGAAATCCCATGGGCAGAGGAGACTAGTGGACTGCAATCCATGGAATTGCAAAGGAGTCAGAGATGACTTAGTGACTAAACATCAACAGCAACAGAAACAAGTGCATCCATGCTCTTTTTCCTTTTTCTTGGCCTGACAGCACAGTTTGGGAAACCTTAGTTCACCAACCAAGGATTGAAACTACACCCTTGGTAGTGAAAGGGCAGAGTCCTAACCATTGCACTGTCAGGGAATTCTCCTTCCAAGACTTTTCATATGCCATTCCCTCATCCTGTATCTTCTCTTATAAGACCATTTCTTATACATTCTTCAAGACTTATCTCAGCATTACCAACTAGATCTTATATCTTCCTTTCTGCTCCCAATATGCATTTTATTGTGATACCAAATCATATTAAAACTATGAATTTGTTGATGCCATGGAATAGACTTAAAGCTTTTTGAAGTCAGCATCTAGGCCATATTTATGTTGGTAGTTTTAGCTTCTAGGTTGGTTGAGAAGTGTCTTGGCCTGAGTTTCCTAGGAAACAGAGTCTGAAAAATCATGAGTTCATGCTCTATAGAGGTGCAGGAAGTGACAGTGAGGGAGAAAGGAAAGTGAGACAGAGAGGAAGGGAAAGCAAATGGAAGGAGGTGCATTACCAAACTGGCTAAAGAGCTTACCAACAAGCATAACTATTGATCCGACAGACAGGAGGTTTCTGGAGGGGTTGTACAGAAATAATGAGTCTGGTAATAGTCTGTTGGTAGGAGTAAAGGAGAAGAATCGATCCTCTATCTTCTTCTTAACCTCCATCTGTGACAGCTTCAGGTTCTTCTTAACTCCTTTGTATCCCTGGGTTGTATTACCTGGCTCCTGTGGGCAGCTGCTGGGGAAGCCAGATTTCATGACATAGATGGTGGTATAGGCTAGTGTTACATCCTCCTTCCCTGCCTGCCTACAACAGAAGCTTTGCGGGCCAGTTGGGGTACATGTATAAGGAGGAGCTTAGTGGGGCTCGGAGGTTTCTCAGTGTCAGGGGTGGGAGGAGGTATGGCTTGTGAGATGTGAGGTACACTGTGACATCCTGCTTTGAGCCACATGGGAGGCTGGAAGCAGCTGTAGCAGCGGGTGCAGTTGGCCATGTAGGTAAAGCACTACAGTGATGTGGCCTCTGCCATGGGTAATGAAGTTAACCGAATAATTCTCCAACCATGGCCAAACCCTCCTCTCTGTGGCCTAGAAGGATCTGTAGGATCATCACTAATGCTGAGCCATCCACCGCCAGCCTCACCTCAGGACCCATACAAACTCGGTCCTGTGTAATAAATGTGGACTTAAGGGGCATGGTCGTTGCAGGGAGCAGAGACACAGGAAGAAGTGCAGGGCTGAGTCCCTTAGAGAGCAAAGCTTGCAGCAGCAGTAGTGGTCCCCTCTCTCTCGCTTACAGATCGTGAGCTTCTTGAAGGCTAGGGCGATTTTCGGGTCTTGACATTGAATGTAGCGTCCGACACACAGTAGGGACTCTACAAAGTGGTGGTGGTTTAGTCACTAAGTCAAGTCCAGCTCTTGTGACCCTATGAACTGTAGCCCATCAAGCTCCTCTGTCCATGGGATTTTCCAGGCAAGAATACTGGAGTAGGTTACCATTTCCTTCTCCAATAAACAAAGTGAGGAGGGGACACTCTAGGTCTAAGTCTACCTAGGAAAAGCCCTGCAGACCCTATGTCTGAGCACCTTTGCACTGAGGATAAATGACTCCAATGCAGATGGAGACTTGCAGTGTTTTCCAGAGCCATGAAGTGGGGGGCGGGGAGTTGTCCCAGGGCTGGTGGCTCCTTGGGCAGAGTTGTGATTTACAGTATTTTATAGCCCTGTTTTCAGATGTTCACTCCCTGTTTACTGCTCTGCTGCTAATAAACATCTTGTCATAAATGATAAACAGGGCAACTAGAGGGGAACGTGGGAGCCATGTTCAAATAGACTTGGTGTTCTGCAGAATGCTTGTGGATTAGGTGGTCGCAAATTTACTTTTAAAAATCTGTCTCTATTTTTTTAATGTGACTAGAATTCAAGAGAGGCAAACTGTGGGTTTTGTTAGAAATCTCTGAAAGGAATGGACTGCCATGGTTGCAGGGTCTGCAGAGCCTGCAGGGAGCTGTCCAGGGTCCTGAGACGAAAATACAGTTAGGCGCTGCTGGCTGTGTCTTCCCAGGAGGAAATGGGAGGCCTCCTTATGGGCAGATTTCCTGAGGTTCCAAGGCAGGAAAATACTACATTCATCAGTACTCAGCTGCCTGATTTGAATGTGAGTTGCGACAATTGGGATAGCTACGCTGTCATGGTACCATGACAGGTGCTTCAGGCGATGACAGAGAAACTTCTCCTAGGATTCATGTTTCCGAGACAGAGCTGATGCCACGTGCTGCCACCCTGCGGATTCAGTCTTCTGTTGGCACTCTCTTGGCCTTTCTTGCCCCTTTTCCTCCCCTCCTTATGGCCTCTCCATGCACTCCACTCCTTTCTACCGTATCCAAGCTTTACACCTGCTCCATGCTGGAGGGCTGAGATGGGAGAAGGGCCAGGTTGCTGCAGT
>SJYW01041314.1:40600-51126 GCA_006410735.1 Raphicerus campestris
ATCAGTCCTTCCAATGAACACCCAGGACTGATCTCCTTTAGGATGGACTGGTTGGATCTCCTTGCAGTCCAAGGGACTCTCAAGAGTCTTCTCCAGCACTGCAGTTCAAAAACATCAGTCCTTCAGTGCTCACCTTTCTTCACAGTCCAACTCTCACATCCATACGTGACTACTGGAAAAACCATGGCCTTGACTAGATGGACCTTTGTTGGAAAAGTAATGTCTCTGCTTTTGAATATGCTATCTAGGTTGGTCATAACTTTTCTTCCAAGGAGTAAGCGTCTTTTAATTTCATGGCTGGAGTCACCATCTGCAGTGATTTTGGAGCCCCCAAAAATAAAGTCAGCCACTGTTTCCTCGTCTATCTCCCATGAAGTGATGGGACCTGATGCCATGATCTTAGTTTTTTCTGAATGTTGAGCTTTAAGCCAACTTTTTCACTCTCCTCTTTCACTTTCATCAAGAGGCTTTTTAGTTCCTCTTCACTTTCTGCCATAAGAGTGGTGTCATCTGCATATCGGAGGTTATTTATATTTCTCCTGGCAATCTTGATTCCAGCTTGTGCTTCTTCCAGCCCAGCGTTTCTCATGATGTACTCTGCATAGAAGTTAAATCAGCAGGGTGACAATATACAGCCTTGATGTACTCCTTTTCTTATTGGGAACCAGTCTAATGTTCGATGTCCAGTTCTAACTGCTACTTTCTGACCTGCTTACAGGTTTCTCAAGAGGCAGGTCAGGTGGTCTGGTATGCCCATCTCTTTCAGAATTTTCCACAGCTTATTGTGATCCACACAGTCAAAGGCTTTGGCATAGTCAATAAAGCAGAAATAAATGTTTTTCTGGAACTCTGTTGCTTTTTCGATGATCCAGCAGATGCTGGCAATTTGATCTCTGGTTCCTCTGCCTTTTCTAAAACCAGCTTGAACATCAGGGAGTTCACAGTTCACATATTGCTGAAGCCTGGCTTGGAGAATTTTGAGCATTACTTTACTAGCGTGTGAGATGAGTGCAATTGTGTGGTAGTCTGAGCATTCTTTGGCATTGCCTTTCTTTGGGATTGGAATGAAAACTGACATTTTCCAAAGCTAGTGGAGGTGATGGAATTCCATTTGAGCTATTTCAAATCCTGAAAGATGATGTTGTGAAAGTGCTGCACTCAACATAAAGCCAGAGGTGTTATTATAGTTATCACTTCACTTCTGTTCTCTTTATAGTAAATGCTCATGGAGCTTATTCAATCACTCTACAGCCATGCAAATCTAACACAGCAGTCTCTGGATTTACTGAACAAATGTTGAAGGAGCATTGTCCATTTTTAAGAAGAGAGTCATCATATGGCTAGTATGGCCATTATTAAAAATTCTTCCAGTGCATTTAAAATAAAATTCCCAAAAAAATATAATTACAAATTTTCAGAAATATATGTGGGGTTGTATATATCACATTATACTCATTGTATCAGGAAACTTTTTTTACCTGAGCTCTGTCTGATATTGAGTTGTCCGAAGTCCCCACAGAGCCTCATTTGATGGGTCCTTCCCTAGACAAGAGTTCTTACCGAAAGTAGAAGCTGAAGAAGGGTTGGGTCAGCTTGTCCTGGTGCAGCATGTTCTGCATGACTGCTGGGGTGCCCCCGACCGCCAAGCTGGGGTAGGCCATTTCCATAATCCCATCAAAGTTTGAATAGTAGAAAGGGTCACTGGGCTCATTCTCACTCAGGCTAAACTCATGTTTATCAATGACAATGTTCTGAACCTGGAGTGAGCAGACAGAGAGCTTCACAGTTCAGGTGGGTAAATTCTTCCAGACTTAGGTGCCCAGGGTCTGGGATGTAGAACCCCTCCCAGGAGAGGAATTTGGCTTTTTTCATGCTGAGCTCAAATATGAGGGCAAGCGTGGAAGAGGAAAGGGTAACAGTATCACTCAACCATGTGTATCCCAGGAAAAAATAGGTAAGTGTTGGGGAAGCAGAGGCAATCATTTTCTGGAGTTACAGTTTCCATATCCATTTACAATGAAAGAATAGGTTTTTTTCTATTCTTCTATTTATAAAACCATAAAATTGGTTTTACGCTCAACAATCCATGTGCAAGAACAACAGAGAACTTTGAGAATTAGACATGAGGAAATAAAGAAAATAGTGAAAGGACAAGTCACCAAATATCCAAAGTGAAACTGTGTGGAGGGGAAAGGGGATTTATTCTAGGTGGTTCCAGGGGGCAGAGTTAAGACTAGGAAACAAAGTCACAAGACACAGCAACCTTAGCATCACATAAAGAGCTTTCTGCAGTCAGGACTGCTGTGGAAGCCTGTCTTGGGAGGAAGATTGAATTACATGGCCTTTGACACCCTTTCCAACTGTTAGCTTCCAGGGAGGTTATACTAAATTAGTGATTATGGATTTTTCTGGAAGCTTGAAGCTCTGGAAACTAGGAGGTAGACCACAGAGCCTCCACAGTTATGAGAATATCACTCACAGTCACAGTGTCATATCCCAGGACCATACTCAGGCTTCCACTCCCATAGCACAGCATATAGGTTTGTCCATCAAGACTCAAAGTGGAGGACTTGCTGGGGTTGAACCTATTGTGAGTGCCAATAGGAAGATGAAATATTAGTGTCAATCATTAATTCCCAAAATACTTGAAGACAACTTACCCTTGAAAGGCTGGGATCATCAGGCCATGGATGTGATAGGGCCTCAGCCTCAGCAGTTTTGTGCTGCAGACACACTATGTTGGCCACAACAAAGCCTGTCCCCTTGGATAACATACATTGCTAAAATTCTCTCCAGCCCACCATCCCTGAAGGATGGATCTCTTCAAAAGTGCCAGGAATTCCAGCCCATGGGAGAAAGCTGAGGGAAAGACAAAGTAGAAAGGAATGGAAGCCTCAGTCTGTGTCTGCTGTCTCTCTCCAGAACTGTAAGCACTTCTGAAACACAGACCTAAGGCAAGACAACCAGATATTCCCAACTTTAGCAGGAAGAGATAATGTTTATGCAGCAAGAACTCTGGACTTAGCAGTATAAGCCTGTGCTCAATTTGGACGCTGCCACTCCCACTCAGGGGTGGTAGTGATGGTGGCGTACTCACAAAAGGCCTCTGTCTGGCAGTAGGTGGACATCACCCACAGGTTGGAGGAGTCTGTGTCAAAGAGGACCAGGAAATTTTGGATTGGTGTCCCAATGCTGATCTCCCCAAAGTAGAAAGACTGCAAAGAAAGGCTTGTCACCCTCATTAAGCAGCCAAGCCTTGTCCAAAGGATGGGGAAGAAGTTGGACCACTGCAAGTCACATTTTGCCCAAATGATTTCCTTTGGGCAATGATTTCCTTTGGGGAATAAGAGGCTTCTCCCACCAATTCTCCTTTCCACCTAGAGTTAAATGTTCTCAGTGTTCTACTTTTTTATCCCTAATTGCAAACCTTTGACCAGCTAAGACCTGGTTTGGGAAGACAATATCCTCTTCCAAAAGTGTTTTTTGCTTTGTAATATCAGATTACTCAAAGAAGGAAAAGAAACACTTTTTTCTCTTTTCCCAGGGTCTAGCCACTGTCCAGCTTTACAGACACATGTCTACATTCACACATGCAAACATACACACTAGTCTCCCCTTCTCTTCCCGTGTTAGATACTTTCACCACCGTTCTCCTCCTTCCTGGTCACATACTTGCAAAGGGAGCTAGAGAGTCTAGAGTGAAAGGTAGCATGGAAAGAAGAGAATTTTATTAAGAGATAGTTTTAGTTCTAGGTGATTTGAGGTCAGCTGTGTCATTTACCTGCCTCTAGTTCCTCTATCTATAAAATGTGGGATTTGAAATAGATCCATTAAAGTACCTTCCAGCTCTAAGACTCTATGTACGTTAAGATGCCTATGCAGTTATTGTAGCCTCAAGCACATTCAAACAATTGCTCTAGGTTCCTGTGAATCTTTTCAGAAAGGGGAGGTTATATACAGTGTGTGGAGCGACTGGATATTTTGCCTGGTGGACTTGCATGTGTTTTCCTTCTTTCCCCTGCAGCTCATTGTTAGGATGTTCTTCCAGTCTCTCAATTGACTTGAACAGTCCCACTATGAATCACTTTAGTACATAAACAAGGCTGTAGAGACATGAGCCAGTAATAAGAGAAAAGGAGGGAGGAAAGGAGGAAGAAGATGAGAGGAGGGAAAGAAAGAAAGGGAGCTTCTATACTATTAGCAGCCCTGCGTGTGAGCTCAGTTGCATCTGACTCTTTGTGACCCCATGGACTGCCGCCCATCGCTCCTCTGTCCATGGGATTTTCCAGGCAAGAATATTGGAGTGGGTTGCCATTTCATTTTCTATGTCTCCTGCAGTTCCTGCACTGGCAGGCAGAATTTTTACCACTGAGCCACCTGAGAAGCCCATACTATTAGCACCAACTTGTAACTTTCAGATACTTCCACAGGAATATGAAACTTAGGTTCAATAACTAGTACAAAATCAAAGCTAATGAGAGGCACAAGTAAGTATTTAACAACATTCAGAAAACTAAGATCATGGCATCTAGTCCCATCACTTCATGGGAAATAGATGGGGAAACAGTGGAAACAGTGTCAGACTTTATATTTGGGGGCTCCAAAATCACTGCAGATGTGACTGCAGTCATGAAATTAAAAGATGCTTACTCCTTGGAAGGAAAGTTATGACCAACTTAGATAGTATATTGAAAAGCAGAGATATTACTTTGCCAACAAAAGCCCATCTAGTCAAGGCNCTCCCACTCAGGGGTGGTAGTGATGGTGGCGTACTCACAAAAGGCCTCTGTCTGGCAGTAGGTGGACATCACCCACAGGTTGGAGGAGTCTGTGTCAAAGAGGACCAGGAAATTTTGGATTGGTGTCCCAATGCTGATCTCCCCAAAGTAGAAAGACTGCAAAGAAAGGCTTGTCACCCTCATTAAGCAGCCAAGCCTTGTCCAAAGGATGGGGAAGAAGTTGGACCACTGCAAGTCACATTTTGCCCAAATGATTTCCTTTGGGCAATGATTTCCTTTGGGGAATAAGAGGCTTCTCCCACCAATTCTCCTTTCCACCTAGAGTTAAATGTTCTCAGTGTTCTACTTTTTTATCCCTAATTGCAAACCTTTGACCAGCTAAGACCTGGTTTGGGAAGACAATATCCTCTTCCAAAAGTGTTTTTTGCTTTGTAATATCAGATTACTCAAAGAAGGAAAAGAAACACTTTTTTCTCTTTTCCCAGGGTCTAGCCACTGTCCAGCTTTACAGACACATGTCTACATTCACACATGCAAACATACACACTAGTCTCCCCTTCTCTTCCCGTGTTAGATACTTTCACCACCGTTCTCCTCCTTCCTGGTCACATACTTGCAAAGGGAGCTAGAGAGTCTAGAGTGAAAGGTAGCATGGAAAGAAGAGAATTTTATTAAGAGATAGTTTTAGTTCTAGGTGATTTGAGGTCAGCTGTGTCATTTACCTGCCTCTAGTTCCTCTATCTATAAAATGTGGGATTTGAAATAGATCCATTAAAGTACCTTCCAGCTCTAAGACTCTATGTACGTTAAGATGCCTATGCAGTTATTGTAGCCTCAAGCACATTCAAACAATTGCTCTAGGTTCCTGTGAATCTTTTCAGAAAGGGGAGGTTATATACAGTGTGTGGAGCGACTGGATATTTTGCCTGGTGGACTTGCATGTGTTTTCCTTCTTTCCCCTGCAGCTCATTGTTAGGATGTTCTTCCAGTCTCTCAATTGACTTGAACAGTCCCACTATGAATCACTTTAGTACATAAACAAGGCTGTAGAGACATGAGCCAGTAATAAGAGAAAAGGAGGGAGGAAAGGAGGAAGAAGATGAGAGGAGGGAAAGAAAGAAAGGGAGCTTCTATACTATTAGCAGCCCTGCGTGTGAGCTCAGTTGCATCTGACTCTTTGTGACCCCATGGACTGCCGCCCATCGCTCCTCTGTCCATGGGATTTTCCAGGCAAGAATATTGGAGTGGGTTGCCATTTCATTTTCTATGTCTCCTGCAGTTCCTGCACTGGCAGGCAGAATTTTTACCACTGAGCCACCTGAGAAGCCCATACTATTAGCACCAACTTGTAACTTTCAGATACTTCCACAGGAATATGAAACTTAGGTTCAATAACTAGTACAAAATCAAAGCTAATGAGAGGCACAAGTAAGTATTTAACAACATTCAGAAAACTAAGATCATGGCATCTAGTCCCATCACTTCATGGGAAATAGATGGGGAAACAGCGGAAACAGTGTCAGACTTTATATTTTGGGGCTCCAAAATCACTGCAGATGTGACTGTAGTCATGAAATTAAAAGATGCTTACTCCTTGGAAGGAAAGTTATGACCAACTTAGATAGTATATTGAAAAGCAGAGATATTACTTTGCCAACAAAAGCCCATCTAGTCAAGGCTATGGTTTTTCCAGTGGTCATGTATGGATGTGAGAGTTGGACTGTGAAGAAGGCTGAGCACCAAAGAATTGATGCTTTTGAACTGTGGTGCTGGAGAAGACTCTTGAGAGTCCCTTGGACTGCAAGGAGATCCAACCAGTCCATTCTAAAGGTGGTCAGCCCTGGATGTTCATTGGAAGGACTGATGTAGAAGCTGAAATTCCAATACTTTGGCCACCTCATGTGAAGAGTTGACTCATTGGAGAAGACCCTGATGCTGGGAGGGATGGGGGGCAGGAGGAGAAGGGGACAACAGAGGATGAGATGGCTGGATGGCATCACCGACTCAATGGACATCAGTTTGAGTGAACTCCGGGAGTTGGTGATGGACAGGGAGGCCTGGTGTGCTGTGATTCATAGGATCACAAAGAGTCAGACACGACTGAGCGACTGAACTGAACTGACTGAATTGAATGGTTATTAGCTGAGGGTCATGAACACCACATCTCACTTCACTTACATCCAGGTAGTTGGTGGAAGGCTTGTAAGCAAGAGCATTAATACCAAAATGATACTTGGCTACTGGACCAACAGTTGGGCAGTTCTTTAGGAATTTCTCCNTCTTCTTCATTTATGTATTTGGCTGTGTCAGGTCTTAGTTGTAACATGCAGGATTTTTTTTGCAGCGAGCAGGCTTCTCTCTAGTTGTGGCATGCGAGTTCAGTAGTTGTAGCATATAGGTTTAGTAGCTCTGAAGCATGTGGGATCTTAGTTCTGCAAACAAGGATGAAACCCTTGTACCCTGCATTAAGAGGCAGATTCTTAAACACCAGACCACCAGGGAAGTCCTTATAGAGTCCCTATAGTTTTTTAGATTGTAGCCTTTTGGAAGGATTTAGTGAAAGAGGCCAGTTACTAAAATTATTCTCTAATGAAGTTGCAGTTGGCAAAGGAAAGTTGCTGGAACTCTGTCATGCTTCCACCCTAAAGCTTTTCACCTATACACAAACCCAAAGAAGTTTCCAATTTCACTTGTATGATTTAATGTTNTTAGTGAAAGAGGCCAGTTACTAAAATTATTCTCTAATGAAGTTGCAGTTGGCAAAGGAAAGTTGCTGGAACTCTGTCATGCTTCCACCCTAAAGCTTTTCACCTATACACAAACCCAAAGAAGTTTCCAATTTCACTTGTATGATTTAATGTTTCTTTATAGAAATAAATTCTTAAAGGAAAACTCAAGAGCTATAGAAGTTATGCTTATAGTAATAACTCTCAGTGAACATTAACTTTATACCAAGCACATATTTCCTCTAACCATTATAACACCTTTATGAGGTTAATTTAGTTTCCCCATGATCATATAGTCAATAAAAGGCAAAGCTAGGATTTCAACCAACAAAGGTCCGTCTAGTCAAAGCTATGATTTTTCCAGCAGTCATGTATGGATGTGAGAGTTAGACTATAAAGAAAGCTGAGCACCAAAGAATTGATGCTTTTGAACTGTGGTGTTGGAGAAGACTCTTGAGAGTCCCTTGGACTGCAAGGAGACCCAACCAGTCAATCCTAACAGAAATTAGTCCTGAATATTCACTGGAAGGACTGATGTTGAAGCTGAAACTCCAGTACTTTGGCCATCTGATGCAAAGAACCAACTCATTGGAGAAGACCCTGATGCTGGGAAAGATTGAAGGCAGGAGGAGAAGGGGACGACAGAGGATGAGATGGCTGGATGGCATCACCAACTCGATGGACATGATTCTGAGTGAACGAGAGTTGGTGATGGACAGGGAGGCCTGGAGTGCTGCAGTTCATGGGGTCGCAAAGAGCCGGACACGACTGAGCGCCTGAACTGAACTGAACTGATGTGCTGCCACCTAGTGGCAATATTTCTAACTTAGAAAAAATTTTAGACATTTTGAAGCTTTTATGTGACTTCAAAATTCAAATTAGAAAGTGAGCAAAGTACATAGCACCCACAGGTCACTTTCCTAGGTAGATATAACTGGTACCTGCTTATTAGCCATGCCCCTGTTAGCCTGCACCCTGCCCCCTTCCTACCCCCGTTAGACTGCTTGCCAGCAGTTCCTAAGACTTCTCCCACGACACATCTCTGTCTCTGGCTTCTTGTCAACCCACACACTCCAGGCTCTACTACTGCACTTCAAAAATCTTTGCTGAATGATATCAGTACCTAAGCTGTCTGCTTTCTCACACAAGTAAAACAATGTCTGCAAAGCACAGTGTGATCTCTTGAGTTCTCTCAGATAATCATTTGAATGACGGTCTTGTCTCTCTCACTGGTGTTAAAGTCTTGTAGGGTCCTGATTCCCGACATACCACCTACTGCCCATACCACAGTGGCTTCCACTCAGAAAAATCACTCCGAATTTTCCACCAAAGAGGGGAACGTTACACAGGTTTCTGTCCCCTGTTAGGCAAAGGTTGCACATCACCTTCTCTTCATGGCAATGGGTCTGATAGGAGACAAGCACTGACACTGCTCCTTGACAACCGCAGCTCTTCCAGACTTAAGTAAATTTGTGTGATGTGCCATATCCCTGTGGGAACTGATCACAGTGTCTAAAAAGACCATGGGCATGGCCAGTGGTTCTTATCACAATAAGTATGAACAGTTTGAAGATTCAGGTGGGGCATATTCAGCAGGTGCTATAATCCTTATGAAGCATCATTCAAGAACTGAAAAATTCCTCCATTTCTCAGCTTAGGTTTATCCAGTCTGAGTGANCTTCCAGACTTAAGTAAATTTGTGTGATGTGCCATATCCCTGTGGGAACTGATCACAGTGTCTAAAAAGACCATGGGCATGGCCAGTTGTTCTTATCACAATAAGTATGAAGTGTTTGAAGATTCAGGTGGGGCATATTCAGCAGGTGCTATAATCCTTATGAAGCATCATTCAAGAACTGAAAATTTCCTCCATTTCTCAGCTCAGGTTTATCCAGTCTGAGTGACAGCACCCATCTGGAAAAGTGCAAAGCAGACAAGGAATTAGAGGGAGGTGTTGGGCTCTCGAGCTCCCTGACCTTTAGGGAATCATTAGGGGAAAGCTTGCAATTAGGCATTGGAGGCTTTGATGTATTGCTTATCTAAATATTTGTTACCACTGAGTCCTTTGGTTATTGTATGGTGCCATTTTTGAGGGCTTGCAAACTGAGATGTGTGAGGAAGATGCGAGGGTGAGGCTTTTATTTTGCCAGCAATGAACTGACTCTACGATCATGAAATCATGAAATTTAGCCCATTTGCAGTGGACATTTCAAGACTGACTCTAGGACTTCATGTACAACATAACTCTTCAGTTGTTAATTCATAATCATGTACAATTAGTAGGGTACACTTATAAGTATTTAAGTTAATGAAGTACTTACAAACCACGGATACCGGGCAGGGGGAAGTAAGGTCTGGAAAGGCTATAACTTTAGAACTCACTGTTATTCTGCCCTCTCTTGATGTGTTGTATCATCCTACATGCAGAGATCAATACAATCCCTTCTCCAAAGTCACAATCTCCACTCTCCATAGATTATAGTTTTCTTTCTAAAGACATTAATGAAAAAATTAGAAGTAGGTTGAAGCTATACTGCAGTGAAAAATTAAGGGTGAGCATCAAAGAAAATCAACAGAAAATAGTCCCTTATTCCCACAAAGGAGATCCCCAATTGATGGTAGTTAAGACTAGGGACAGGAGTATGTCACCTGCAGACATTTCCAATAAACTCTCAGCTAATTTTTGGAGTAAAATTTTCCCAACTTGAGGACCTGCTCTAAATTCTGGAGCCAAACTTACTGAATTTGAACTGCTGCTTGCTGCATCCCAAAGAAAGCTCTTCTCATGGTCCATGTTGTGCTAGGCACTGAGCCAGAGCCAGGGAAGGCACAGGGCAGAACTGTACTCTGGAGGACAGCATGCTCCGTCAATTCTAGAGGCAGGGCTACTTCCCTGGTAGTCCATAGGCTAAGATTCCCTGCTCCTGATGCAGGGGGCCCAGGTTCAATCCTTGGTCAGAAAACTGGATCCCACATGCCACAACTAAGTTCACATGCCACGACTAAAGATTCCGCCTGCCATAACTGAGGCCCGACACAGCCAAATAAATAAATATTTTTT
>SJYW01041314.1:60383-98143 GCA_006410735.1 Raphicerus campestris
AAAAAAAAAAGTGGTCAGTCAACCTGCTGTTCTCACCATCCTCCACTGAGTACAATGGCAAAACCAGATGGACTCTCAGAAGGCAATATAGCAGGATGGTTAGCCACATAACCTGTCTTTGAATCTAGCCTCTATTGCTTATTAGCTGTGGCATCTTGAAAAAAAAGTTACATAAACTTCATGTGTCTTAGTTACCTTCTGTGTAAAAAAAAAATGGATAATAGCATTTCCAACATTTTTAGGATGCAAAGAATTCCTACATGCACATGTTACAACATGGATGGAAGTGGAAGACATCATGCTAAGTGAAATAAGCCAGTTACAAAAGAACAAATACTAAGACTCCACTCATAGAGGCTCTTAGAGTAGTCAGATTCATAAAGATGGAAGGTAGAGTGGTGATTAAGAGGAGGTGTGTGAGGGAAGAGTGAGGAGCTATTTAATGTGTGTGGAGTTCCCGTTTGCGAAGACAAGAAAGTTCTGGAATGGGATAAGTGTGATAGTTACACAACAGTGTCAATGTACTTAATGCTATGTAACTGTAACAAAAAGTAAGTAAAATGGTAAATTTTATGTTATGTATATTTTGCCACAATTTGAAAAAAAAATTTTTAATTTCCACATGTAAAATATTTGGAGCAATACTTTGCACATAGTAAATGCTCATAAATGTTAAGTACTGTCTGACTTCCCAAACTGCTAATTACCTTTATCATCATATTAATGATATTGCTTTATATTTTTTAAAAATCACCTCAACATACCTCATGCCAAAATGATGCTATAAAAGAGGAATAGAACAGATAATCATATCCTTTTCACAGATAAGTAACATAGTCTTTGTCCATGATTTTTTAAATCACAGATATAACTAAAAGGCAGAGTTTAGACCCCAAACCAGGTTTTATTATTACTTTGCCAGCACTCTCTGTGCTGGCGGAAAAGGCAGACTCATATGCGAACACCTGCATGACGGTAATGACGGTCAAATCGGTTGGCTCCTTTCTGAGGTTTAATTTCCCCAAATGTAAAATAAGACAGCAAAGCCTAATTATTAAGTTTGAAACTGTGAAGATTNCGGACTTAGGCAGGCCTGGTTCCATTACCTGATCATCACCCCAGATGGTCACCTCACAGGGACACCTGGGTGAAATATGGTAAGTTCCCTAAGCTCTCACTCATGCTTTTTTTCCTACAAATATGGAATGCAAACAGCCACTTTAATCCTTTCCCCTAGCAATCATGAGATAATGAGTGTAAAGCTGGCCTGCCCCCCGACCCATCACCTCAACCCCATCCCAGAGAGACCTAAGAGCACACTCACCTCGAGGTGCCGAAGTTCCAACCCCCGATGGACAGCAGTGTTTTCAGCCCCCTGTTGCTGTGATGAGGGACAGAGTCAGTGAGCTGGGTTCTCATTCAGTCATTTGGGGAACAGTGGGAAGTAGTGGGGATGGGAGGAGGTGGAGGGGAAGGGGGCAGCAGGTGCAGTAACCTAAGGGAGACAGGAGCAGAGCCAAGGGGAAGAAGGGAAAGAGACAACAACTAGCCCCCCTAAAGGTCATCACACCCAGGACCCCAGGCTGTCCAAGCCCCGCTCCAAACTCCAAAATTGCATGACAGTCCCACAGAAAGGAAAAGAAAAAGCAGCCTAAATTTTCTCTTCACTCACTTTCTTGGACAACAAACGTTTATTGAACAATAAATATGTGCCTCTGACTGTTTTGGGCTTCTCTGGTAGCTCAAATGATAAAGAGTCTGCCTGCAGTGCGGGAGACCCAGGTTCGATCCCTGGGTTGGGAAGATCCCCTGAAGAAGGAAATGGCAACCCATTCCAGTATTCTTGCTGGGAAAATCCCATGGACAGAGGAACCTGACAGGCCTCAGTCCATGGGGTCGCAAAGAGTCAGCCACAACTGAGTGACTTCACTGTCACTTTTCACTTTCTGACTGCTTTAGGTGCTTGAACACAGCAGTGAACAGATGGACAAGCTCCCTGCTCTTCTCTGAAGGCTGTGCTCTACTGACATGGATTTTCTCTGCCCTTCTACAACCATCGGAGAAGGCAATGGCACCCCACTCCAGTACACAGTGACAGACCACTCCCTGCAGAGGACAGCCCAGGAGGCCTGGGGAGAGAACACTGAGCACCAGCTCTCTGCTGGGCGCTGACCCCACCACTGGTGTACAAAGACCACAGACACCAGCCCTTCCCTTGGGGTTCATTTGCAGGTGACAAAGGGTAATGAAACACTAGCGTTTGTAAGCTTTTGTGATACGCAGCTCTCTCCGGAGCATTTGAAAATAGACTCCTGAGCACTGGGCTTGAAGGGTGAGTTGGAGTGCAAGGCAAAGAGAGAGGAGCATATTCTAGGCAGGGGCACAGCGGCCACAAGGGCAGGGAGGCAAGGACGAGCTCAAAGTGCTGATCAACGGGGAACTCCCACAGCAGGGACACTATAGAGAGCCCTGGACAGGAGGAGGGACCCAAGCACCAGAGGAAAGGTGACGACTAACAGAAGAAAAGACTTACTCCTCTTTTCCTGTAAAATACAGCCCCCACAGACACAGTGAACACACCTCTCCTTGAGCTTGTTGAACTGTGCGTAGAGGATTTTCTCATCCAGGGGATCCTTAGGAATAATCTGATTGTTGTTCATCGAGGCAAAGGCAAATACCAGGTGGGTGCAGAGAAAGGGGTCCAGATCCCGGGGCAGGATCGAGGCAGGGCCAGGCCGACTGAATGCCCAGTTGGTGAAATAACACACCAGCTTGTGGGCAGCACCTGGCAGGAGACAGCAGGCATTATTGATAGAAACCAAGTGAGGATGGAGCTCAGCATCCACAGCAGCGTGGACGCTTCTCTAGAGGCCAGCCCACTGTAACCCCCACCAAACACATCCTCCTCAAAGCTACACTGAGGGGAGGTCCATCCCCCACTGTCAGGGTCCCCCGGGGAAAGAACGCCTCATGAAATCCTGGTCAGAATGGATCTGAGAGTCTGTGTCCTGGCAGAGAAGACCCAACAGTGACTGAGAATTTGCTGCTGAGCTGCACTGGGTCAATGATCCCCAACGCAGAGCCAGGGCAGGCACCAGGGACACTGGACTTGGAGCAGTTCTCAGTGGATACTCTCCCCAGCTCTGGAGAGGACCAATTTCCTCACCATCATGGTGTTTCAGCACAAGGAGAAGCCCTGCAGGAGACAAAGGAAGAAACACACACAGATTCACACACACACCCCATCTCACCCTCCAGGTCCCACAGGTGCAGACACACACACCCTTTCCTCCTTCCTCTTCTCTACACGGAGTGGGTGAAGCCAGACCTATCTAAGCTCCTTTCCACTCCAATACACTCTACATGCAGACACACAGGCTTTGCATAGGGACAACCGTGACACTGAGAGTCCCAGCGAGGTTCAGGCTGGTGGTTCTCAGCCCTTAAAATGTCACTCAGTCGTGTCCGAATCTTTGTGACCCCATGGACTGTACCCCACCAGGCTCTTCTGCCCATGGAATTCTTCAGGTAAGAATATTGGAGTGGGTAGCCATTCCCTTCTCCAGGGGATCTTTCTCATTCAGGGATTGACCCCGAGTCTCCTGCACTACAGGCAGATTTTTTTACTGTCTGGGCCATCAGTGAAGTCCTCAACCCTGGATGCTAATTTAAAAGTAGTGATCTCCCGGCTCCTCCCGCAGAGATTCTGATTAACTGGTCACAGGTGAGAAAAGTCGAGAACCGCTGCTCTGATCACTTCTCCTTTCACTGTGCCCTGTCCACCTCTACCTAATCCAGGTCCCCAAGTCCCAGGATGCTCCTTTGGGTAACAGTGAGACAACAAGCTTATGAAGCCTGGCACCTCCTGAACTAAGACATTTGGGGGCTGGGACCCACCACACTCACCAACCCACAGCAGCAGCTTCCCCATCTCTGTGGTCTGACAGCTGCAGGNCTACCTAATCCAGGCCCCCAAGTCCCAGGATGCTCCTTTGGGTAACAGTGAGACAACAAGCTTATGAAGCCTGGCACCTCCTGAACTAAGAGACATTTGGGGGCTGGGACCCACCACACTCACCAACCCACAGCAGCAGCTTCCCCATCTCTGTGGTCTGACAGCTGCAGGCCTAGGGCTCGAGCCCCTTTATATGAGATTCCCCAGGTACAACTTTGGGACAGCACTGAGACAGCCCAGCCACACACACACAAAACCAGTGATTAATAGGCAGCTGCCCAGAGTCACACTGACCCCAGCATCTCCTGTTGTCCCGCCCAGCAGAGCCATAGTTCTCAGATCCAACAAAGGAACAACTCCCTCTGACACTGGCATAGACGGGGGTGTCCACCACCAGCCCTGGTGAGGGCAGGGCAGGGCTCAGCCCCTCTTCCTATAATTCAGCGCCACATGGACTGAGTACAAGGAAGAAACACTGAAGAGCAGCAGGAATCCTACTGTTAAGAGATTAGTGATTTGGAGGGTTGTGTAGTGTAATGTTAAAAAGTTTCAGCTATGGACTCTGCCAGGCCAAAGTTTGAATCCCACTGTCAAGAAGCATAAGTTCTAGCATCTTGAGCAGTTAGTCAGGTCTTTGAGCTTTAGCTTCCACACTTGTAAAATGGAGGTAACACTTGAACTCACCTCATAGGGTTTTATATGATTTAAAGAGATAAAAACTGTATGAAAAACTGTGAGTTCAGTGCTTTGCATATATGAGGACTCAGTGAATGGTAGCAGTTATTAGAGATGGCATAAGAGTTTGCCCCCAGAGCAGGGTTCTCAAACTCAAATGCTGACAGGCAGGTAATATAAATCAGTGAAGTGGACACAATAGTTCACTCTCCAGTGGATTCGAAGAAAAACAGTCCAAGTCTAGTAATACACTTCAGCTAACATGAAGCCTCTCCATTGGGAGACATCAGAGGTTAGCATGAACAGCCACTAACTTTTGCCTTGCAGTGAAACAGAACCAATGTTTTGGAGGATTCTTCAATTTCTCGAGAGAAGACAAAAATCTGAATTTTTATATGAGTCAACAATGTCTGAGCCAGTATATGAGCCGATGATGACACTGTCATGAGAGGCGTCATGAACCTAAGGAGTAAATTGAATGCAATTCTGGACACCTAAGAGCCAATTTTTTAAAAATATACCAAAAATATTAAGGATAAATAAAATAGGTATATAAACCAATGATTTCATAATCCACCAGTTTACTTTTCTGCTAAAAAGTTTCTAACCACGAGTAGGTCCCATATTTCAGTGTCTGAACTCAATCACAAGCACCAAAAATTGGATGTTCTCAGCATATCCACTATGCTTATCCTCAAAGAGACTCAGACTACTGCTCACCTAATCCACATGCCACTGAGGGATCAACTAGATGTCAATAAATAAAACAATGCGAAGTAACAATGGCTAGTGGTTGAATTCACTTCCTTTCCAGAATGAAGACCAGGAAAGTTTAATTTGTATCAGCAGGTTGCTTGGTTGTTGTTCAACTGCCCAGTCATGTCTGACTCTGTGCGATCCCATGGATTGCAGCATGCCAGTCCTCCCTGTCCCTCACCATATTCAGAAGCTTGCCCAAGTTCATGTTCACGTCCAAGGAACTCTCAGGAGTCTTCTTCAGCACCACAGTGCAAAGGCCTCAATTTTTTGGTGCTCCAGCTGTTTATGGTCCAGCTCTCAAAACAGTACATGACCACTGGGAAGATCACTGCCTTGACTAAATGGACCTTTGTTGGCAGAGTAATGCCTCTGCTTTTCAAAACATTTGTCATAGCTTTCCTTTCCTGCCAAGAAGCAAACGTTTTCTGATTTCATAGCTGCAGTCACCTTCTTCAGGGATTTTAGAGCCCAAGTAGAGGTAATCTGTCACTCAGGTCACTTTAGTTAGTCATGTCCAACTCTTTTTGACTCCATGGACTGCAGAACACCAGGCTTCCCTGTCCTTCACTAACTCATGGAGCATGCGCAAACTCATGTCCATCAAGTTGGTGATGCCATCCAACCATCTCAGTCTCTGTCATCGCCTTCTCCTGCCTTCAGGGTCTTTTCTAATGAGTCAGTTCGTCTCATCAGGGGGCCAAAGTATTGAAGCTGAAGCTTCAGCATCAGTCCTTCCAAGGAATATTCAGGACTGATTTCCTTTAAGATTGACTGGTTTGATCTGTCACTGCTTCCAGCTTTCCCCCCTCTATTTGCCATGAAGTAATGGGGCCAGAAATACATCTATTTCCGCTTTATTGACTATGGCAAAGCCTTTGACTATGTGGATCACAATGAACTGTGGAAAGTTCTGAGAGAGATGGGAATACCAGAGCACCTGACCTGCCTCTTGAGAAACCTGTATGCAGGTCAGGAAGCAACAGTTAGATCTAGACATGGAACAACAGGCTGGTTCCAAATAAGAAAAGAAGTACATCAAGGCTGCATACTGTCACCCTGCTTATTTAACTTCTATGCAGAGTACATCATGAGAAACGATGGGCTGGAGGAAGCACAAGCTGGAATCCAAATTGCCGGGAGAAATATCAATCACCTCAGATATGCAGATGACACCACCCTTATGGCAGAAAGTGAAGAACTAAAGAGCCTCTTGATGAAAGTGAAACAGGAGAGTGAAAAAGTCAGCTTAAAATTCAATGTTCAGAAAACTAAGATCACAGCATCCAGTCCCATCACTTCATGGCAAATAGATGGGGAAACAGTGGCTGACTTTATTTTGGGGGGCTCCAAAATCACTGCAGATGGTGACTGCAGCCATGAAATTAAAAGACGCTTACTCCTTGGAAGGAAAGTTATGACCAACCTAGATAGCATATTAAAAAGCAAAGACATTACTTTTCTAACAAAGGTCCATCTAGCCAACGCTGTGGTTTTTCCAGGAGTCATGTATGGATGTGAGAGTTGGACTATAAAGAAAGCTGAGCGCTGAAGAATTGATGCTTTTGAACTGTGGTGCTGGAGAAGACTCTTGAGAGTCCCTTGGACTGCAAGCAGATCCAATCAGCCCATTCTAAAGGAGCTCAGTCCTGGGTGTTCACTGGAAGGACTGATGTTGAAGCTGAAACTCCAATACTTTGGCCACCTCATGCGAAGAGTGGAAAAGACCCTGCTGCTGGGAAAGATTGAAAGCATGAGGAGAAGGGGACAACAGAGGATTAGAGGGTTGGATGGCATCACCGACTCAATGGACATGAGTTTAGGTAAACTCCGGGAGTTGCTGATGGACAGGGAGGCCTGGTGTACTGTGGTCCATGGGGTCACAAAGAGTCGGACACGACTGAGCGACTAAACTGAACTGAATGGGGCCAGATGTTATGATCTTAGTTTTTCTTAATATTTAGTTTTAAGCTGGCTCTTTCACTCTCCTCCCTTACCCTCATCAAGAGGCTCTTTAGTTCCTATTTGCTTTCTGCCATTAGAGTGGCATTATCCACACATTTGAGGTTGTTGAGGTTTGTCCCACCTATCTTGATTCCAGCTTGTAACTCATCCAGCCTGGCATTTCTCATGATGTGCTCAGTGTATAGCTGAAACAAACACGGTGACAGCAGACAGCCCTGTTGTACTCCTTTCTCAGTCTTGAACCAATCAGTTTTTCCACACAGGGTTCTTTCTCCCTCACTTTTTGCTTCTCTTCTTTTTTAACCTATTTGTAAGGCCTCCTGAGATAACCACTTTTCCTTCTTGCCTTTCTTTTTCTTTGTGATGGCTTGTTTGCCACCTCCTGTACAATATTATGGACTTCCATCCATAGTTCAGTGACTCTGTCTACCAGATATAATCCATTGAATCTATTTATTAACTCCATTGCATATTAATAGGGGATTTGATTTAAGTTGTACCTGGCTGGCCTAGTAGTTTTCCCTGCTTTCTTTAGTTTAAGCCTGAATTTTGCTATGAGAAGCTGATGATCTGAGCTACAGTCAACTCCAGGTCTTGTGTTTGCCGACTATATATAGCTTATCCACCTTTGGTTAAAAAAATGTAATCAACTTGATTTCAGTATTGACCATTTAGTGATGTCCATGTGTAAAGGTTGCTTGGTATCATGGAATAAAAACAGTAAGTGCTATAGAATGTTTAAGGTGAGGATATTTCACTGAAACTTGGGAAAGCCTGAGGGAATACTCCACCCAACAGAAGCTGTGTCTCTACTTTTTCATCCCTCTTTCCCTGCCTTTACATATTCAATCAGTATTTGTTGAGAAGAGGCCAGGTCCTGATAGACACCCTAGGTACATGCTGATCAAGACAGTTTCTGATCAAGAAGCTTCCAGTCTAGTAACTACATGGATCACATCTCCCAGAGCGTGTGTTTTCTCTCTTGTATCTCTTGGGAAAGTGCAATGGGAGACATACAAGTTTTGCTTCAAAACAACCCTGTGATCAGGTTCCTACTCTGCAGTATTGTTAGGTCCCACTTTTTGCATGTTCAGTGCTGAACTCGATACCTTGGTCTCATATTAAGCTGAATCAGGAGACAGCTAAGCCTCCTGAATGCAATACTGGGTCAGGTACAGCAACAGCCTTCACGATTGGTTGGATTACCCCTGATGTAGTTCCTAACTCTAGTGACTGAGCTACTGTTTCCTAATTCCTAGCCCTTGTGCCCTAAATCTTATTTCTAGGTCTCTCCTTGGATTTTTCTTCCTGGTTTATAAACTGTAGGCACCACAGTTGGTTTCTAGCGCCTGGGTCCTAACTCACTCTTGCCAGGCTCCTGTGGCCTTACTGCTGGCCTTTAAGACCTTCCTGATGTGAATGCTTGCCTCTTTCTGCTTCTGAGCCTCCTCTCAACCTACCTCCTGCCGCCCAGATTCTATATCACTGAGATTTCCCACAAGGTTTGTGCTCTTGCACTCAGACTCCTGCCAGGGGGGCTGGCTGTTAACCCTGCCCACCGTGAAGCCAAATCTGCCTGCCAACTGAAGCTCCCTCATCTGTACCTGGGCTAGTATTCTGGGCTCCTGTTCTGCTGCAGTGGGAAAGACTGGATCCCAGACCTCCTGTCCCATATCCTCAAAAGTGACTGATGATGCTGAGAAGAATGGCAAGATATAACAATGGATGCCCAGGAGTGACCCTTGCTTCATTCAGGGGTGACTGTGCCAAAGAGTGAGCAACTAAAGCTCTGTGTGTAGGAGATGATGAACAATGAAACGCTGGGCTATGTTGAAAACCAGTGTGCCATGTCGCTCCGGTCATTCCCGATCCTCCTCGAGTTCTTGCTGTCAAAAGACAAACACTGTTTTGTATCTTTACACACCCACCAGGTACTTGGAGAATACTCCTTCCCAATGCTTAGCCTGTTCTCATAAAATGACAAAAGACACGTACAGATGTCTTTTAGTTGACCTGCTGAAGAAATTCCACAGCAAACAGCCCCTCCCATATTCTACAGCACTCCACTAGATGAGGGCAAGATCACAGATGCAAAGGGCTTTGGGTTTAACAAAGCATTTGACCAAATTTTTCATGATTCTCATGTGGAAGAAATGGAGAAATATGACTTAAACAAAAGCAACTGGTTGAATAATATAAGAACACAAAGAGTGTTGACTACAAGTCAGTGTAAACTTGAAAGAGCTTTACCACGTCTCTAAAATGAAGGAGATGAACTAGAGCATTGTTTCCCAATATTTAATATAAAAGATTTTTGGTTGTGCACAAGGATTTTTTAGTTTAATATTTATGTATTTATTTTAATGTCTACAAGAAAATGTTTACTATCCCAAAGTTCCAGGATTTCATAGATATTATTTAAGTGTAAAAATTAAGGCAATTCAAAAAGGAATATTTTAATAAAGTAGTAAAGGTAAAACCTATTCAATCTCCTGAGAAGTCATTTTGAGAACACCATAATTCGAAACACACCCTATAGCCCAGCAACTTCATTTCTAGAAATTTGCCATATACATATATCTGCCCCTAAGTAAACAAAGAAAGTATGTTCACTGCAGGTTTATTAATAACAACAAAGGAAAAACAAAATGACCATTATTTGGGGCACATCCATGTTTCTACACATCCATGCAATAGCCTCTTTCTTTGCCTTTTAAGCCAGTGTTCTCAACTGGGCAATAATTTGCCCCCCAGAGGACATATGGCAATGTCTGGAGACAATTTTTGGTTGTCACAGTGGAGGCAGGAATGCTACTAGGATCAGGTGGGTAAAGCCAGGGATGCAGCTAGTCATCCTACAATGCACAAGACAGACCCCCACAGCAAAGGATTATCCAATATCAATAATTAATAATCCCAAGGATGAAACATTCTGGTTAAAGCACAGTTGCTTTCATCGCTGTTCCTGTTCTTATTCTTTTAATTCCATTACAAAGCAGAGATTAGGTATCTAATCGCTTATTCGGAGAAGGCGATGGCACCCCACTGCAGTACTCTTGCCTGGAAAATCCCATGGATGGAGGAGCCTGGTAGGCTGCAGTCCATGGGGCCTCGAAGAGTCGGACACGACTGAGTGACTTCACTTTCACTTTTCACTTTCATGCACTGGAGAAGGAAATGGCAACCCACTCCAGTGTTCTTGTCTGGAGAATCCCAGGGACGGGGGAGCCTGGTGGGCTGCCATCTATGGGGTCGCACAGAGTCGGACACGAATGAAGCAACTTAGCAGCAGCAGCAGCAGCATCCCTTATTACCTTATTAAACAACAGTTTCATCTGTTGCAAAGTGAGCTCTTTTAGTGAGGATACATGGGCAATTTAACTTTGTAGCCCCAGAACCAACAATGAAGTGGTCTGCCTTCGGAATGAATGAACTAAGAAAAGGCACAGCCGAGGAGCCAAGGAGCACACTCTGGCTTAGAAAGAGGCAACTGGCATTGTTACAGAAGCAGGGGTTGTAACAGGTATATTTTACATTACTTGTTTTTATCTCCCCACTTCCCGCCTGCTACTTTATCTGAGGACACTAATGATGGCTTTAGGCTTAAGGTGAAAGTATGGACAAATGAACACTGTTCCATGATGATAAACAGTTGAGGGAACTTTGGGCATCTTTTGTGTTGAGGACATGAAATTTTACCTGCATCTCAGACAAGAAAGGACACTAGCGGCAAACAGGGTGGAACGTAAGATATTTCCCAATCATCCCTCTACTTCCCCAGCCTTCTCCACTTTGCTCTCTGACCCTGGAAGTCAGTCTGTTTGGATTACATCCAATTAGCTCAGTAGGCTCTACTTGACTAGAGAGAGGAGGAGAGTGAGGTCAGGGTGTTTACTCCCCTGATCTTTATCTGTAAAGTCACATCAAGGTGACTATATCCCTCCATCGAGGGTCACTGCTCCTCTCAAGGAAGACTGTTCTGACTCTCTCTTCTTCCAGCGTCTGATAACCTCTTCCTGGAACAGCTCCACTGTTCTAGCCCTGGCTTCCTATACTAGCTCTGTGGTTCTACTACGTGTGTGCGTGCAAGTTCAGTCTTAGTCGTGACTGACTCTTTGCAACCCCATGGACTGGGGTTGCAGCCAGGCTCCTCTGTTCATGTAATTTCCTAGATAAGAATATTGGAGTGGGTTGCCACTCCCTGCTCCAGGGGATCTTTTCAACTCAGGAATCTAACCCATGTCTCTTACGTCTCCTACACTGGCAGGCAGGTTCTTTACCACTGTGCCACTTGGGAAGCCTGTGGCTCCCCTACACCACTCCCAAAACTCTGTAATTAGTCTTTGTAAATAAACCCTCCTCAAACTACCTTAATTTGAATGTACATCTGTTTTCCTTAGGATACCACCTGATATACCATATAAACTTAGATCATGTTGCTTATTATTTTATGAGCCTGCTTTTTCTATAACATTAAAATTATAACTATCTTTCAGAGTATTCAGATTACTAAAAGTCTTACTTTAAATAGAGTGTCTAAAAGACACATACACAAAAATATGGAGCTTCCCCAGAACTCAGTAGTAAAGAATTTGCCTGCAATGCAAGAGACACAGGAGACATGGGTTTGATCCTTAGATCAGGAAGATCCCCTGGAGAAGGAAATGGCAACCCACTCCAGTATTCTTGCCTGGAAAATCCCATGGACAGAGAGGCCTGGTGAGCTACAGTCCACAGGGTCGTAAAGAGTCAGACACAAGTGAAGTGACTGAGCATGCATGCACACACTCAAAAATATAATGCATCATTAACTATTTACACTTGTTAGGTGCAACAAAAACTTTACTAGATGCATTCAAACAAAATGAAAACTTATTAACTCACATTAACAGAAACCCAGAAGAGGTGGATTAATCAGCACTGCTTAATTCAGTTGTTCAGCAGCAGCATCCAAGACCCAAATTCTTCTCTAATGTGTTTCTTCTCTATAGGACAGGGCCACCTGTGTCTGGATAAGATCAAAGTTCTGTTAGTAAAGATGGGAGGAGGGAAAATAGATGTTAGACAGCCAAATGCACCTGCTACACTATTAGTAAAGTCCACAGTAATAAGCAGCTACTCAACCTCTCTGACAGCACACAGAATGGAAGGGGACCAGAAAGACTCTTGGGGAAGAGAGACTCTTGGAAGAAGATTCCAAGAAGACTCTTGGAATCAGCAGAGCAAAATCAGAACAAGAAAAGAAAAAAATACCCTTCACAGAAACCAACAAAGAGAGGCTGTTATTCCTGATGACAGTGGTGAGCTCGCAGAACAATTCCATAACTCCTGAGAACAGCTACTTCACTTCCAACCTCATAGAACATGCACGAGCACTGACCAAGACAGTAGTTGCCAGGGTGGTAGAGTTGCAAACAACAGACAGCAGCTCTGGCTAAATCACTGCAAACAGGAATTCAGAGGGAAGCCTGTTGCAATCAATGGGCATGTTGTACAACCAGTCTTTTTTTTTTTTTTTAAATTAAGATATAGCTGATTTATAATATTAGTCTCAGTGGTTCAATATTTTTACAGGTTAAAGTCCATTTTAAGTTATTACGAAAGAATGGCTCTATGTCCCTGTGCTAATATGTCCCTGTTGATTATTGATTTTATACATAGTATTTGGTGTCTGTTAATCCCATACCCCTATCTTGCCCCTCCCTCTTCCTCCTCTTCATATAGCCACTAGTTTGTTCTTTATATCTCCAAGTCTGTCTGTTTTGATGTTCATTTATTTTTTAGATTACACCTGTAAGTGATAACAAAAGAGTATTTGTTTTTATCCATCTAACATTTCACCAAGCACTATTCTCTCTAGGTCCATCACATTGTTGTAAATGGCAGAATTTCATTTTATGACTGAATAAAATTCCATTGTATGTAAATATATGACAGTTTCTTTATCTATTCAGGCTTTTCTGGTAGCTCAGACTACAAAGAATCTGCATGCATTGCAGGAGACGTGGGTTTTATCCCTGGATCAGAAAGATCCTGTAGAGAAGGAAACAGCAACTCACTCCAGTATTCTTCCCTGGGAAATTCCATGGACGGATTCACCTGTCGATGGACATTTAGACTGCTTCCATGCCTTGGCTATTGTAAATAATGCTACTCTGATCATTAAGGTGCAAGATTCTTTTCAAATTAGTGCTTTTATTTTCTTTGGATACATATCCAGGAGTGGAATTCCTGGATCCTATTGTAGTTCTATTTTTAGTTTTTTGAGAAACTTGCATACTATCTTCCCTAATGGCTACATCAATTCACAATCCCACCAACACTGTACCAAGATTTCCTTTCTTCCATATCCTCACCAACATTTGTTATTTGTAGACTTTTTGGTGATAACCATTCTGACAGGAGTGAGGTGGCATCTCATTGTGGTTTTGATTTGCATTTCTCTGATAATTAGTGATGTTGAGCCGTTTTTCATGTGTCTGTTGGTCATCTAAATATCTTTATGTAAAAGTGTCTTTTCAGGTCTTCTGCCCACTTTTAATTGGGTTCTTTGTTTGTAATAATGAAAATTACGGAAGTAAAGAAAAATCAAGGAGAAACCATTCCATTTACAATCACATCAAAAATAATTAAGTATTAATAACAGGAATAAACTTAACCAGGGACGTGAAAGACATACATTCTGAAAACTATAAAACACTGATGAAGGAATCTGAAAACAACACAAAGAAATGCAAAGATATTCCATGTTCTTGGACTAGAAGAATTAACAGGTTAAGACGTCCGTATTACCAAAGGGAATCTAAAGAAGTAATGCAATACCTATCAAAATACCAATGACATTTTTCACAGAACTAAGAACAAGTAACCACAAATGACCCAAGTTGCCAAAGCAATCTTGAGAAAAAATAACTAGGCTGGAGGTATCATACTCCATGACGTCAGACCATATTACAAAGCTACATTAATCAAAGTAGTATAGTTCTGGCACAAAAACAGACACATAGATCAACACAACAGGATAGACAGTCCAGAAATAAATCCACACACTTTTGTCAATCTACAACAAAGTAGTCAAGAATATAGAATGGAGAAAAGATAGTCACTTTAATAAACGGTGCTGACAAAACTAGACAACTACATGCAAAACAATGAAATTAGAACTTTCTCAAACACGATCACAAACATAACTTCAAAATGGATTACAGACCTAAATGTGAGACCTGAGACCACAGAACTCCTAGAAGAGAAATAGACAAAATACTCTTTGACATAAATGGCAACATTTTTTTAGATGTGTCTCTTAAGGCAAAAGAAATAAAAGCAAAAATAAATAGGACCTAATCAAAAGCTTTTGCACTGCAAAGGAAATCAACAAAATGAAACAAACAAAAAAAAACTTACTGAAGGGGAGAAAATATCTGCAAATGGAGTTAATTTCCAAAATTTATAAATAGTTCATGCAGCTCAATATAAAGAATCTATCTTAAAACATAGTCAGGATCCAAGAAAGAATATTTATTAAAAACAACAACAATTTGGCAGAAAACAAAATTCTGTAAAGCAATTATACTTCAAGTTTGAAAAAAAAAAANTAGCGCCTGGGTCCTAACTCACTCTTGCCAGGCTCCTGTGGCCTTACTGCTGGCCTTTAAGACCTTCCTGATGTGAATGCTTGCCTCTTTCTGCTTCTGAGCCTCCTCTCAACCTACCTCCTGCCGCCCAGATTCTATATCACTGAGATTTCCCACAAGGTTTGTGCTCTTGCACTCAGACTCCTGCCAGGGGGGCTGGCTGTTAACCCTGCCCACCGTGAAGCCAAATCTGCCTGCCAACTGAAGCTCCCTCATCTGTACCTGGGCTAGTATTCTGGGCTCCTGTTCTGCTGCAGTGGGAAAGACTGGATCCCAGACCTCCTGTCCCATATCCTCAAAAGTGACTGATGATGCTGAGAAGAATGGCAAGATATAACAATGGATGCCCAGGAGTGACCCTTGCTTCATTCAGGGGTGACTGTGCCAAAGAGTGAGCAACTAAAGCTCTGTGTGTAGGAGATGATGAACAATGAAACGCTGGGCTATGTTGAAAACCAGTGTGCCATGTCGCTCCGGTCATTCCCGATCCTCCTCGAGTTCTTGCTGTCAAAAGACAAACACTGTTTTGTATCTTTACACACCCACCAGGTACTTGGAGAATACTCCTTCCCAATGCTTAGCCTGTTCTCATAAAATGACAAAAGACACGTACAGATGTCTTTTAGTTGACCTGCTGAAGAAATTCCACAGCAAACAGCCCCTCCCATATTCTACAGCACTCCACTAGATGAGGGCAAGATCACAGATGCAAAGGGCTTTGGGTTTAACAAAGCATTTGACCAAATTTTTCATGATTCTCATGTGGAAGAAATGGAGAAATATGACTTAAACAAAAGCAACTGGTTGAATAATATAAGAACACAAAGAGTGTTGACTACAAGTCAGTGTAAACTTGAAAGAGCTTTACCACGTCTCTAAAATGAAGGAGATGAACTAGAGCATTGTTTCCCAATATTTAATATAAAAGATTTTTGGTTGTGCACAAGGATTTTTTAGTTTAATATTTATGTATTTATTTTAATGTCTACAAGAAAATGTTTACTATCCCAAAGTTCCAGGATTTCATAGATATTATTTAAGTGTAAAAATTAAGGCAATTCAAAAAGGAATATTTTAATAAAGTAGTAAAGGTAAAACCTATTCAATCTCCTGAGAAGTCATTTTGAGAACACCATAATTCGAAACACACCCTATAGCCCAGCAACTTCATTTCTAGAAATTTGCCATATACATATATCTGCCCCTAAGTAAACAAAGAAAGTATGTTCACTGCAGGTTTATTAATAACAACAAAGGAAAAACAAAATGACCATTATTTGGGGCACATCCATGTTTCTACACATCCATGCAATAGCCTCTTTCTTTGCCTTTTAAGCCAGTGTTCTCAACTGGGCAATAATTTGCCCCCCATAGGACATATGGCAATGTCTGGAGACAATTTTTGGTTGTCACAGTGGAGGCAGGAATGCTACTAGGATCAGGTGGGTAAAGCCAGGGATGCAGCTAGTCATCCTACAATGCACAAGACAGACCCCCACAGCAAAGGATTATCCAATATCAATAATTAATAATCCCAAGGATGAAACATTCTGGTTAAAGCACAGTTGCTTTCATCGCTGTTCCTGTTCTTATTCTTTTAATTCCATTACAAAGCAGAGATTAGGTATCTAATCGCTTATTCGGAGAAGGCGATGGCACCCCACTGCAGTACTCTTGCCTGGAAAATCCCATGGATGGAGGAGCCTGGTAGGCTGCAGTCCATGGGGCCTCGAAGAGTCGGACACGACTGAGTGACTTCACTTTCACTTTTCACTTTCATGCACTGGAGAAGGAAATGGCAACCCACTCCAGTGTTCTTGTCTGGAGAATCCCAGGGACGGGGGAGCCTGGTGGGCTGCCATCTATGGGGTCGCACAGAGTCGGACACGAATGAAGCAACTTAGCAGCAGCAGCAGCAGCATCCCTTATTACCTTATTAAACAACAGTTTCATCTGTTGCAAAGTGAGCTCTTTTAGTGAGGATACATGGGCAATTTAACTTTGTAGCCCCAGAACCAACAATGAAGTGGTCTGCCTTCGGAATGAATGAACTAAGAAAAGGCACAGCCGAGGAGCCAAGGAGCACACTCTGGCTTAGAAAGAGGCAACTGGCATTGTTACAGAAGCAGGGGTTGTAACAGGTATATTTTACATTACTTGTTTTTATCTCCCCACTTCCCGCCTGCTACTTTATCTGAGGACACTAATGATGGCTTTAGGCTTAAGGTGAAAGTATGGACAAATGAACACTGTTCCATGATGATAAACAGTTGAGGGAACTTTGGGCATCTTTTGTGTTGAGGACATGAAATTTTACCTGCATCTCAGACAAGAAAGGACACTAGCGGCAAACAGGGTGGAACGTAAGATATTTCCCAATCATCCCTCTACTTCCCCAGCCTTCTCCACTTTGCTCTCTGACCCTGGAAGTCAGTCTGTTTGGATTACATCCAATTAGCTCAGTAGGCTCTACTTGACTAGAGAGAGGAGGAGAGTGAGGTCAGGGTGTTTACTCCCCTGATCTTTATCTGTAAAGTCACATCAAGGTGACTATATCCCTCCATCGAGGGTCACTGCTCCTCTCAAGGAAGACTGTTCTGACTCTCTCTTCTTCCAGCGTCTGATAACCTCTTCCTGGAACAGCTCCACTGTTCTAGCCCTGGCTTCCTATACTAGCTCTGTGGTTCTACTACGTGTGTGCGTGCAAGTTCAGTCTTAGTCGTGACTGACTCTTTGCAACCCCATGGACTGGGGTTGCAGCCAGGCTCCTCTGTTCATGTAATTTCCTAGATAAGAATATTGGAGTGGGTTGCCACTCCCTGCTCCAGGGGATCTTTTCAACTCAGGAATCTAACCCATGTCTCTTACGTCTCCTACACTGGCAGGCAGGTTCTTTACCACTGTGCCACTTGGGAAGCCTGTGGCTCCCCTACACCACTCCCAAAACTCTGTAATTAGTCTTTGTAAATAAACCCTCCTCAAACTACCTTAATTTGAATGTACATCTGTTTTCCTTAGGATACCACCTGATATACCATATAAACTTAGATCATGTTGCTTATTATTTTATGAGCCTGCTTTTTCTATAACATTAAAATTATAACTATCTTTCAGAGTATTCAGATTACTAAAAGTCTTACTTTAAATAGAGTGTCTAAAAGACACATACACAAAAATATGGAGCTTCCCCAGAACTCAGTAGTAAAGAATTTGCCTGCAATGCAAGAGACACAGGAGACATGGGTTTGATCCTTAGATCAGGAAGATCCCCTGGAGAAGGAAATGGCAACCCACTCCAGTATTCTTGCCTGGAAAATCCCATGGACAGAGAGGCCTGGTGAGCTACAGTCCACAGGGTCGTAAAGAGTCAGACACAAGTGAAGTGACTGAGCATGCATGCACACACTCAAAAATATAATGCATCATTAACTATTTACACTTGTTAGGTGCAACAAAAACTTTACTAGATGCATTCAAACAAAATGAAAACTTATTAACTCACATTAACAGAAACCCAGAAGAGGTGGATTAATCAGCACTGCTTAATTCAGTTGTTCAGCAGCAGCATCCAAGACCCAAATTCTTCTCTAATGTGTTTCTTCTCTATAGGACAGGGCCACCTGTGTCTGGATAAGATCAAAGTTCTGTTAGTAAAGATGGGAGGAGGGAAAATAGATGTTAGACAGCCAAATGCACCTGCTACACTATTAGTAAAGTCCACAGTAATAAGCAGCTACTCAACCTCTCTGACAGCACACAGAATGGAAGGGGACCAGAAAGACTCTTGGGGAAGAGAGACTCTTGGAAGAAGATTCCAAGAAGACTCTTGGAATCAGCAGAGCAAAATCAGAACAAGAAAAGAAAAAAATACCCTTCACAGAAACCAACAAAGAGAGGCTGTTATTCCTGATGACAGTGGTGAGCTCGCAGAACAATTCCATAACTCCTGAGAACAGCTACTTCACTTCCAACCTCATAGAACATGCACGAGCACTGACCAAGACAGTAGTTGCCAGGGTGGTAGAGTTGCAAACAACAGACAGCAGCTCTGGCTAAATCACTGCAAACAGGAATTCAGAGGGAAGCCTGTTGCAATCAATGGGCATGTTGTACAACCAGTCTTTTTTTTTTTTTTTTAATTAAGATATAGCTGATTTATAATATTAGTCTCAGTGGTTCAATATTTTTACAGGTTAAAGTCCATTTTAAGTTATTACGAAAGAATGGCTCTATGTCCCTGTGCTAATATGTCCCTGTTGATTATTGATTTTATACATAGTATTTGGTGTCTGTTAATCCCATACCCCTATCTTGCCCCTCCCTCTTCCTCCTCTTCATATAGCCACTAGTTTGTTCTTTATATCTCCAAGTCTGTCTGTTTTGATGTTCATTTATTTTTTAGATTACACCTGTAAGTGATAACAAAAGAGTATTTGTTTTTATCCATCTAACATTTCACCAAGCACTATTCTCTCTAGGTCCATCACATTGTTGTAAATGGCAGAATTTCATTTTATGACTGAATAAAATTCCATTGTATGTAAATATATGACAGTTTCTTTATCTATTCAGGCTTTTCTGGTAGCTCAGACTACAAAGAATCTGCATGCATTGCAGGAGACGTGGGTTTTATCCCTGGATCAGAAAGATCCTGTAGAGAAGGAAACAGCAACTCACTCCAGTATTCTTCCCTGGGAAATTCCATGGACGGATTCACCTGTCGATGGACATTTAGACTGCTTCCATGCCTTGGCTATTGTAAATAATGCTACTCTGATCATTAAGGTGCAAGATTCTTTTCAAATTAGTGCTTTTATTTTCTTTGGATACATATCCAGGAGTGGAATTCCTGGATCCTATTGTAGTTCTATTTTTAGTTTTTTGAGAAACTTGCATACTATCTTCCCTAATGGCTACATCAATTCACAATCCCACCAACACTGTACCAAGATTTCCTTTCTTCCATATCCTCACCAACATTTGTTATTTGTAGACTTTTTGGTGATAACCATTCTGACAGGAGTGAGGTGGCATCTCATTGTGGTTTTGATTTGCATTTCTCTGATAATTAGTGATGTTGAGCCGTTTTTCATGTGTCTGTTGGTCATCTAAATATCTTTATGTAAAAGTGTCTTTTCAGGTCTTCTGCCCACTTTTAATTGGGTTCTTTGTTTGTAATAATGAAAATTACGGAAGTAAAGAAAAATCAAGGAGAAACCATTCCATTTACAATCACATCAAAAATAATTAAGTATTAATAACAGGAATAAACTTAACCAGGGACGTGAAAGACATACATTCTGAAAACTATAAAACACTGATGAAGGAATCTGAAAACAACACAAAGAAATGCAAAGATATTCCATGTTCTTGGACTAGAAGAATTAACAGGTTAAGACGTCCGTATTACCAAAGGGAATCTAAAGAAGTAATGCAATACCTATCAAAATACCAATGACATTTTTCACAGAACTAAGAACAAGTAACCACAAATGACCCAAGTTGCCAAAGCAATCTTGAGAAAAAATAACTAGGCTGGAGGTATCATACTCCATGACGTCAGACCATATTACAAAGCTACATTAATCAAAGTAGTATAGTTCTGGCACAAAAACAGACACATAGATCAACACAACAGGATAGACAGTCCAGAAATAAATCCACACACTTTTGTCAATCTACAACAAAGTAGTCAAGAATATAGAATGGAGAAAAGATAGTCACTTTAATAAACGGTGCTGACAAAACTAGACAACTACATGCAAAACAATGAAATTAGAACTTTCTCAAACACGATCACAAACATAACTTCAAAATGGATTACAGACCTAAATGTGAGACCTGAGACCACAGAACTCCTAGAAGAGAAATAGACAAAATACTCTTTGACATAAATGGCAACATTTTTTTAGATGTGTCTCTTAAGGCAAAAGAAATAAAAGCAAAAATAAATAGGACCTAATCAAAAGCTTTTGCACTGCAAAGGAAATCAACAAAATGAAACAAACAAAAAAAAACTTACTGAAGGGGAGAAAATATCTGCAAATGGAGTTAATTTCCAAAATTTATAAATAGTTCATGCAGCTCAATATAAAGAATCTATCTTAAAACATAGTCAGGATCCAAGAAAGAATATTTATTAAAAACAACAACAATTTGGCAGAAAACAAAATTCTGTAAAGCAATTATACTTCAAGTTTGAAAAAAAAAAACACAAACATTGCCAGAGTCCTGCCATGGGAAGTCTGGTTAGGAATTCTACCGCTGGCTTTGATGCTGCTGCTACTGAGCTATCCTCATCATTGCCAGATAACCATTCTTTAAATCTTTGCAGCTCTGCCTCCAGATTTAAGTTCCAGATGGGAATAGCCAAATGGCCAAGTCTAGTTCAGCTGCCTACACCCTAGTGACTGAGATCAAAGGAAAAAATAAAAAAAAATAAAAACCTCGTCACCTTTAAGCTTCCATAGTCTCCCCTTCACAAAGCACAGCAATGGAATCCATTTCAAAAGCACTTCCAACAAGTTACTGCTTTGAGATCCTCAGCATGGCTCACAGCACCCACCATCCAGTGGCAACTAGCCTCATCTTTTATCCTGCACCCTCCACCTCCATTTAACCCTAGTTGCAATACCTCCTTCTCTAGGGAACTCCAAGCTCCTTCCACAGCAAGACTCACATATCTGGAATTCTTCCCCAGCCCCAAGCAACAGCAACTCCACATTCAACCTTTAGGACTCAATCCAAATGTCACTTCATCAGGGAAGATTTACCACTTCTTCATGACTGGCTACAATCTCTGTTTTCCAGCAGTCTTCATTATTTTTTGGCTAACACTAAAACACTAATTCCATCCTGTCTCTTTCTCTCTAGATTTAGCTGCTGGAGGCTGGGCTGACCATGTCTATCTGGCTCACTACCACACATCACAAAGCCCAAAAGCTTGACACATCAAACTGTTCTCTCGTGTATAGCTGGTGACTTCCCTGCCTGGTTCCTGACCATCTAAAATTCTCAGGGGATCATAATCAAAGTTGGGCCTTCTCCAACTTTAACATGCAGGAGTCACTGGGGAAGTTGTGAAAATATAAACTCTTGATTTCGGTGGTCTGAATGCTTTTTGGTCCTTCTAACAAGTTTCAGATGATGCCAACATTGCTCCGTCCATGGAACACATTTTGAGGAGCAAGGCAACACCTTAGCAAATCAAATGATAAGACACATAGGAAACATTGTATAATTCCACTCATATGAAGTACCTACAGCAGTCAAATTCATGGACAAGAAAGTAGAAGGATGGTTGCCAAGGTCTGGGAGAAAGTTGTTTAATGGATACAAAGTTTCAATATGGGATGAGGATGGTGGTTGCACAGCATAAATGTACTTAATGCCAATGAATTATACACTTAAAATTTTGTATTTTAATGTTGTTTAAAAAACAACTGAGAGAAAAGAAAAAGGCACACATTGACCTTGCCAAGTGGAGTCTGCAACAGGGGTCTAGGATTGGTATTGGGCACAAGAGACTGCGTCTCTAGGTGCCGAAGTCAAGGATGGCATTCATGCAAACTCTGCCAGGCAAACTGACATTGAATAATGGTCAGGGGACTGAACATCAGGCAGTTTCTGACCTAATCAGAGGGCTTCTGTGAGACACAAGTTGCTTGTTAAAAATCTGCAGAGCTTGAAGATTTAGCTTGTACATGTAAAGCATGTTTTCTGATTCAAACAAGCTTCATTCCTTTCACCTAAGATCCCAGATAAGGGTTACTATTGGAATAGAAAATTCTAGCTTGAAACTGAAGCTCTTAATCCATATAACATGGTTCATCCCAAAGTGAAGCATACCAGCATCTGATACCCAACATCACAGTGATAATGAAACACCTACATCCACTGTAGAATGTGGAACTCTCACCCAGCAGTGCCAGCTGAGCTCGCACCAGTTAAAAGGATGATGCTTGGAGGTGAAGCCTTTTATTACTGACCTTTCGAAGTTTGATGATCTATTATACACTGAAGCAGCAGAACATCATTTACAAGACAAGCAGAGTTTTCAGAATACGCTGAGGACTACAGTAAACCTAACTCCAGACAATACAGATTTTAGGATCAGCAATTGTACCTTAAATGCCTCTTTAACTGAAAATGAGTTAACATTTCCTGTCCTTATCTCTGCACCTCCTTCACTCTCTGGATAGTACAAGTCCTATAACCACATAATGAAGATGAAAAACTCCGCAGCTATCCATTTGTGATAGAGAACTCAGTAAGGAAACGTTGGGGTTCAAAACTGGTCTGCTTACTCCTCCAAAATCAAGCTATATAGACTGCTGATGCTCGTCAGAAACTTTACTCACCTCAAAAATCAGATTACAGAGCTTCCTTACCCTTTTGGAGAACAAAATCAGTTCCCTGTACGTGATTCTAAAGTTCAGTGTGACCCAGAGGTATAAACAGCAATTTAATGTGAATTCTTCCAGCTTTTCACACTGTTGGCTCTCCTTAGATGCCCTAAAACTTCCCTAGACTGCATACAAATATTTGGTGTATATCTTACTGAAAGAAATGCTTACCTAAGAGTTTGGAATGAGCTTTTCTTTTTCTTTTCCTATTCTTTTAGTTTGTAGATACAAGTCAAGCAACCACTGAAATACTAATATTGCTTATGCTATCTAAATGCCACAAATCTGCCTTTTAAAAACTCAGAGCCCATTTTTAGGTCTAGATGTGGCAAGGAAGTTTTGAAGCCCACTGTAACTGAGTGGGAAATAACTATATACATCTTCCCACTCTCGCTCTCCCAATTTTGTCCCCTACCACACTGCTCAGAGTACATATGACTAGAAGCCCAGTCAGACCCTGGGTGATTCTGCTGCCTCAGTCAGACTGTGAACCAGCAGGTAATGCCTACAGAGCTAATAATTAAAGATAAGCCTCCTACTGTCTTGTGGGGCAGGACAGATCCTGGAGAGTGAACCTGATGTCTGGAGCTACCTGAAACAGTACTTGAGCCAACCTGCGTCTACTGTTCTGAGCACTACAAATCAGCAGTGGTATATGGTCAGCCAGGTTAGTGGACTTGAGTGAGGACAATGAAAACGGAGACAGATTTACTGCAGGTGTTCAGACATGTGAACCAGTGAAATAAAACACAAAATAGATACTTGTATGGTTTTAAACAAAACAAAATGAGCCCATTTCCACCTGTTATCAGCAAACCTGTGCTCCTGCTACTGAAACTATTCTCAAGTAAAAGACTAGTGAATAACCCATGTGACAGTACATTTCTGATTATTCTGAGGTCACCTTCTATCTTGAACAATCTTTTTTCTCACCATAGTAGACACAGTCAACCAAAACTGGAGGACGATCATTTCTAACATGACTTTGATTACATTTGTAAATGTCTTGGTGATGATCATCGATGGAATTAGTCTCATCAGCACAGGTTTATCTGAATCCTAATATTTTTTACATTAAGTAAAATGGTTCTTCAAACTCTAGGTTTTCTCCTTTCGTGTCATTTTAACCACTTTGACACAATACATTCATTTCCCTGGATTATCTTTTTCACTGAGTTTTCTCTCCACTATTCAAAGTCCATGAGGAACAGGCCTATGCAAATTCAATTCCTACTTACCTCATTCTAAGAGATAACAAATTTTAAGCTTTTATCTCCAGGAAGAACTTCAAGAGTTTCTATCAACACACCCTGTTACCTCTCTAAAGTCACATGGAAGAACAGTAAAGGCTGCATTCTCACCTCTCCCCAAACCCAATAGGTAGACCATCTAATAACAAAGCTCCATGTTTTTACTTGAGGGTAACTGTGAGACCAGAGCTCATGCTCAGCAAGGGTGAAACACAGCAGCTTTACTTACAAATACTTCGCCCATGAAACTATCCCAGTTTCATGAGATTTTAGCTAAAAAAACTTGCAAAGCACAAAAGTACATAATTGATTTAATTTAGTTTCAATACAATCAGTAATTGATCCATAACTTCTAGGTGGCAGCAGCCACCAATTCAGTAAACAAATATTTACCTTAAGTTTCAACTAGCTACTCTGGGGGGCTAGGGAAGCACACGAAAAAGTAACGGGCTCTAAGATAGATACCTTGATGACTCACGTAAGTGACATGTCCAACTGCACATAACACACATGCTTCAAAAGACAAGCCAACGATGAATCAACTTTTTATTTCACTGACCAGTACTTCTCTCTCTGATGCTGTATTTAAACTCTTCAGAGTCCCCCAAAATAGCATTCAGGTTTCCTATGTCCAGAGATAGGGACCCAGAGGCAAAAAAGGTCAGGCCCCAGGCTGTTTTCAGGTGGGAAGGTGGCAGACATTCCTATGTAGGTCTGTGTCAGTTTGTAACTGACATGCTTTTAAGCTCTCCATCCTGAGCCTCTTCTATGGCATCTACGACAGAAATACATGCATCCTCATCAGCACAACTCCACGGGGGTGGCNATCTGAAAACAACACAAAGAAATGCAAAGATATTCCATGTTCTTGGACTAGAAGAATTAACAGGTTAAGACGTCCGTATTACCAAAGGGAATCTAAAGAAGTAATGCAATACCTATCAAAATACCAATGACATTTTTCACAGAACTAAGAACAAGTAACCACAAATGACCCAAGTTGCCAAAGCAATCTTGAGAAAAAATAACTAGGCTGGAGGTATCATACTCCATGACGTCAGACCATATTACAAAGCTACATTAATCAAAGTAGTATAGTTCTGGCACAAAAACAGACACATAGATCAACACAACAGGATAGACAGTCCAGAAATAAATCCACACACTTTTGTCAATCTACAACAAAGTAGTCAAGAATATAGAATGGAGAAAAGATAGTCACTTTAATAAACGGTGCTGACAAAACTAGACAACTACATGCAAAACAATGAAATTAGAACTTTCTCAAACACGATCACAAACATAACTTCAAAATGGATTACAGACCTAAATGTGAGACCTGAGACCACAGAACTCCTAGAAGAGAAATAGACAAAATACTCTTTGACATAAATGGCAACATTTTTTTAGATGTGTCTCTTAAGGCAAAAGAAATAAAAGCAAAAATAAATAGGACCTAATCAAAAGCTTTTGCACTGCAAAGGAAATCAACAAAATGAAACAAACAAAAAAAAACTTACTGAAGGGGAGAAAATATCTGCAAATGGAGTTAATTTCCAAAATTTATAAATAGTTCATGCAGCTCAATATAAAGAATCTATCTTAAAACATAGTCAGGATCCAAGAAAGAATATTTATTAAAAACAACAACAATTTGGCAGAAAACAAAATTCTGTAAAGCAATTATACTTCAAGTTTGAAAAAAAAAAAACACAAACATTGCCAGAGTCCTGCCATGGGAAGTCTGGTTAGGAATTCTACCGCTGGCTTTGATGCTGCTGCTACTGAGCTATCCTCATCATTGCCAGATAACCATTCTTTAAATCTTTGCAGCTCTGCCTCCAGATTTAAGTTCCAGATGGGAATAGCCAAATGGCCAAGTCTAGTTCAGCTGCCTACACCCTAGTGACTGAGATCAAAGGAAAAAATAAAAAAAAATAAAAACCTCGTCACCTTTAAGCTTCCATAGTCTCCCCTTCACAAAGCACAGCAATGGAATCCATTTCAAAAGCACTTCCAACAAGTTACTGCTTTGAGATCCTCAGCATGGCTCACAGCACCCACCATCCAGTGGCAACTAGCCTCATCTTTTATCCTGCACCCTCCACCTCCATTTAACCCTAGTTGCAATACCTCCTTCTCTAGGGAACTCCAAGCTCCTTCCACAGCAAGACTCACATATCTGGAATTCTTCCCCAGCCCCAAGCAACAGCAACTCCACATTCAACCTTTAGGACTCAATCCAAATGTCACTTCATCAGGGAAGATTTACCACTTCTTCATGACTGGCTACAATCTCTGTTTTCCAGCAGTCTTCATTATTTTTTGGCTAACACTAAAACACTAATTCCATCCTGTCTCTTTCTCTCTAGATTTAGCTGCTGGAGGCTGGGCTGACCATGTCTATCTGGCTCACTACCACACATCACAAAGCCCAAAAGCTTGACACATCAAACTGTTCTCTCGTGTATAGCTGGTGACTTCCCTGCCTGGTTCCTGACCATCTAAAATTCTCAGGGGATCATAATCAAAGTTGGGCCTTCTCCAACTTTAACATGCAGGAGTCACTGGGGAAGTTGTGAAAATATAAACTCTTGATTTCGGTGGTCTGAATGCTTTTTGGTCCTTCTAACAAGTTTCAGATGATGCCAACATTGCTCCGTCCATGGAACACATTTTGAGGAGCAAGGCAACACCTTAGCAAATCAAATGATAAGACACATAGGAAACATTGTATAATTCCACTCATATGAAGTACCTACAGCAGTCAAATTCATGGACAAGAAAGTAGAAGGATGGTTGCCAAGGTCTGGGAGAAAGTTGTTTAATGGATACAAAGTTTCAATATGGGATGAGGATGGTGGTTGCACAGCATAAATGTACTTAATGCCAATGAATTATACACTTAAAATTTTGTATTTTAATGTTGTTTAAAAAACAACTGAGAGAAAAGAAAAAGGCACACATTGACCTTGCCAAGTGGAGTCTGCAACAGGGGTCTAGGATTGGTATTGGGCACAAGAGACTGCGTCTCTAGGTGCCGAAGTCAAGGATGGCATTCATGCAAACTCTGCCAGGCAAACTGACATTGAATAATGGTCAGGGGACTGAACATCAGGCAGTTTCTGACCTAATCAGAGGGCTTCTGTGAGACACAAGTTGCTTGTTAAAAATCTGCAGAGCTTGAAGATTTAGCTTGTACATGTAAAGCATGTTTTCTGATTCAAACAAGCTTCATTCCTTTCACCTAAGATCCCAGATAAGGGTTACTATTGGAATAGAAAATTCTAGCTTGAAACTGAAGCTCTTAATCCATATAACATGGTTCATCCCAAAGTGAAGCATACCAGCATCTGATACCCAACATCACAGTGATAATGAAACACCTACATCCACTGTAGAATGTGGAACTCTCACCCAGCAGTGCCAGCTGAGCTCGCACCAGTTAAAAGGATGATGCTTGGAGGTGAAGCCTTTTATTACTGACCTTTCGAAGTTTGATGATCTATTATACACTGAAGCAGCAGAACATCATTTACAAGACAAGCAGAGTTTTCAGAATACGCTGAGGACTACAGTAAACCTAACTCCAGACAATACAGATTTTAGGATCAGCAATTGTACCTTAAATGCCTCTTTAACTGAAAATGAGTTAACATTTCCTGTCCTTATCTCTGCACCTCCTTCACTCTCTGGATAGTACAAGTCCTATAACCACATAATGAAGATGAAAAACTCCGCAGCTATCCATTTGTGATAGAGAACTCAGTAAGGAAACGTTGGGGTTCAAAACTGGTCTGCTTACTCCTCCAAAATCAAGCTATATAGACTGCTGATGCTCGTCAGAAACTTTACTCACCTCAAAAATCAGATTACAGAGCTTCCTTACCCTTTTGGAGAACAAAATCAGTTCCCTGTACGTGATTCTAAAGTTCAGTGTGACCCAGAGGTATAAACAGCAATTTAATGTGAATTCTTCCAGCTTTTCACACTGTTGGCTCTCCTTAGATGCCCTAAAACTTCCCTAGACTGCATACAAATATTTGGTGTATATCTTACTGAAAGAAATGCTTACCTAAGAGTTTGGAATGAGCTTTTCTTTTTCTTTTCCTATTCTTTTAGTTTGTAGATACAAGTCAAGCAACCACTGAAATACTAATATTGCTTATGCTATCTAAATGCCACAAATCTGCCTTTTAAAAACTCAGAGCCCATTTTTAGGTCTAGATGTGGCAAGGAAGTTTTGAAGCCCACTGTAACTGAGTGGGAAATAACTATATACATCTTCCCACTCTCGCTCTCCCAATTTTGTCCCCTACCACACTGCTCAGAGTACATATGACTAGAAGCCCAGTCAGACCCTGGGTGATTCTGCTGCCTCAGTCAGACTGTGAACCAGCAGGTAATGCCTACAGAGCTAATAATTAAAGATAAGCCTCCTACTGTCTTGTGGGGCAGGACAGATCCTGGAGAGTGAACCTGATGTCTGGAGCTACCTGAAACAGTACTTGAGCCAACCTGCGTCTACTGTTCTGAGCACTACAAATCAGCAGTGGTATATGGTCAGCCAGGTTAGTGGACTTGAGTGAGGACAATGAAAACGGAGACAGATTTACTGCAGGTGTTCAGACATGTGAACCAGTGAAATAAAACACAAAATAGATACTTGTATGGTTTTAAACAAAACAAAATGAGCCCATTTCCACCTGTTATCAGCAAACCTGTGCTCCTGCTACTGAAACTATTCTCAAGTAAAAGACTAGTGAATAACCCATGTGACAGTACATTTCTGATTATTCTGAGGTCACCTTCTATCTTGAACAATCTTTTTTCTCACCATAGTAGACACAGTCAACCAAAACTGGAGGACGATCATTTCTAACATGACTTTGATTACATTTGTAAATGTCTTGGTGATGATCATCGATGGAATTAGTCTCATCAGCACAGGTTTATCTGAATCCTAATATTTTTTACATTAAGTAAAATGGTTCTTCAAACTCTAGGTTTTCTCCTTTCGTGTCATTTTAACCACTTTGACACAATACATTCATTTCCCTGGATTATCTTTTTCACTGAGTTTTCTCTCCACTATTCAAAGTCCATGAGGAACAGGCCTATGCAAATTCAATTCCTACTTACCTCATTCTAAGAGATAACAAATTTTAAGCTTTTATCTCCAGGAAGAACTTCAAGAGTTTCTATCAACACACCCTGTTACCTCTCTAAAGTCACATGGAAGAACAGTAAAGGCTGCATTCTCACCTCTCCCCAAACCCAATAGGTAGACCATCTAATAACAAAGCTCCATGTTTTTACTTGAGGGTAACTGTGAGACCAGAGCTCATGCTCAGCAAGGGTGAAACACAGCAGCTTTACTTACAAATACTTCGCCCATGAAACTATCCCAGTTTCATGAGATTTTAGCTAAAAAAACTTGCAAAGCACAAAAGTACATAATTGATTTAATTTAGTTTCAATACAATCAGTAATTGATCCATAACTTCTAGGTGGCAGCAGCCACCAATTCAGTAAACAAATATTTACCTTAAGTTTCAACTAGCTACTCTGGGGGGCTAGGGAAGCACACGAAAAAGTAACGGGCTCTAAGATAGATACCTTGATGACTCACGTAAGTGACATGTCCAACTGCACATAACACACATGCTTCAAAAGACAAGCCAACGATGAATCAACTTTTTATTTCACTGACCAGTACTTCTCTCTCTGATGCTGTATTTAAACTCTTCAGAGTCCCCCAAAATAGCATTCAGGTTTCCTATGTCCAGAGATAGGGACCCAGAGGCAAAAAAGGTCAGGCCCCAGGCTGTTTTCAGGTGGGAAGGTGGCAGACATTCCTATGTAGGTCTGTGTCAGTTTGTAACTGACATGCTTTTAAGCTCTCCATCCTGAGCCTCTTCTATGGCATCTACGACAGAAATACATGCATCCTCATCAGCACAACTCCACGGGGGTGGCAGCAGTGAGGCGGCATTACATAGGTACCAGCCAAACTTCTCATTCGGCCAGAAACTAGACTTCTGGCTCAGTAATAACAAGGAGATGCATAAAACCGTGGTGAGTGTCCTGGCTCTTCCTTAAGGTGGGCTGGACTGGATATAAATGGAAGTACTGCTCATGATAAAGCTGAATTAAGCTCTATAAAAAAATAAAAGTTGCTCCTATCTCTATGAGCAGTTTCCGAGAATCCAGGAATGCCCACATCCTGTACCTCAGACATGGCCAATTCCTAATGCACAGCTACAGCGGGAAGCATAAAAATCCCTTGCTAATTTTTAGGGCGTGGGGAGGATTGGGCTCTGGGAAAGACACGGGATGGATATTTTTCTCCCTCCCCCTGCCTACAAAGACTATGTATCTACACACACACTCAGACACACACACATCCATGTTCAAGGGAATTTTTCTTCCCTGACTACAGGACCCCAGGATCCAGCCTCCCCCAGGCTGAGACGCAGCGCCTTTTAACTGCACAGATGTGGTGCACCAGCATACTGCATAAGGCTCCTCTGCTGTCTCATAAATTGAGATGGCAGGGGCAAAGGGTGTGGATTCTAATGGGGGATCCACTTCTTGTCTGAAATCCAGTCTACTCGGCAGCACTCTTAGGTCCAGGCTCTGGAAGAGGTTCTGTGGGCAGGATATGGTGGATGACCTGATGGTCCCAGCCCACTGTGGTAAGGAGGGAGTGATTGAGCGGGGACCAAGTAGCATCTCTCACAAAGTCTCTGTGGGCTCGGCTTCTAAACCTACAAGAGAACAAAGAAAAGTGTGGGCTTGGTAAGAGACAGAAGAAAAAAGGAGAAATGGAAAGCACCCACTTTACCATACATATGACCTAGTCATCAGGCCACCAGTGTAGCCACGCAAAGACAACTCCATCATCCAACCCAGTGCCCTATTTTCATAGAAGAAATGACAGCTAGAGCAAGGGTATGATGTGAGTCAGGGTCAGACAGCATCTCATGGCAAAGAAGGTAGTACCCTCAGATCTTGGGTCTGAGGCCTTTTATCCTATAGCAGGCTGCATTCCTACATGTGGTACTTTGTGCAAAAAGCACACAGTGTCCCTTTCTGAGAGATCGCTGGAATGCCAGGCTCAGTAATCCCACCCAACACCACATTCCTCTACCAGACACAGAGCTTGGGAGTCAGTCCCTGGAACAGGGAGACAGTCAACAGCTAACCTGCTTCCATCACCAAGTCTCCCTAAAAGAGACAACGTGCTTTTCCAAAAGATAAAGACCCAGCTATCGGCTGGTCCCTCCATGACTCCTGATCATAGGGTCCGTGTCACACTTACACCTCGGAAAGGCCTGAGTCCAGCACAGCAAGTGAGCAGTCCTCACTGACAGATGCCAGGAAGGGAGCACTAAGAGAGAAGGAGAAGGTTGCAAAAGGTCAGTCCATAGGTATCAGGACAAAATTTGACTGGGCAGTCCCTAAACCCCACTCTAAAGTGACCAGAGAAAGCAGCTTGATCCCCACTTTGGTTTAAAGCCTGACTACCACTCAAGTCTACAGTACAAGTTTCAAGGGAAGATGAGGAAAATGGAGCAAAGCTAGGGCAGAGAGCCATTCCTGCAACTAACCATCCCATCTGGTGCCTCCCTGCAGCTTTAGCAATTACCCAGTTACACAGGCTTTCCAACCACACAACCCTAGAAGCCCATAGTATAAGTCATTTGGGGTGTTGAGCAGGAACAAGACCATGTTTTAGCCATCTGCAGTCAGAGACCATACAATGCAAAAAATGGACTACAGTCTTAAGAGATCTTTCACTTATTAAGGTCTTCAGCTAAAACAGTGTCTGTTTTAAGGAACTACCCAATCAGCTAATGCTATGCCAACACAAGTATTCTCCCTCACTCTTTCCTTTCATATCTACCAGGCCCTTGATGACAAAGAGCAGTACCTGTGTGGGGAGAACACCAGCCCAGTGACACACTGGGAGTGCACAACAGAGCTGAGGGCACAGCTTGCACTCTTGGTGTCCACAAGGGAGACAGTCCCATTCTCATCACCTGAGGGAAGAAGAGGCAGTATGTCAAGGGGGTTAAGAGAATGGGCTTTGGACTAGCCAGATCTGTATTTGAATGCTGGTTCTTCAATCTTGAAGAAGTTAACTGTTCTGAGCATCCATTTCCTCTTTGGTAAAGTAGGAATAATTAGTCATTTGAGGGTTGTGAAAATTAAAACTATTAGATGAGATAACTGTTGTGTTAACTACAAACTACGTCACAGTATGCACAGCCAGATCACCACGTTAGCGTAACCATTCCCTACTATACAATAGGATTCCCTATGTAACAATCCTTTTGCTTTGTGGCCCATTGACTTCTAGCCATGAATGTAAGAGCCACAGCAAACAATCAGGAATCAAATCTTCTAGAATTAAAATTACCATGTTCTTTAAAGCTAAACTAAAACGACTTTTGGATCATCCTACCTCCGCACAGCCCTATTAGCGTAATTCACCGAGTGCTCAAGTGTGCTGATAGCCTGAGCAGCCGGAGCCTCGAGTACCATGGAGTGGCTTTCTTGTTTATTCCCCCTTCCCAGAGTCAACACACAGTTGGACATGCTGCCTTACCAAAGACAAAGACTTCACTCTGCTGAGGATGCCAAGTCAGGGAGGTAGGAAGGTAGCCAGAGGCACTGCAGCCTGTAAAGGAGAGAATAAGGGTCTGGACAAAACTTTGACCTCAGCTTTGAGAAGCAGCTTCGGTGGGAAGTCACTCTAAATCCCAGGAGCACCTTTATTCAGTTTCCCAAGTTCTGCTAAGGCAGTCACATCCTCACTCTTGACCCTCACAACCTATCAGCCTCCTGCTCTTTCCAGACCTGAGTCACAGGCAAGTTTCAACGTAAAGCATGAAGTTTACAACTCTGGCCCCTTTATTCGCCCATCCAGGAAATATCAATTACCCCCACCCTCAGGAACTAGCCCTTCCTCTTGGGACCCACTGCACAACATGAGCCTCAGCGGGAAAGAAAGCAATTAGATCATTCATGTCAGTGACTGGGCATCTGGTAGCTTTGCCTGTGACTCTGGCCAAGGGAAGACTCTTCCAGGTGGGTTCCTAGTACCATCATCCCACCACCAGCTCTCAGACTCACCCATCTGTGATGCTGGCTTTGGACAGCGGGTATCCCACAGTAAAATTCTATTGTCCTAGAAAAAGGAATAGAAAAAGGGCTTCACAATCCAAAAATAGCTGCTGGCCAGAAGCTGTCCATGCTAGACTTAGGTCTAAATGGTTCGGGTGTGGTCAGGGATGGAAAGGGGAAAAGCAGCTATATCTTACCTCACCGCATGAAAGAAACACAGAATCCTTGTGGGGAGAGGCAGCAACACAGGTGACCTGCCCAGAGTGAACTGTAGAGGAGAGAGAACAAGAAGTATGACAGAGGAGATAAAAGCAATCTTATCAAGAAGCCCAGATACTATGAAGGGGTAGGAGGGAGGCTGTGAGAACTAGCCCTAGCTAGTCTTATGATGCAAATGAACAAATTTCATGAGAGTCTGGATACCTAAGAGGAAATGTTGATAGCATTATAAAACCTCAGTAGACTTGCAGGAAAATGAAAGGCTACAGTAGGCATGAGTTTGAGTAAGTTCCAGGAGTTCATGATAGACAGGGGAGCCTGGCGTACTGAAGTCCATGAGGTCACAGAGTTGGACACGACTGAGCGACTGAAAGGAATAGAACTGAAAGACATGAACGATAAAGGCTGAGTCCGATTGGTAGAGACAGCCGAAACAGCACAAGCACACGTGCCTCCAGGTAGCATACAAAGATTTTCAAGGGAGTCCTGGACACTCAGAGTTTTAAGGGCATTTCTCCAATGTTTTCTCTCCATACCAAACTAAGAAGCTGCCCGTGGTCTGCCAGCACTGCAGACCTCTACTCTCAGTCATCCTTCTCCCATGTGTAGAAGAAACACACACCTCTCCTCCTCCCCAAACTTTATCGTGGTGTGATGTTCAGAGCATAAAAACCTAAATAATAAAACAAAAGAGGGTTTTTGTAAGAGCCAAAGAAGAAAGAGCATCTGGGTAAAATTCTGTGAAGGAGGCTGACCTTTCTTGGCCACACCACGCACACAAGTATTTAGGTACTAATTTAAAAACATGTGAAAGGGTACAGTTTTTCAAAATTCTTTTAGGGCTGCACACTAAGAACGTTAAAGGTCATTCTAAATGTTAATTACAGGCTGTGGAAACCACCTTCTCCAAAGTGATTTAACCATACTCTAAGATAGATGTGGCTCTGACTTGAGATAAAAGGGTGGGTTCAAGCCACCTTTCATAGAATCCTCAGAAAGCCAACATTAAGAACAGGCATGTACCGTTCACTTGAAAGAAAGCTTTGGGGCAAGCACCATGGGGGAGGACGAAAGATGAAAAACTACATGGAGCCTCTGCCTTTAGGGAATCTTAAATCAGTGGGGGGAATACGAATAAACACAAAGAGCTGTCACAACACAGTAAACCAACTATACCTCAATTTTTCTTAATTTAAATTAAGAAAAAAAAAAAAGAACTATGAAAAAGGCTGAAAGGGGCAAGTGTTTATTTAGCATTGGCCAGAAAATCACATGTCTAAGAAACAAAAGGCTAATATAGAAGACTTTGAATGCTGGCATTTTTACATTATTATCCAACTATCTGAAACTCCAGGAGACGTGTGTGTTTGTGGTTTTGCTTTGCACATATCTGAATCATACACTTTGCAGTTAGAATTGGCAGAGATAGGCAGTGAGAGAACCAGTTATCACCTATATCTACGTCTTTCAGTCACACATACATTAATGCGCTATACATTATCTTCATTAAGATCTGGTATCTTCATGAAGAATGGCTCCCCAAACAAAGTTAACTGCTAGTGCTGTTAATGAAAGTGAGCAAAAAGAGGAAAGTTAATAGAAAATGATGGCTCTCATCCTCCGAAAATGAGATTTTATTGAGGGGAATACTCAAAAAGTTCAAGATTCAGGAGTATCAGAGTTTATACTTGAAGAATGCCTAAGATGTACCGTGACTGGGTTTAGATAGCACGATATGCTTGAAGAAGGAATGAGAGTAAAAAGGCTTAAATGCCATGACATGAACCTGAGATATTAACCTGCAAGCTACAAGAAACCAATGAAAGACCAAAGATGACGGGTCAAGAGATGAAATGAGTGCCACGGTCTAGGTAAGATAAAGACTGAATGTAAATGGGTGCATAAGAAATGAAAAGGAAGGTCACTGACCAAATGGAAAAAAATTCCAAAGAACTTGGGGACCAACTGATAGAAGGAAAAAAGAGGAGTGGAAGAGGACTGGGAGTTTGAGCCTCAGGTGATCAAGGAGGTGATGAGCCTGTCAATTAAAAAGATACAGAGAGATTAACAGCTAGAGTCGACACTGGGACTTGACCATAGTTTTGGAAAACTACCAAGCAGGAGAGCAAAGAATTGGTGTCACGACATCCAAAGAAAGCTCAAAGAGCACAAAAGAGAGAACAAAAACAGAATAGCTACGACAGGGACTAAAAAGAAAAGAAGAGGCACTCACCTCGGTATGAATTCAGAACCATCTGCTGAGCAAGGTCCCAAACCTTGATGCTAAGAAGCAAAAGGAAACAGAGACTTCATTTGACCTACACTATATACATAAAAACATGTATTCCTACATCTTTGTCTACTGGACTACCAGTACAGTCTACTTTTACAATGGGCTGCAAAATCTCTAAGAAAACTTTATAAGAAACCTTATGAATGTGAAAGTGAAGTGGCTCAGTCGTGTCCGACTCTTTGCGACCCCGTGGACTGTAGCCCACCACGCTCCTCCGTCCATGGGATTTTCCAGGCAAGAGTACTGGAATGGGTTGCCATTTCCTTCTCCAGAGGATCTTCCTGACCCAGGGATTGAACCCAGGTCTCCCACATTGTAAGCAAGATGCTTTACCGTCTGAGCCACCAGGGAAGTCCAAGAAACGTTACAGGTATGCCATAATTAGTCACTGGGTTCTTATAATGAGCCCAAAACATTACTTAATGAGGCTAATGTGACACCTAAGACAACCAAAGGCCCAGAAACAGGAGCAATGAGAGTGGGGACCCACCAGAAGTCTTTGCTACCACTGACAGCATGTGTGCCAGAGCTCAGGACACTGACTGTAGACACGATGTCATCGTGCTCATACTTGCAGAACTTGCTGACAATGAGCGTCTCATTCTCATCCAGCTCCCACAATTCAACAGCACCTGTTGAGGGTGGGGAAGACAGTGAAAGAAACAAGCTGGGGTTACACCAAGACAGCACTTCACTTCTAGGATGTGAAGTGCTTGAGAGACAAGGATGATATCTCCACAAAGATATGAATAGCACACAGTTTAGTATGATTAAATAGTCCCAGTTATTTGGACATTAATTGTCCCACCTTTATCCTTCCATGCAATGCCTGCCAACACCTCTATTCTTTTTTTAAAAAAAAACATGAAACTCTCCACTGGTTTGTCCACTAAGTCTGACATCCAAAACAAAGAAAGCAGAATGAAGACATGTAAGAAACTGGGAAGAGATAGAAAGAGCATAGATTGGTTTCAGCATCATCTTTAAGATCAATATCACCCTTGATCTCGGGTGGATACAGAGAAAAACAGTTTCATTCATGTCTTAATTTTTTTATGAATTTGCTAGAAATTTCCACCAATTTAGACTCTGGGGACGGGTATATCCTAACCACACAGTTATTCTCCTTTGGGACCAAAACCTTCAAGCTCCCCCAAGCATGGAGTATGTTGTTGTTATTGTTCAGTCTCTTAAGTCACATCAAACTCTGTGACCCCATGGGCTACAGCACACCAGGCTTCCCCGTCCTTCACTAACTCCTTGAGTTTGCTCAAACTCATGTCCATTGGAGTCAGTGATGCCATCCAACCATCTAATCCTCTGTCGTCCCCTTTTCCTCCTGCCTTCAGTTTTTCCCAGCATCTGGGTCTTTTCCAATGAGTTGGCTCTTTGCATCAGTTGGCCAATGTACTGGAGCTTCAGCTTCAGCATTAGCCCTTCCAAAGAATATTCAGGGTTGATTTCCTTTTGGATTGA
>SJYW01041321.1:0-14836 GCA_006410735.1 Raphicerus campestris
AGGTCATACCTGAATGGTCTAGTGGTTTTCCCTACTTTCTTCAATTTAAGTCTGAATTTGACAGTAAGGAGTTCATGATCTGAGCCACAGTCAGCTCCTGGTCTTGTTTTTAGACCATCATTTGAATTCCTTGGAAATCTAACATTCTGACTTTAAGGACAAACTGGTATGTATCTCCAGGACATAATTTCTTTATTCTCCCTACTTGGTGTAGACTGACTAATCAAACTCTTTTTGTTAACATTTTGACTATTCATCATCGCCATAGTTAATGCTAGTTTTTACTCAGTTACATTCCAATATTTAGTTGGACTGTGTTCCTGGCCTGGGATTAGAGATAAAAGGGAGTGATCACAGAAGAGGAAAAATAAGAGCTTTTGAGTATTAAACCTCAACTACAGTCTGGCTAGGTAGAGATGCATAAATCTCAGAATAATTAGAGTAGGGCTTTCATAAATATTATTTTCAAGAAAAACCTGAGAGCCCAAGGTCAGCTATCCCATTTAAGGTCATTATGTAATTGAGTGGTAGAGCCAAGATTTGAGACTCAACTGCTTAATTCCAACTCCCACCCTATACCACTGGCAGTTGCTAAGTCATTAGATGGTTCTACTGCTGCCTATGGGTCGTGCCATGCTCAATTCCAGACGGAAGCCTGTTCTACATCTGTTTAAAGACACAGAATGAAGATTAGTATTCTTCCTTAGGTGTATCTATAACTTCCACTCAATCTATTCACTTTTTAGTAGGTTGCCACTATTTCTGAAAGAATCACATTATTTTAATAATCACACCTTGGGTTCTGTGTTATACACAGAGTCTACCCTTATAAAAGGCAACAAACAAACGAGAGACCAAGCAGACAAAAATCCACTGCTTACATTAGAGAAAACCAGGTTCTAATTGCTCCTAACTCTCCCCATTAGAAAAGTTTGTTTTTAAGATGACACATTCTAAACCCAAACAAACCATACCTTGTTTTCTCCTAAACTTGCAAAGAATTATTTTGGTTTTTCTCTCTCTGCCCCTCTATGTATGTGTTTAAAGGAAATATGGTGGAATCTTGACTGGATTTCTGGCAGAAGCAAACTTCTAATGAGCTGACTTTGCATGGCCAGGTAACAACAAAGTCAGACTTTAAACTTCCCTACTCTTCTTTCACAGCAGGTTCTGCTCCCTTTCATCTATCGGCAAAGACACCAAAGACTCACTCACATCCAGGGGGTTAGTTCACATTAAGGGTTTGTAGAGGGAAGCTTGTTTATATGCCACACAAAGCTACTTGCCTCTCAGCAACAAAGGAAAGCCACCATATTGAGGTCACTCTAATTACTCATCTGTATGCAAGAAACAGTCTTCTAAAGGAACCCTTTCCACCCCTTTTTAAATTATGATTTGTACTCTAACACTTAAGAGATTAAATTGAAGGTGTCAAATCAAGGTAAAGAAATGACAGCCTTTAAAGTGCATTGAGCCAGTGCTTAAGCAAAATATGATGACTCAAATCATGGTAATCAATTTGAAAAAAAAAAAAAAAAAGCTATCATCATATTTTGCTTAAGCACTGGCTCAGAAATGAGCTAAGAATTTACAGAAATATTATAACCACTTTTTTAAAGGCTGGTTTAAAACCACAGTTTTCTTATACCATCAAGTATATCAAAGACTGAGGAAACAAACTTTTTTCATGAATTATGAAAGGCAACTTGAAGCTACAGAGGAGTTACAATAAATTTAGAATGGTATATAATGAATTTCAGGGAGACTAATGTTCAGAAAACAAACCACAATTGTAACATACTAATAATTATTATTGATAGTAAAAGCTACTATACACGCAAAGTTTTATGGTTATGAAGCTTCTTAAATTGCATGATTTCATATGATGCTTTTGGCAACTCTTGAAGTTGATTGTAACTGTAATCTTTTTATCTCCCTCCCCCCCCCCACACACACAAATAAAGGCATTAGAAGCCCCTCTCACACATGATTTGGACGTTTGATGTCTAATATCTATAAGATTCTGTGACAGTTCGATATGTGAGTAAGTGAAAATATATGACAATATGAAGAACTTTGTTTAAAGTTTCCTTTTTCTTATTTATGGATAAATATATCTCCCTCCGAAGGAAATGAGTTACATAAACAGGACTTCTAATAGAAAGGTTAAATTACCTAATAGAAACATTATTTAATTAGTGTTTTACAATAACTTGAAAACACTCATTGACTATACTGACATTGGGGAACGAATTTAAAATCATACTAGTTAAGGGATCAAAGTAGTTGTTTTAGACTTGGACATTTTAGGAATTCTATTCATATGTTGCATTATTTGCTTAAATATCAGTTAGGGATAGCTTTGCATCCATGATGATGGGCCAAAGAAATATCACTTTGAGTACCAAAAATCCACCAAGAAAAAAGAAAACTGAGCAAACTATTCCATTTACTCTAATCATCAGCTTGTTTTTGTTTGTTTGTTTGAGTGATATCGTATTTTTAGTGTGCTTTATAACAAAAAACAAAGCAAAATTCCATTTTATTCAAAATCTTTTCCCCTTTTTTAAAATTGATGCAGAGATTTTCCTTACAGGCCTTATCTCACACATGCCTCAGTTCAGTTCAGTCGCTCAGTCATATCTGACTCTCTGCGAAGCCATGGACTGCAGCACATCAGGCCTTCCTGTTCATCACCAACTCCCGGAGCCTACTCAAACTCATGTCCATCGCGTCAGTGATGCCATCCAACCATCTCATCCTCTGTCGTCCCCTTCTCCTCCTACCTTCAATCTTTCCCAGCATCAGAGTCTTTTCCAATGAGTCAGCTCTTTGCATCAGGTGGCCAAAGTATTGGAGTTTCAGCTTCAGCATCAGTCCTTCCAATGAACACCCAAGACTGATCTCCTTTAGGATGGACTGGTTGGATCTCCTTGCAGTCCAAGGGACTCTCAAGAGTCTTCTCTAACATCACAGTTCAAAAGCACCAGTTCTTGGGCGCTCAGCTTTCTTTATGGTCCAACTCTCACATCCATTGCATGACTACTCGAAAAAACATAGCTTTGACTAGATGGACCTTTGTTAGCAAAGTAATGTCTCTGCTTTTTAATATTCTAGCCTCCCCCATTATCAAATCCTCCACCAGAGTGGTATATGTGTTATAACTGATAAACATACATTTATACATCACCATCACCAAAAATCCATAATTGGCGTCAAAGTGTCAGTGTTGTACATTCTGTGGTTTTGGACAAATGTATAATAACATGAACCCATCATTTTGTATCATAGAGTAGCTTCACTGCCCTAAATTTCCTCTGTGCTCTCTCTGTTCTTTCCTCCCTCCTCCCTAACTCTTAGAATCTTCTTTATTTTAATTGAATTTTTAATTTTGAGATCATCGTAAATTCTCATGAATTTGTAAGGAAAAATAGAGAGAAATCCCTTGTATTTTTTGCCCTGGTCCTTCTGTGATAACAACTTGCAAAACTGTAGTACCATATCATAAGCACTGTATTGACATTGATATAGTAAAATTATCTACATGTTAGTCACCACCAAAAGACTATCTTGTGTTATTTTCTATAAGCACATTCACTGTCCTCCGTCCTCCACTCCTTCCTTAACCCCTGAAACCAGCTCATCTATTCTTAATTTCTACAGATTTGTCATTTCAAGACTAGTTTATACATGGACTCATACACTATGCAAGCATTTGAAATTGGCTTTCTCTCATTCACCCTAATTCTCTGGGGATTCATACAGGTTTCATGTGTATCAATAGCTTATTTCTTTTTCTTGTTCTTATTCCATAGCATGAATGTGCCACAATTTTACATTTGCCCATCACTGAAGGACAACTGGGTTGTTTTGATTTTTTTTGGCTTTTATGAATAAAAATGCTGTATACATCTTTGGATAGGATTTCTTGTAAACATGTTACTGAGTGCGAGCACATACTATTTTATTACAACCAGCCAATACATTGAGAGATGAGGTCTTGGGGCAAAGAAGAGCAACTTTATTCAAAAAGCCAGACGGTGGAGAAGATGACAGACTAGTGTCCGAAAGAATCATCTTCCTGGTGTTAGAATTCAGGCTTCTTTTAAACTGAAAGGGGGGGAGGTAAAACTGGTTGTTGCAAACTTCTTGATACCTGTCAGACCCCAGAGGGGATGTGATAATCCTTTGTTCTTGCAGCTGTCCACATAGGTCTAATCACAATGTTCCCATAAGCCTCCAACAAAACAAACATTATTCTCAGTTCTGCAATTTTTATACCTATATGAATGAAAAGTTATACCTTTAAAGGTCAAGCCTGGGAGGTAGAGCCTTAAGAATCATGTTTATTTCAGGCTTTAGGTAACTTTCTTTTACAAAAGGTGCAGAGTCAGTATGACTCAGTACAGACAATAGAGCACAAGGGTTAGAACTGAAGGAAAAGATCCAGTAGGGAATCAGGTTTGTTCTTCTCTATTACAAACGTACCTTTGTTTCTCTGGTACAAAGCCCAGGAGTGCAGTTGCTGAATCATACAGTAGTAGTATGTCATTTATTCTTTTATAGAGAAACAACCTACCATTTTCTAAAGGGGCTGTACAATTTTACATCTCTACTAGTGTCATTTTACATCCCTATCAGTAACATAGGCGTGACCTGGTTTCTTCACATTTTACTAGCATTTAGAGTTGTCACTGTTTTTAATGTTACTTATTCTGAGTTGTAAGGATACCTTTTTATACTTTTAACTAGCTTTTGCCTAATAGCTAATGATGTTGAAAATTGTTCTATGTGCTTATGTCAGATCTGAATTCTCTTAGGAGATAAATTTATTTTGCTCTTTTCTAGTTAGACTTTTTTTTTTTTTTTGCTATTGAGTTTTGGGGAAAATATATAAAATTTCTAGCTACTAATGCTTTGTCAGATAGGTGGTTTGCAAAACTTCTCTCATCTCTAGTCTTGTCATACTCTGATCAGAATCTTTCACAGAATAAACAGTTTAAATGATGATCAAGTCCAATTTACCTTTATATTTTTTCTTTTATGAGTTTTGTTCTTCTCTGTGGCCCATGCTACTTTCTGAAAACAAGCATATTGGATAATTAATCATTTTTCTAAAGGTAGGCGTCTCTATGGTGTAGTGTATCTTAGAAGAAAGCAGACAAAAATAGCCTAAATTCTGTATGTGTTTCTTTCTTAATCTAAAAGCATAGAGAAGCTATTGAGCTTTAGTAAATGAATCAATTGTCTATTCATATAGATTATAAAACCTTAAATTTGTATTGATAAATTTGCATTATGAAAGTCCAAGTTATGTGAGAGCATTATGAAGACTTCTCCCCAGAGTTTCTTTTCATTTTGTGTATCTGTTGTTTAGTCAATTTTTGATACATTGACCTTTTGCACTGTTCACATTTTCTTGATGGGAATGTCTTTGCATATGGCACTTTGCTGCAGTTGAGTCTTGTTAGATTAATATTTTAAAATAAACAATTTGACCAGGTAAGCAATACTGAAGTGAAGTGAAGTGAAGTCGCTCGGTCGTATCCGACTCTCTGCGACCCCATAGACTGTAGCGTACCTGGCTCCTCTGTCCATGGGATTTTCCAGGCAACGGTACTGGAGTGGATTGCCATCTCCTTCTCCAGGGGATCTTCCCAACCCAGGGCTCGAACCCAGGTCTCCTGCATTGTAGACAGACTCTTTACCGTCTGAGCCACCAGGGAAGTCTAACCATGTGTATTCAAGAATAAGTATCAACCAAAGCTGAAGAGCAGAGAGGATATATAATGTATCAACATTTCTTTTTGTTTGTGTCATAAAATCTCTGCTAATTGACAGATTCTGAGAATATTTCTATTGGCATGAAATTGCCATACTATATTTGTTTATTTTTTGCTACTTAATCACTGTGTATCTTTGTAGATGTTGCTCACTTGTGTTGACGCCACAGCGATAGGGAAAGTGATGTTAAATTAAAACTTTAACATTCTAATCCTTGTTTAATTGCCTAGTTTATAGAGAAACCTAGTCTCTATAGGTCTAGGTCCTATAGAACCTGTAGGACCTAGACCTATAGATTCTCTATAGCACCTGGGACTAGTTATTAGGCATGGACCACTAGTTAGTTCAGTTAGTAGCAGGATTTGGCAAAACAGAAAGGAAGCTAGGAGCTAGTAATGGTGGAAATAGAGTAAATATATTTAAGGTTTTCTTGGAAAAGAATTGTCTTGGGGAGAAAGTTGTGATAGTTTACATTGCTCCAGTTCTGTACCTGCTAACATTTCTTTAATTATATTTCTTTCAACGTGCTGCTGCTGCTAAATCACTTCAGTTGTGTCCAGCTCTGTGCGACCCCATAGGCGGCAGCCCACCAGGCTCCCCCATCCCTGGGATTCTCCAGGCAAGAACACTGGAGTGGGTTGCCATTTCCTTCTCCAATGCATGACAGTGAAAAGTAAAAGTGAAGTCACTCAGTCGTCTGACTCTCAGCGACCCCATGGACTTCAGCCTACCAGGCTCCTCCGTCCATGGGAGTCTCCAGGCAAGAGTAGCAATAGCTTAAAAATGGGCACCCAGGTGTAGATACATTTTGATTTGCCAAACAGTAACACATTATCTTGGTAGAGATTCAGAAGAACAACACAGGGACAGTAAACGCATGTCACACTGCTTGCCATGCTTAATAGAAGGTATTTTTTGTTCATCAAAGCACTCTCCAACATTGAACCTTCAAAAGCCTTCTTATCATAGTGTTCCCAGAAGACAAATTCAATTAACTGAAGTTACTAGTTGACATGAGCCTCTTGCTTTTGCTTAAAAAAAAAAAAATTAAGGATGAATTGAAAATTATAGTTTTATAGACAAAGATCAACTTTGACCTAGATCTCTAACAAAGTTGAGGCTAAACCATCAGAAATAGAATCGGGAAGGTCACAGTAGAATCACTGTGAAGAATGAGCCTCAAAAATGGTACTGCCTTGGCTCAGGAGCAGCTAGGACTTGGTATGATGTGAGCAAAGACCAAATTAGAAGTAATAAAACTGAAATCCTGGAGCCAAGACCTGAGATGCTATGAGCATTGGCTCTTAATCTTTATGTTTAGACAGAAGCCATCAATATAGAAAGCTTTAAAGGTGCCAGAGTTATTTGTCTTTTAAAAGCAAGTTTTTTTCTTTATATTAATTTTTATTGCAGTATAGTTGCTTTACAATGTTGTGTTTCTACTGTACAACAAATGGAGTCAGCTGTATGTATACATATATCCCCTCCCTTCTGGACTTGCTTCCCGTTCAGTCACCACAGTGCATTAAGTAGAGTTCCCTGTGCTCCACAGTATGTTCTCCTTAATTGTCTAGTTTATGCTGTTGTGATTTAGTTGCTTAGTTGCGTCTCTTTCCCACTCCAAGGACTGTAGCCTGCCAGGCTCCTCTGTCCATGGGACTCTCCAGGCAAGAATACTGGAGTGAGTTGCCATTTTCTTCTTTGGGGAATCTTCTCAACCCCGGAATTGAACCCACATCTTCTGCATTGGCAGGCAGATTCTCTACCACTGAGCCACCTGGGAAGCCCTATCTATTTTATACTTAGTATAAATAGGGTATGTGTCAATTCCATCTCTTAATACCTCGCACCCCCATCTGTCCCTGTTCTTTCCCTATATTTCTCTCTTTGTGAAATCCAAAGGCCCCAGAGTTTTAGGGACCATTGTGACTTGCCATACCAGTAAGATCATTCTCTAACACCCAGGAGCTCTTGGATATTTGCTGGGACCCACAGATTGGTGGCACAGCTGGGGCTACAGAACATTTGCTGGGGTATGCAGAGGGCGGTCTCCTAGAAACAATGGTTCCATCTGGTAGGAGCCTTCTTCATGGGACCTCTTCAGTTCCCTCTTATAATCTTCACATGATGAAATAAAAATATGGTTTGGAGAGATAAGAGATAGAAAACTTTTTTTTAGTATATATGTTTAGTGCTGTGTTTTATATATATTTAGTGTTTGCTTTGATTAAACTCAAAAGCATTTGAACAAAACGTGGCATAATTCCTACTCTTTGGATGGCTATAGCACCAGAGTCATGTTCACAGTTTACAGCTGTATACAAATATATGGTGCTCTTTCATTACCGCTTTTTAAAATGAAACTAGTTATTTTCCACTTGGCTAGTTTCACGAGTAATACCTCTCTCTAGACAAGTTCTGGCTGTGATCATCAGTCAGAAACACAGACGTACTATAATTTTGTAATCCTTTCTTACCCTCTCCAGCCCCACCCCCCATCCCCTTCTCATTTTTTTTTTTTTTCCTTTTGGGCATAAAGCAATTACTTCAACTCCACCCATCTACCTAATCTGATCAGCACAGGAAAAGGGGAAAATAAAATTTTAATTTGGCTAATAAGATTAGTACCTTTCCTACCTATTAGCAGGGGTAGAAGGGGAATATTGTCGTCAAGATTAAACTTACTGCTGTGTGAGTGTGTGTGTGTGCGTATTTGTGTGTGTGTGGTGTGTGGGTGAGGACTGTAAGTGTGTGTGTTGTGTATACTTTTGTAAAGTTGAGTTACTTTCAACAGTGTCAGTTTATTTTAAAGAAATGAGTAACATGTGGTTGGTAAGAGGTGAAAATTCTTTTCCATAAGCAACTTTAGTTATTGGAACCAAACTATATTTTGCTTCGGATCACTGTCATGAATCAAACATAATTTGAAAAAAATGATTTAAAACATTTCTGGTGGGAACAGGTGGGTTAACTCTGATCCTTATGTGGGTACATTGCTCGGGTGCCATCAACATAGTCTTCTCACTCGACAACAAGTTACAACAGCTGCCATTTTGTGTTTTCCAATTAATTCAAAAGTCTTTTCTAAAATAAAAGTGTTTCTTTCCAATCACTGCCTTTCAAATATTTGATAAAATTCCTGTGAATAAGCAGAATTTAAATAAAGTCAGATAGTGTGAAGACTGCCTGAACAAAACAATTATTTACAGAGTGCCATGAGTTTAAATTAGGACTCTTACAAATCAAACTTCTTATAGTTGAGGTGGCTAATATTCCACACATTCCTTTCTATGACATGAAATTGTCTTATTGTAGACATTTATCTTTACAAAAATTGGTGGAGGTGTTATAAAATTAGCAAGTTAGAATTAGATTTCTAGACAATTTTGGGAAATTAGTTTTACTGTTTTTTGCTTCTAATTGCTTAATTTACATATCATCTCAACTCTCATTCCATCCTCATGAGTTGGACCAAGAATGACAACATGTAGGAAATGAACCCTCCTTGGGCTAAACATTGGGAAATGTGAGTTCTCCTGCTTACTGTGGCATCAGCAGCCTTCAGAACAGTCACTTCAAAAATTTGAACCTCAGATTTCTTATCTGGACAAAGTGAAAATTGAATTTAATATCCTCTAAATGAAGAGGAACTAAAAAGCCTCTTGACGAAAGTGAAAGAGGAGAGTGAAAAAGTTGGCTTGGCTCAACATTCAGAAACAAAGATCATGGCATCTGGTCCCATCACTTTATGGGAAATAGATAGGGAAACAGTGCAAACAGGGTCAAACTTTATTTTGGGGGGCTTCAAAATCACTGCAGATGGTGACTGCAGCCATGAAATTAAGACTGTTACTCCTTGGAAGAAAAGTTATGACCAACCTAGACAGCATATTCAAAAGCAGAGACATTACTTTGCCAGCAAAGGTCCATCTAGTCAAGGCTATGGTTTTTCCTGTGGTCATGTATGGATGTGAGAGTTGGACTGTGAAGAAGGCTGAGCACCAAAGAATTGATGCGTTTCAACTATGGTGTTGGAGAAGACTCTTGAGAGTCCCTTGGACTGCAAGGAGATCCAACCAGTCCATTCTGAAGGAGATCAGTTCTGGGTGTTCTTTGGAAGGAATGATGCTGAAGCTGAAACTCCAGTACTTTGGCCACCTCATGAGCAGAGTTGACTCATTGGAAAAGACTCTGATGTTGGGAGGGATTGGGGGCAGGAGGAGAAGGGGACGACAGAGGATGAGATGGCTGGATGGCATCACTGACTCAATGGACATGAGTCTGAGTGAACTCCGGGAGTTGGTGTTGGACAGGGAGGCCTGGCGTGCTGTGATTCATGGGGTCGCAGAGAGTTGGATATGACTGAGCGACTGAACTGAGCTGAACGTCATTGAAGATTTTGATTCATTGCCTCCAAGAGTGAGATCAAGAGTTCGTTAATTTTTTTAAAGCTTCTGCCAAGTTTTTATCCATAGCTGAGTCCGGAACAACTGATGCAGAATTCTATTTCTTACATTTGATGATTTATGATTCAAGCTTTTGGAAAGTAAATGCTTATGTGGTAGACTAAATTGTGTGCCCCGAAATTTGTATGTTGAAAACCTAACTTCCCTTCTGATTGTGCTTGGAAATAGGCTCTGCAAAGGTGGTGATTAACATTACTGTGATACACTTAACTAGAGTCTTTATTCAGATTTTAGCCTTTTTCCCGTCCTTTGCTCTATTCCCATTCCAGGATCCAACGTAAGCATCACATTGCGTTTAGCTGTCATATCTCATGTATCCCTAGTTCCCTCCAATCTGATACCNGGGGGCTGGTGGGCTCAGGGGCAGCCAGAGGAGGCCGGAGAGACCTGCCCTTCCCTGCCAGGACGGGGTGGGGGGCTTCTCTCCTCTGGGCCACCTGCCCCCCACCCCCAAATGGGCTCCCTGGGGACTCACAAGGCACAAATGTGCCAAACAGGCTGAGAAGGAAGGCAAAACCGCGGTGGCTCAGCGGCAAAGAATCTGCCTGCCAGGCAGCAGACCAGGTTCGATCCCTGGGTGGGGAAGATCCCTGGAGGAGGGCATGGCAACCCACTCCAGTATTCTTGCCTGGAGAATCCCATGGACAGAGGAGCCTGGTGGGCTTCAGTCCACGGAGTTGCAAAGAGTCGGACACGACTGAAGCGACTTAAGCACGCACCAAGGCAAAATAGAAATCCACTCCCTGGGATAAGGCCTGCCTCTCTTTTGGCCTACGCTTCCCCTATCCCCATCTGTAAAATGAGAGAATTGGACCCACGCCACCTCTCCTTCAGCTCTAACGTCAAGCTTGGAAAGGGGATGCCGGGCCCTCCTCGCCACCCTCTGGCACTAGGAGGCCAAGACTGGCTTTTCGGCCCGGAAAGCATCTCCGAGTGGTGCGGGATGCCAGGAGGTTCCGCCCTTGGCTCCGTCCGGTTTCCCCACGCTCCGGGCCATGGGCGCCCTCTAGTGTCGCCTTTCCCACCTTGCAGTCATTTACTAGGATCCCGCCTAGGGCGTTTTGTAAAATAAACTATAATATTGATGAAAAGTATAAAATGTATAGAGTTTTCAAGAACTTGTGCTCTACTTCCAGAAAACGGTCACTTTAACTTTGTAAATACTTATCTTAAATGATATTTACGAACCTGTGATATATATTATTTGATTGTACATGTAGAACTGTAAATACATTTGTACCTCTCTTGTATTCTAAAATAAAAATTACTTGGAACATTTACCACTTAGCATCTTAATGGGTCGACGCTTTTGTCTGCATGAAAGGGAAATGTGGAAAATACCTAAGAGTTGGAGAGCGGGCAGGAAGAGTTGTTTCACCTACTGGTTTTTAAAATAACCATCCTTGCCGCAGCTGGGGCATCAGCTCCCCAGAGAGAAGGCCACAGTATGAAGCAGTCAAAGCTCACAAGACGCTGGGCAGATTCCTCCTGGTTTCCAGCTGACTCAAATATCAGTGTCTTGCTTTGTTACTGCCACCAAATCTTTGCTGCTCTTTTATTAATTTTCATGGACAGCTTAAAGGAATCCACGCAGCCTGTGCAGGTGGACCAAGATGGACGTCAAGTACCCTCCCAACGCCTAGAATTTCAAAACGCTCTGGTGACCATTTCCAGACCCTCCTTCAGGAATAACAAAGAGCAGGGAGGCCATCAGTGTAGAGCCAGGCCCTGGCTGTCCTCTCCAGGACCTCCTGGCCAGGAGGAGGTGCACAAAATGGGAAGTGTGAGTTCACGCCTGTGCTCCGGCATGTAACAGCTGTGAGGCTGTCACCCTTCCAACCTGCTGGCATCCATCAGGCCCACCTCTCTGCATTCTAGCTGTGTACACACACATACCCCTGAAGATGCTGGAATTCACGCTTGTACATACAGGCCATTACCATTTGGAGCTTCAGGTATTCCCAAAGACCCAGTACTTCGGGGACTGATCTTGCTCGAAGGTCCTGCAAGTTGTTCACTTGCGGGTCTTTGGGGCCAGTGGGGGACATCACTTGTACTCCTCTGCTTCATCCCATTAGAAATCTTGCTTCGCCTTTTATTCCTTGCGAGACGTTTTCCGATGCCTCTGGTGGCCCCTGGCCTTCCCCTCGTCTCACTGCAACGGCAATGTCAGACTTCATAAAAGTCAGTTGGCCGGCCCTTGGTCAAAAATCTAAATTGCTTTCTGTAGGTAATTTTATGAAGTTCCAACCGGCAGATCTGAAGGGCAACAGTCCCTGCTCCAGAAAGCACCTGGTGGCAGCAGGCTGTAATTGCAGACTACAGTGCTTGTGTTCGATCGCGTTGCTGGCACTGGAGAGAACAGGACGAGCAGGGAGGCACTGGCTGCCTGAAGGACTGTACGCAGGTGGGGGCTTCTCTGGTGGCTCAGCTGGGGAAGAATCCGCCTGCAGTGTGGGAGACTTGGGTTCGATCCCTGTGTTGGGAAGATCCCCTGGAGAAGGGAAAAGCTACCCACTCCAGTATTCTGGCCTGGAGAATTCCATGGGCTTCCCTGGTGGCTCAGATGGTAAAGTGTCTGTCTACAATGCAGGAGACCCAGGTTCGATCCCTGGGTTGGGAAGATCCCCTGCAGAAGGAAATGGCAATCCACTCTAGTACTTTTGCCTGGAAAATCCCATGGACAGAGGAGCCTGGTAGGCTACAGTCTAACACGACTGAGCGACTTCACTTCACTTCACATCACTTCACTTCATACAGTCCCAAAGAGTCATGTCCCAACCCAAAGAGTCGTGTCCCAAAGAGTTGGACACAACTGAGTGACTTTCACTCCTCACTGGGAGGCTTGATACTCAAAGCTTAATCTCTTACTTCCACTTTTCCAGCAGGGGCCTCGGGATCCTTTCCCAAGAGTGCACGTCCCCCTCCTCCCAACAAAGGCACACAAATACACCACTTCTCAGTCAGTCTGTAGATTCAATCCGAAGGGCTTGCTGCGTATCCTATAGGCATTTGGTATAGACCAGCTGGTCAAAGGGTAAAAATAAATAATTAAGTCTTTTAGGATACTCAAAAATAAAATAAGAAATAAAAACNTACTCAAAGCTTAATCTCTTAGTTCCACTTTTCCAGCACGGGCCTCGGGCTCCTTTCCCAAGAGTGCACGTCCCCCTCCTCCCAACAAAGGCACACAAATACACCACCTCTCAGTCAGTCTGTAGATTCAATCCGAAGGGCTTGCTGCGTATCCTATAGGCATGCGGTATAGACCAGCTGGTCAAAGGGTAAAAATAAATAATTAAGTCTTTTAGGATACTCAAAAATAAAATAAGAAATAAAAACAGATCAGATTAAATCACTTCCTTGCTTAGAACACTCCTGGCAGCTTCTCTGTTCCCAGGAATGAAATCCAGATTCATCTTTGCCTGACTCTGCGCATCTGCGACCCAACCTGCTCCCTCACCCAGTACACAGGCAGCAGCCAGAGGTGCTGTTACCATGGATGCATGTGCTCTTGGCGCTGTCTTGACCTTGTAACCTTAATCTTGGAAAACTCACTTATTCATTCTTGTAGCTTTGGGAGGTTAGATTCCTTAGGACTTCTATGTACATGATTATGTTGTGTGTGAATAAGGCAGTTTTATTTCTTTTCCAGTCAATATGACTTTCATGTCTTTTTTTATTGCATGGTTCAGGACCGCTGGGTATAGAGAGTTCTAGATAGAGGTCACTGCTCTGTGTTTGAAACTCTACTTGGCCATTCACTAGCTGGGTGACCTTGGACAAGTGAATTAATGACAAGTGGGGTGATACTTCACTCCTAAGGAGATTGTGAAGACTAAGTGGGACAATGGATGTAAGTGAAATACATGGCTTGGGATCTGGCATGTGGTAAGTGCTCAGCAAATGGAAACCACTGTTAACACAAGGATGCCTTTGGTGGAGTGAAGGGCTGTGGCTGCTTCTACCACCCACCTTACTGGGCATCCCCCAGGGGCATCTGAGGAAGCAGCCCATCACCCCATTTCCTGCCCTTTCCATTAGCCATTATCCTCGGAGCTCTTGCAGTGGAGGAACAGATATTCTAAGCTCTCAGCTTCCTTCCCACTTTGGGGCCGGTCTGCTAGGCTGCACGGCCATGATGGGGTGGGACAGATTAAGGACAACGGCTTATTAGCACCCATCCTGACTGCTTCCCATGGCATGGATGCCTTGGGGAAGTCAAACTTCATGCATGTTGGCTCAGGGCTTCAAAGGTGGTGTTGTGGGAGAACCAGGCTACCTGGTCTGTTCTGATCGGTCTTTGGAGTCCTGTAGAGGCACTTCTGACACACGCGNGGGGAAGTCAAACTTCATGCATGTTGGCTCAGGGCTTCAAAGGTGGTGTTGTGGGAGAACCAGGCTACCTGGTCTGTTCTGATCAGTCTTTGGAGTCCTGTAGAGGCACTTCTGACACACGCGATCAAGGTGATGGACAGCTGCCTTAGTCACAAGTCTGCCCGGATGTAAGATAAGGAGGCACAGACTGCCATTCTTAAAATTCGTGGACATGCTTAAGAGCTGCCATAGGCATCAAAAGTGTTGCT
>SJYW01041324.1:20073-31515 GCA_006410735.1 Raphicerus campestris
GGTCGTGAAGATCTTTTTTGTACAGTTCTTCTGTGTATTCTTGCCATCTCTTCTTAATATCTTCTGCTTCTGTTAGGTCTATACCATTTTTGTCCTTTATTAGCCCATCTTTGCATGAAATGTTCCCTTGGTATCTCTCATTTTCTTGAAAAGATGTCTAGTCCTTCCCATTCTGTTCTTTTCCTCTATTTCTTTGCGTTGATCGCTGAAGGCGGCTTCCTTATCTCTTGCTATTCTTTGGAACTCTGCATTCAGATGCTTATATCTTTCCTTTTCTCCTTTGCTTTTCGCTTCTCTTCTTTTCACAGCTGTTTGTAAGGCTTCCCCACAGAGCCATTTTCCTTTTTTGCATTTCTTTTCCATGGGGATGGTCTTGATCCCTGGCTCGATTACCTATTGTTAATTCCAAGTTTTCTTTTTTAAAAGAAAGGGAGCTTGAATTATTTACAATTCACAGGCTGGAGGAAAGAATCCTGCCACTGCAAGTCACTTCAGCTGTGTCCGACTCTGTGCTACCCTATAGACAGCAAGCAGCCCACCAGGGTCTCCCTAGTTGCTACCAATCCTAGAAAAATTTAAGTGACCCTCTTATTCTTAGCTCTTAGTTCAGTAAGTTGAAATGATCAATATGTACTATATCAGACTATCTTATTTATCATATCTAATTTATCTTTTAACACAGCTCCAGAAAGATCTCGAAGAGGTGAAGGTGCTGCTGGAAAAAGCCACTAGGAAAAGAGTACGTGATGCCCTGACAGCTGAAAAATCCAAGATTGAGACAGAAATGAAGAATAAGATGCAGCAGAAATCACAGAGGAAAGCAGAACTTACAGAAAATGAGAAGCCAGCTGCTGTGGTTGCTCCTATTACAACAGGATATACAGTGAAAATCAGTAATTACGGTATGAATTGTCCCCCACATCACATCCAGCTCTTTCTGCCTCTGAGAATGCCTGTTCTTCAGTAGTGACTAACAAAATCATTTTTGAAAAGTTTTGAGTGAGCGTTTTTGGTGATTCGAAATAGAGGACCCGTCAGCTCTTATTTAATAAGATGGTTTTTAAGATATTAAAAAGGAGCCTATTCTGAAATGTATTCAGTATATGTGAACTCAGCTTTGTGTCTGTATGAGTTTATCAAAGAAAATTTGGGTAATAGAAAAAAACATGAAGGAGAAAATAGTAATTCTACTATCCAGAGATACTCCAGTAATAACCATAATACTGTTTAGAATACAATATTTTATAAGGGATATATTGCATGTCCCAATAAAACACATGTACAATTAACATTTTTAAACTGAAGTTGAAAAGCATTAATCAATACTTGTTTATTTTACCATAAAATTGTAAGCATTCAGTACTTCCAATTCATTGGTAATAGTGATATATTGATATGTTAGCTTGCTATGTATTTAAACTTGTTTCTTGTGTGTGTATATATACCCTTCCTTTTAGGTTTGCTGAATTTTCATATAGATCTTTTTTACTGGAGTATAGGTGCTTTACAGTGTTGTATTAGTTTCTGTTGCACAGCAAAGTGAACCGGCTGTGGGTATACTTAGGTCCCCTCCTTTTTGGATTTCCTTCCCATTTGGGTCACCACAGAGCACTGAGTCGAGTTCCCTGTACTATATAGTCAGTTCTTAGTACCTGTCTGTTTTATACACAGTAGTGTATATATGTAAATCCTAATCCATCCCACCACCACCACCCCACTCCCCCTTGGTATCTGTGTGTGTTCTCTGTGTCTGTGTGTCTTATTTTTACTTGGCAGGTAAGTTCACCTATACTGTTTTTCTCTTCCTGACTCACTCCACTCTGAGACAGTCTCTGGGTCCATTCACATCTCTGCAAATGGCACAGTTTCTTTCCTTTTTATGCTGAGTAATGTATGTATGTACCACATCTTCTTTATTGATTCCTCTAGATAATGTCTAGGTCCCTTCCATGTCCTGGCTATTATAAATAGTGCATCAGTGAACAGTGGGATGCGTGTATCTTTTGAATTATGGTTTTCTCTGGGTATATGCCCAGAAGCGAGACTGCTGGATCGTAAGGTAATTCTGAACCTCCAGACTACTCTCCGCTGCAACTACACCAATTTACATTCCCACCAACAGTGGAGGAGGGTTCTTTTTGCTCCATACCTTCTCCAGCATTTGCTTGTAGATTTTTTTGATGGTGGCTAGTTTCATATATATGGACAGCTTTTGTCTTCCTGTTTCTTATTTCACTTGGCCAAACAACCACCCATATTAACTGAGGAAGGGAATCCAGTTAAATTCAAAAACATTTTTGAGCATCTAATATCTTGTATTGTACTTGGGCTTGTGAATACACAACAGTGAGCAAGACCCAGTCCCTGCTCATGGTATGGTTGGGATGTAGACATACATCTGGTACCATAACAATGTCATAATACCATTTTTCCTCAGTGGACTGTAGACTTTATTTTGGAAGCAATACAGCTTGAAGTCTGAGTAATGAGCTCTCATGAAGGCAGGGATAATCTTTTTTTCTTTGTGCTCTCAATATCTAGCACATAGTACTTAATAAATACTTGCTTAACCAAATAAAGCTTTATAAAGTATTATGAGAGTATAGGTGATAAAATAACTCTGCTGGAAAGTAAGTCAGGGAGAATTAGAAGAAACGTCTCAGTTTAAAAGGTGTGTTCAGCAATTGGGAAGAAAAGAGAATAGTATGAGCAAAGGACATAGAGAGAGATGAAGGTCATCATGTGTTTTGAGTATTGTCATAGCAAAAAGTGGTAAGTGCTGTGTTGCAGTACAGTAGGAAATATGCTAAGTACTTTGACTGTAGAAAACTGGCCTGAAGGTGGTAGGGTTATGGCATCTTAACTAGGAAATCTAGGTTTGTGTTTAGGGAGAAACTTGTCGGTGGGGAAGATGGGTTGAATGGATGGTAACAAACTAAATGAAGTTCTCCAGAACCCTCTAGCACATTTTTTTTTAAACACGACATTTCTATTCTACTGGACCAGGTAAGAAAATGTCATATATATAGTATACAATAAATACATAAAAATATATTTTGTTATGTAATGTTTTTTATATGATGTTTGTGTGTTTTCTGTAAACAGTTCATCTAGGTTAGAGACTAAATAGTTTGATAATATATACTGAAATAACATTTTTTTAGATGTTACTAGGTTAGTCAAATTTGATGTATTTGGTTGAATTTTACTCTATATTCTGCTTTATCAGGGAAAGGGATTGAGGAAGCTAGGATTACATTTGTTGAACTGCTTAGAGAAGTGGATATGATTTTGGCATTAGATAATTATCTGAATTTTTTAATGAACTATATGCATTTGCTATTCCAGAGATAATATCAGGCTTTACTCCTGTTGTTTTCTGTTGTTATTCTTACCAGGATGGGACCAGTCAGATAAATTTGTGAAAATCTACATTACCTTACCTGGAGTTCATCAAGTACCTGCTGAGAGTGTGCAGGTGAATTTCACAGAGAGGTGAGTTCTCACAGTGGAGAAGATTGCTTTATGATGGGTCCTTTCCTTTGCAGTTTCTAAAATTCTGCTTGAGTATTAATCATCCTTTACATCTGCTTTAAAGGTTGAGTCTTCTGCTCTGAGGTGGCCAAATGCACGTCGTAAAATAGACCTGTGGCTTGATCTCCACAGGAACTGATTATCACCTTTTATAGAACCAGAAAGATAATGTGCTCACTATTGTGTTGTAGGTCATTTGATCTTTTGGTAAAGAACCTAAATGGGAAGAGTTACTCCATGATTGTGAACAATCTCTTGAAACCCATCTCTGTGGAAGGCAGTTCAAAAAAGGTAAGTGTATGTTTTTGGTCATAATATTGTGAAATCTTATGAACGAACTGGAATTACCTTATCCTGCTGCTTGTTTCTTAAATAAAGTTTTCTTTGGACATACCCGCGCTCACCTGTGTACGCATTGGCTGGGGCTGCCTGTGTGCTCCAGTGGCAAGTTTAAGTAGCTGCAGCACACCATGTGGCCCACAAGGCCTGAAGTGGTAGATTGATCTAGTAGCTCTTCACAGAGCCAGCTCCTGCTTTAGAAAAGTAGATTATAAGAATACTGCATTAGAATCGGGAGGGTATTGAACAAACAAAATAGTTAAGAATGAGACCTGGGTTTTAATGCCAGGTTTATCACTTATTGTGACCTTTGGCAGCTCACTTCATCATTTTGTACCTCAGTTTTCTCATTTGTACAATGGAAATAAAATTTGTTTCACAAAATTGAAATTAAGTATCTTTGAAAATATTTTTCACTGATTCATATCTCTCTTTTCTACCTAATTTAAATAAATGAAGTTTAATTCCTGTGGTCTATAGATGTGCCATTCTGCTGTGTTTACTTAGTTATGAAACAGCTGAAAGGTAACATTAGAATATAGTTTAATGATTAGCTTATGATTCCCTGCTCCTTTCTTTGTCCACTAATGACATAGTTGAAGGTAGTACTCAAAGAACTCCTAGAGTCATACGAATATTTGTTGAAAGGGTTTTATATTGTTGCTCTTTTTGCATATTCACCTTCCAAACTCCTTAACCAATATTGCATGACTGACTGTTGTTACCATATTAATATCCATCATTCCTCCTCATTTTCAAATACACCAAAATCATCCCTTCTTGGAGCCTTTCTCCTTGCCATGTCAACTGCCTGGAAGGCCCTCTTTTGCTGGATCTTGGGCCACAGCTCAAATTGCACCTCAGAAAGGCTTTTCAAGTGAAGTTCCTTCCCTAGTCCCCATTGATATCCTCTTCAATCTCCCCCAGAACAGTAATACCCTCTTTTGATAGCACCTAGTATTTGAAGGCGTTCCAGCGTTACTTGTATGATTTCATTTCTCCGTGTGTCTTCAGACTCCAGCCTGTTTATAAAACTAACACACCTACACAGGTCCTATGTATATAACAGTAACTCAAGTAATTGAGTAAGTAATTATATTCTAAATATGCTTCTCACCATGTATTCTAAGTTGTACCTGTTTTCTACTTTTTTCCTAGGTCAAGACAGATACAGTTCTGATCTTATGTAGAAAGAAAGCAGAAAACACACGGTGGGACTACCTGACTCAGGTTGAAAAAGAATGCAAAGAGAAGGAGTGAGTCTGTTTCTATTGATTTTGAGAATTATAATGTATTTTTTACTGAGATTATAGATTTTCATTGATAATGGTCTGTTATTTGTATTATAGTCTATAATTTGACCACTTAACCTTCTAATGTCCTCTGACTAACCAACCCAGTTATGTGAGCTTTCAACCTGTCAGAGGGCACCAGAAGAGGGCATGTGTCTAGCAGCTTGCTTCTTAAGGAGGTCTTTGTACTTGTTGTGGTTGGTGGTTTTTGCCAGTTCTTAACCCCGAGCTGTGGCACTTCTATACAGAGACTGCATTTCAGTAGTTAGAGTAGCCCAGATACCCATATACAGTTTCTGAGTTCCACAGGTTTCTACTATATAATTAGAATTTCACTATCACTGGTGGGCTTCCCTCGTAGCTCAGTCAGTAAAGAATCTACCTGCAATGCAGAAGACCTGGTTTGATTTCTGGGTCGGGAAGATCCCCTGGAGAAGGAAATGGCAATCCACTCCAGTATTCTTGCTTGGAAAGTTCCACGGACACAGGAGCCTGGCGGGCTACAGTCCATGGGATCACAAGAGTAGGACACAATTTAGCAACGAAACCACCACCACCATCACTGGTATAGAGTGAAAAAGAGAGTATTTTTATCCTACTTAGTAATGGCTATTCTGAAAAAAATACTTATTCAGAGCTACTGCCATTGTAGGTCAAACATTCCTCTGTTCTCCTGCAGTGGTAATGTACTACATTGAGTCAATTAGCCATCCACATCTCTTACTCCCCTTTCTCATAGCCACTGGGCATTTGGGTTGTGGTTGGCTAAGGTTAGGCATTATCTGTGGAATTGCTTTTAAATCTAGAATGGATCACCTGAATATAGGAACCTGTCTTACTGTTAACTGTATCCCAAGAATCTGGCACTTAATGAGGTAAGTGGAAAAGCTAATGGGCCCAGTTTGCACACTGATTGAACTAGAAGTGTGCTTTTATACCACCAAGCCCAAGACACTCGTATTTCAGTCTTAAGAGGAAGGCTTTTCTAATTAAAATATATATGTGCTTCAGTATATGCCTATGTGTTATAATGTAAGTTTATTTTTCTCTCATTGAAATTTTCATAATACACGAGGAGACATGGTTTTAAAACATTAAGACAGTTCAGAAAGGTAAATGATTATTTACTTACCTTTCCTGCTAAAACTCACCTAAAATGCCAGGGTCCCAAGATAACAGCCCCTTACTGTTTTTGATGACAATTCTCTGATGAGCTAAATGTGGGTGTATATTAGATAAATTCGTGCATGTTTTGATCCTTTCTTTTAGGATACTGTCTGGCTCTTACCTTACTTCTTACAGCCTAATTTGTCTCTGTGNCAGGTGAATTTCACAGAGAGGTCATTTGATCTTTTGGTAAAGAACCTAAATGGGAAGAGTTACTCCATGATTGTGAACAATCTCTTGAAACCCATCTCTGTGGAAGGCAGTTCAAAAAAGGTCAAGACAGATACAGTTCTGATCTTATGTAGAAAGAAAGCAGAAAACACACGGTGGGACTACCTGACTCAGGTTGAAAAAGAATGCAAAGAGAAGGAAAAGCCCTCCTATGACACTGAAACGGATCCTAGTGAGGGATTAATGAATGTTCTAAAGAAAATTTATGAAGATGGAGATGATGATATGAAGCGAACCATTAATAAAGCCTGGGTGGAATCAAGAGAGAAGCAAGCCAAAGGAGATACAGACTTCTGAGACTTTAAAGTCTTTGGGAACTGTGATGTGGAAAAATGATGTTTCCAATAAGGAAATATGCTGAGCTGCACAAATAAATCTGACGTATAACTACTTAAACAGCCTTCTTCTAAATAAAGGTAGTGAATTCTCCACTTCCTGCTGGAGGATTTATTTAAATAGGCTTATTAAATACTTTGTCCATGGATGGTTTCTTTAGTAACCAGGTCATTTTATTCAAGAAGAGTAATGTTGTATTCTGGTGTGAAATGTAAAAAAGCAAATCTTGCCTAATGAAAATGCCACATTGTGTGTAATATTGTTCAGCTAAGAGGTAAAAAACAAAGTTCGTGCTTGCCTTTCAGTTCCTGACATCATGATGCTCCCATCAGTGTAAGAATAAGTAAAAATAAAGCCTGAATTTTTACATTAAAAAAAANCCTAATGAAAATGCCACATTGTGTGTAATATTGTTCAGCTAAGAGGTAAAAAACAAAGTTCGTGCTTGCCTTTCAGTTCCTGACATCATGATGCTCCCATCAGTGTAAGAATAAGTAAAAATAAAGCCTGAATTTTTACATAAAATGCAAATTTGTACCTGTGTTTTAAGGTTGTTACAGAGCTTGATCGCTTTACTCCTGCAGCTGAAGTAATGCATATAGCATGTATCACCATGGTCCAATAATCACAGATATTTTTCTCTTTAAATATATTTATTTATAAATTAGAACTAAATCTAAACATAATAGACAAACACATTTGTATGGCACTAATAAGGAAGTTTTGCTATGTATCAGATGGCTTATAAAAAACAGTAACCCTCAAGCAACAATAAATGTGCAAATCCATGTACTCTGTGCTCAGTAAAGTGAGTAAAGCTGTTCTGTCCAAGAGTATGTTAGAAATGTCAGGTTTTTTAGGAGTATTAGTTTATTTTAAGGTTATTATTCCTCCTAAAATGATAAGAGCAACCCCACAATAAGGAAAAACATTGAAAGAATTCTAAAATTATTAACAGTGAATGTAAGTGACCTTTACTATACAAAAGTAACTTGTTCAGAAGGGAAATAAAGCAGTCTAAAACAAACTGAGTTACAGTATGGGGCAATACATATATGGTAATGGATTTAAAAGCTTGAGAAGCTTAAGACTTGTATGGAGGAATACTTGGTAGTATTTACCAGAATTAGATATGTATGTATCCCCTCAGAATTCTACTAGGCTCTTTCCCAAAGAGAACACTGGGAAAAATTTGGAGTGGTGCTGCGGTACACACGAGACTGGAGACGCCTGAGTGTCAATTCATAGGGGATGGGTGAGTAAACTGTACTTTGAAACATCTACACAGAAAGTNTAAAGGGCTCAGTCAGATACAGTCCTGTCTCTTATACACATCTAGATGTGTATAAGAGACAGACACGAGACTGGAGACGCCTGAGTGTCAATTCATAGGGGATGGGTGAGTAAACTGTACTTTGAAACATCTACACAGAAAGTACTGACAGTCACCAAAAAATGAAGATTGTTTCCATATACTGATAAGACAGTGGTCAACCAGCATACAGTAGGTGGAAAAGCAAAGTGCAGAACGTTGTTTCTGTTAAAACCTACCTTAGTGTCGGCAAGGGGGAGAAATGTGAATACCTTTTATATATATATATATTTGCATATAAATAGAGGAAGAAAAAATTCAAAACTAATAAAAATGGCCACCAATAGGGAAAGAAAAGGGATGGGAGCAATCCTGTGAATATGCCTTTTTCCATTGTTGTGACCACCTAAAATATAAGAATTTAAAACCTAAAAACCTGGGGACATCAAGGCAGAATAAAAGTATGTGGAACTCACCTCATAGAAATAAAGTAAAAATACACCCACCTAAAGAATAATTCTCACCAAATGCTCACTGAACACTGGCAGAAGATCTCATAGAACCAAAGTGGCAAGAAATACCACCACGTAGCTGGGTAGGACGAAATAATCAGGGTGAGACCTGTGCCCCTGAGCTGTGACCATTTTCCTCACCCTGGGATCCTTCAGCAGCTGAAGGGTCAGCTGGGAAAGAAAGCCTCGGAGGCTCAAAGGAGAGTGCAGCTCCTAGCTGGCGGCAGGCAGGGCAGAGAGAGCACGGAGGGTCATGCCACCTCTGCACTTCCTGGCCCAAGCGAAGGAAACTGAACAGTGTTTTATAAAAACCTGTAAGGGAAAAGAATGAAAAAAGTGCATAGAGGTATATATGGATATGCAGAGCTGAATCACTGTGGTACACCTGAAACTTGAATAAGTCAACTACATTTCAATTTTTAAAAAGCATGATCAAAATACCTTAGGAATGAACTTGGTGGCTCAGCTGGTAAAGAGCCTGCAATGCAAGAGACCTGCGTTTGATCCCCGGTTGGAAAGATTGCCTGGTGAAGGCAGTATTATGGCCTGGAAAATTCCATGGACTGTATAGTCTGTGGGGTCACAAAGAGTCGGACAAGACTGAGCGACTTTGACTTCAGGAATGAATCTAATCAAGAAGGTGAAATACATGCTGAAAACTATAATAAACATTGATGAAGGATAGACATCCCCCACTACTATTTATATGTACATTGATGAAGGTGGTTCAAAGAAACAAAAACATGCCATGTTGTTGGATTAGAAGAATTAGTTAAAATGGTCACCCTACCCAAAACAATCTACAGGTTTAGTGCAATCAATGTACCCAGGACGTTTTTCACAGAACTAGAACAAGTAATCCTAAAACTTACATAAAACCACAGAAGATCCAGAACTATCAATGCAATCCTTAGGAGGTAAAAACAAAGCTGCACGCATAACCCTCCTAGGATTCAGACAATACTACAAAGCTACACTAGGCAAACTACTATGGTGTTGGCACAAAACCAGATACGGATCGGTGGGTGGGAACAGAAAGTCCAAAAATAAACCCACAAACCTGTGGTCAGTTATCTTCGATAAAGGAGGCAAGACTACGTAATGCAGAAAAAGCCTCTTCTGCAAGTGGTGTTGGGAAAGCTGAACAGTTGCATGTAAATCCATGAAGTTAGAAACACTTCCTCACATACATAAAATATTCAGTATCTCTCAACCTATAATGGAAAAAAATTTGGAAAGGAATACATATTTATGTGAGTCACTGCTGTACACCTGAAGTTAACAATGCTGTAAGTCAACTATAGTTCAATATTTTTAAAAAGAAAAACCCTAAAACTTGCCAACAAAATACATAGTGTTATACTACTTTTAGGAGACCTTAGAATACATCAGTGTTTTGTCCATTTTCTAGGGACAAAAAGACCCACACAAGTCATAATGCAATCATTGCTATTAACAGTAAAATTAGAGTAAAATTATTAGTACATTGAAACCATATTTACATATTATGTAATGAGTAATAATTAGATTGACATCATTAGGAACTCAATTTTTTACAGTATCAGTATAAACTTACCATTATTAATCTTAAAAAAAGTACACATCTCCTAGAAATTTCCACCAAAAGGGCCTAAAAGCACTGATAATTCATAATTCAGTAGCAATGAACAGCACCCTAAAGGGCTCAGTCAGATACAGTCTCTACCAACATTTCCTACTAAAAAACTGACTCTTAAAAAAAAAGTATGAGGCAGGAAATAATATCCGAGGTAAGCTTGGGTTATCTTATGCCAGAAAGCAAAGGAACTATCAAATACCCTGTACCAAATGAACAGGTTACAGGACCCAAGAGTGAAAGGATTATTTTGAGCATCAAAATCATGTATGGAGGGGACTGAAACAAATACACAGAAAGTATAAAATTGTCACTATCATAATGATAGTGAAAAATCATATTACCTTTGGAAGTTGCTATAGCACCAACTTACTCTAAAAACTAATAGAAAATCATGTCTATATATCTAGTCTTAAAGAGACTTATTTCAGGAAAATAAGTTCCTTACAGAAAAATGCCAGCTAATGCAGAGAAAGTCATGGAATTTAGAAAATCACCATTAATTCAAAGAGAGGTCAGGGTAACAACCATCAGTGAAATGCTAAAATCATTAGGTGACAGGCTAATAAATGGTGAACTTCAAATGCAGGGGTGACGCTGACCCCTCCTGAGTCCACTGAACTTAAATCAGGAGGCAAAGGATGAGACTGCCGGCAAAGAGAACAGTGGAAGCAAAGGCATCAAACAGTGAATCTGAGGTCACTTCAACGTATCAGAACTAAGAAGCACACGACAAAGGCCGTATCAAGGAAGGCATCACATATGTGAAGGAGCTAACACTTAAATAGCAGCCGTCAGAGTTTTAAGCAAAGGATTGGAATGATAGTTTGCTCTACAGAAAAATGACTGTAGAGCAAAAGTTGGACAACCAGATAGGAGCCTTCTGATGTAATGGAACAGGATACAGAGCATCCATTCCTAAAAAATTAAACCTGAATCTGCTCAAGCCACTGGATGTAAATACCACTTTATAGGAATAGAGAACTAAGTTAAAGGACACATAAAGAAGCAAACAGCCAAATGTTGACATTCTATAGGACCAATAACCTGGCTCCTCAACAAATTAATCACATGAAGAAAAAAGGAGTAGAGATGCCCCCCCCC
>SJYW01041324.1:45042-60561 GCA_006410735.1 Raphicerus campestris
GGGATGGTCTTCATCCTCTTGTACAATGTCACAAACCTCCATCTATAGTTCTTCAGGCATTCTAACAGGCACTCTAATCCCTTGAATCTATTTGTCACTTTCACTGTATAATTCTAAGGGATTTGATTTAGGTCATACCTGAATGGTCTAGTGGTCTCCCCTACTTTCTTCAATTTAAGTCTGAATTTGGCAGTAAGGAGTTCATGATCTGAGCCACAGTCAGCTCCAGTTCTTGTTTTTGTTGACTGTATAGAACTTCTACATCTTTGGCTGCAAAGAATATAATCAATCTGATTTTGGAATCGACCATCTGGTGATGTCCATGTGTAGAATCTTCTCGTGTTATTGGAAAAGGGTGCAGCCAAATAAAAAATGTTGTCCCCTTTTCTATTTTGCTAATACTACTACCTTAGTTCAGGCCCTTGTCATCCTGAACAATTAACATATCCTCCTAGCTGTTTATCTTGCTTGTAGTCTTTTCCTTTCACGGCCATCCACCACACAGCTGTTATATGTAGGGCAAAGTATCATGTCATTCCTTTGCTTAAAACTCTTGACAGCTGGTATTTAAGTCTTAGCTCCTTCACATGTGATGTCTTCCTTGATATAGCCTTTGTTGTGTGCTTCTTAGTTCTGATATGCTGAAGTGACCGCAGTTTCACTGTTTGATGCCTTTTCTTTCACTGTTTTCTTTGCAGACAATCTCATCCCTTGCCTCCTAATTTACGTTCAGGTGTTAGCTCCAGGAACAGCTTCTAGACGGATGTTAGGTAGATGCTACCGTACTACCCCATGTATATTTTATCATTGGGCTGATGACATCATTGAGTTACTGCACAACTTTTTCTCCCTTTATTCATTTCTGTTACAGATGAAATAAATATGAATACAGCAAATACATACCATTCCAGCAGGACTTTTCCTCCTGGGATAGGTTTTCAGGCCCTAAAGAGGCAATTTTGTTCTAGGGGCTCTTGAAGATGGAGCAAGAAAACAAGCAGTGATTCTCTTTTGGTTCAACCATCACACAAAGAGGTTGAGCATTAGTTAGATAATCCAGAACATCACATTTCCCTTCCAATGTACTGTCTTCACAGTCAACTAAAAGTAAAGTGAGCTGTGCAGACCTGGGTAGCCAGCCCAGGATTAAAAATTGCCACACATGAGCTCCATGTCAACGAGCCGGAGGAACAATAAGATAATACTGCTGGATGAAGTAATGCTCTTTAAAAAAAATTCAGGAACACTGACATGTTGCTAAAAGATTAAACTTGAAGGAAAAGACAACCATACAGAACATATTTTCACAAACTTCTTTTTTTTTTTATTACTCTTTGCATTACGCTTGGGAACAGTATGTTTCAAAAAATAATATTCACTGACAGAACACTCAAATAAAAGTCAGGTTTTTATCTATTAGAAAAGTCTTTTCTCGCCTAAATGGTTCTCCTGCAAGGTCAGTAGGTTCTGGAGCTGATCACCATATTGCTCGCTGGATCCCAGACAGCTGCCCATGGTCAGCTAAGTGACGGAAGACAATACGGCTGAGCCTCCAGCGCCGCTTTACGCCTCGTGGACGGGACGTCATAACACATCGATTTCTGATTCTAACGGGGCAGCTATCCCGGGGAAGGGCAGCAATTTCTTCATCAGCCACCTCCTAAGGGAAGTCACAATGTTATTTACACAGATCACATGCATTTATTTATTCTAGATGATGAGTCAATGCTCAGAGGAAGGGAACACAAAAGGCTAGATTCATTAATGCAGCCAAGTCTGGGAAAAGAACCCTGGATACCATGATGAATTTTACTGAGTAGAAACACACAGGCCAGAAAGAAACATGACAGAATTGTGTGACATGCTCGCAATGTCATTTTTCAAAACCGAAACCTAACAAACATAACCAAGAATCCACAAATTAAGTGTAAAGCTCAAAAAGCTTCACCAATAGAAAACAGCTGTGCAACCAGACCAAGAAACAGTGTCAGTACCTAAGACTTCCCTCCCCCTCCTTTCAGTCACTGACCTCCTAGCTAACATTCTCATTTCTCTTTTGGAAAATACAGGAATGCATTTTTCTTGTCTCCCCAAATGATTTTTCCAGCTTCACTGAGAAAATCGATATATAACACTGTGTAAGTTTAAGATGCACAATGTGCTGTCGTGATACATGTATATACTGTGAAAAATAATTACAATAAGGTGAACACCTCCATCATCTCACATTTACCCTGTGTGTGAGAGAACACTGAAGATTTACTCTATAAGCAACTTTCAAATATGTAATACAGTAGTGCTAACTATGGTCCACATGCTGTACTTATTTAACCCCAGAATTTATTCACCTTATAACTGGAAGTTTGTACCCCTTGGCCAACACCTCCCCGTTTCCCCTAATCCCGTCTCTGGTAACCACCATTCTACTGTTTCTAAGAATTTGGTTTTTCAGACTCTAAATATAAGCGAGATCATACAGAATTTGTCTGACTTACTTCACTTAGCATAATGCCCTCAAGGTACATCTATGTTATTGCAAAGGACAAGATTTCTTTTTTTAATGGCTAAATAGTATCATACTCTGGGCTTCCCAGGTGGCTCTGCTGGTAAAGAATCTGCCTGCCATGTGGGAGACCCAGGTTCGATCCCTGGGTAGGGAAGATCCCCGGGAGGGCATGGCAAACCGCTCCAGAATTCTTGCTGGAGAATCCCAGACAGAGGAGCCTGGTGGGCTACAGTCCACGGGGTCGCAAAGTCAACATGAGCACACATGCAGCATCGCACTGCCATACTCTGTGCCGCGCTGTGCGTGCACATCGCACTCCTGGAGCGGCACGTTCACCTGCGGGACAGTCAGGCTGCTTCCATGCCCCGACTACTGTGGATAACACTGGAAGGAACACAGGGACGCAGCTCTCTCTTCATTTCTATCTAGTGATTTCATTTCCTTCAGGTTTATACTCAGAAATGGAATTGCTGGATCATACACGGTAGTTCTAATCTTTAATATTTTGAAGAGCCTCCAAACTATTTTCCACAGTGGTTGTGCCAATTTACATTCCCACCAGCAGTGCACAGGGTTCTCTTCCCCACATCTTCACCAACGCTTATCTCATCTTTTGGACCGTAGCCATTCAGACAGTTGTGAGGTGATAGCTCTTTATAGTTTTGTTTGCATTTCCCTGATCAGTTGAGCATCTTTTCATGTACCTGTTGGTCATTTGTGTCTCTTTTGGAAAAATGTCTATTCAGGTTCTCTGCTATTTTTTAATCATTTTTTTGGGGGGGTGCTATTGAGTTGTATGACTTCCTTATATTTGGGGGATATTAAACTCTTATCAGGTACATGGCTTGCAAATATTTTCTCTCATTTTGCAGGTTGTCTTTTTCACGTTGTTGCTTTCAGTGTGATGAAGCCCACTTGCTTTTCTTTGTCGCTTGCCGACATTGATAGAAAAAACCAAATTGACAGAAACAGTAGAATGGTGGTTACCAGAGCCTGGGGATTAGGGGAAATGGGGAGGTGTTGGCCGACTCTGGTGTGACAACTAAAAAAAAAAATCACTGCAAAGATCAATGTCAAGGAACTCTTACCTCTTCCAGCAGTTTCACACTTGCAGTACTGTCTTTTAAGTCTAACCCATTTTGAGTTTCTGTGCGTGGTGTTAAGATAGGGGACCAGTTCTACTCTTCTGCATGTGAGTATCCACTTTCTCCAGCACCACTCATGGAGAAGCTATCCACAACACCCACTGAGTATTTTGGCTCCCTTGTCAAATATTTGTTGACTGCTTATCTGTGGATTTATTTCCAGGTTCTCAATTCTGTTCCACTGGTATATGTGTCTGTTTTTATTCCACTACCATACTGTTTTGAATAGTATAGCTTTGTAAATCAGGAAATGTGATGCCTCCAACTTTGTTCTTCCTTCTCAGGATTGCTTTGACTCTTTGATGGTCTTTCGCAGTTCCATACAAATTTTAGGATTATTTTTTCTATTTCTATGAAAAAAATGCTATTGGAATTTTGGTAAGAATTGCACAGAATCTATAGATGGCTTTGTGTAGTATGGGCATTTTAAAAATATTAATTCTTCCAACCTATGAACATGGAATATCTTACTTATTTGCATCTTGATTATGGTAAATGTTTCGTTTAATGTGCTGCTGAACTTGGTTTGCTAGTATTTTATGGGGAATTTTTCCGTCTCTATGCATTAGGGATACTGACCTGCAGTTTTCTTTCTTTGTAGTGCCCTTATCTGGCTTTGCTATCGGGGCAATGTTGGGCTCATAAAATAACTTTGGGAGTGTTTGTTTCCCTCTTACTCAATTTTTTGGAAGAGTTTGAGAAGAACTGGCACTAGTTCCTCTTTAAATGACTGGTAGAATTTACTCCTGAAGGCATATGGTCCTGCACCTTTTTCTGATTACTGATTCAATCTCCTTACTCATCCCTGGTCACTTCAGATTTTCTATTTATTCATAATTCAGTCTTGATAGGTTTTATGTTTCTAGGAATTTATCCATTTCTTCTAGGTTAGCCAGTTTGTTGGCCTACAACTGTTTTTATCAATTTGTTATGAATCTCTGTATTTCTTTGGTATCAGTTGTAATATTTCCTCTTTTGTTGCTGATTTTATTTGAATCTTCTCTTTTACTATGTTAGTCTAGCTAAACGCTCATCAATTTTATCGTTTCAAAAAAATCAGCTCTTAGTTTCACATATCTTTACTGTTTTTCTGGTTTCTATTTTCATTTATTTCTGTTCCAATCTTGGATTCTGCTAATTTGGGGCTTATCTGTTTTTATTTCTAGTCCCTTGAGGTATTAGGTTGTTTCCTGTAAGATTTTTGAGGTATGCAAGTGTGAAACCTCTGAAGACTAAGTAGAAGGAAATGTTTCACATGAAGATCAAGAGGAGGAAGGACAGGAGTGCACAGAGCCTTGACATCTACAGTAAAGATTCTGACTGCTGGAGATGCAAAGACAAGTGATCAGGGGAGATTTACATTTTTAAAACATCATTCGCAATGTAAGGAAATAAATTTGGTAAGGGCAAAAACGGCTGCGGGTAGGGGGACATAGATTACTGCAGGAGCTAGCACTAAGGTTTTGTCAGGACAGATTTATGCTTATGTATGTGCTTAAAAGTATGTGTTTTACTGTGCATGTGTTTGTGTGGGACAGACCCTTACTAGACTACGATGGAAGTAAAATAATTACTCTAACACATTAAAAACACATAAATGAGAAAATGTACATGAAAGCCGCTAAGTTTATATTGGGCTTCCCTGGTAACTCAGACCAGGTAAAGAATCCACCTACAATGTGAGACTTGGGTTTGATGCATGGGTGGGAAAGATCCCCTGGAGAAGGGTGTGGGAATCCACTCCAGCATTCTTGCCTGGAGAATCCCCATGGACAGAGGAGCCTGGTGCACTGCAGTCCATGGGGTCACAAAGAGCGGGACATGACTCAGTGATAAGCACAAGTTTATATTAATTATTAAGCATTAAGAGTAGTTCCTGACCTCCAAAAGCTCACACATATGTTGCTATTAAGAAATACTGACAAATTTGTGTGCTAAAAATTACAAAACACTGATGGAGAAAAATCAAAGACCAAAATAAATGAAGTGATATACTTAAAAAAAAAAGAAATAATGATAAAATTATATGAAACATGATTAAGTCAATGAATGGTAAACAGTAAGAGCTACAAACGGAACTGAACAGGAGAAATGATTGGACTGATAGAAGGAAGTTTTATGGAGACGGAACATGAAGAACAGCTGCAAATTGTTTACATGTGTATGAACATAAAGATTTAAGGGAGTGTACAAATGAGGAAACTAGGCAAAGGGAAACTGAAATGAAAGAGCATTCTGTGAGAGCCTGTAAATTCATTAGCACTAGGACAGAAATTCGCCTTGTAATCTAGTTGGCAGGCAAGAAAGAGCCATGTAAATTCCCAGGATTAAGAGAGGTTCTGCACAGCTATTGATGGTTCTCAAACCAGAGACTCTTATGGAGGTCTTCATAAATTTGTCCTCCCTAACATCTTAAGCTTTGTTTCTCAGGAGCCACTTCTTATTACTGCCTAAATATAGGCAAGTAGCTTAATGTCATTACAATAAAAGTTGTAACAGAGTGGTCCAAGGCACTCCATTTTCTGCTTATCTGGCTGAATTTAGATAAGATTTTAAAAGAATCCATGATAATGAAGAACCTGTATATTATTCTCCACATTTATATGAATGAAATAATTTTTACTCTAAGCTTTTGATAAGTTTAATGGCCTTGAGTACGAGTTATAGACTCTGATAAGACTCTTGTATGCAGGTATTTTATACTAACAGTTAGGCACAGGACTTATGCTTCAGGAAGCCTGAGCTGACATTCTCTATTTCAAGTTAGAGTATGACAAGAAGTCAAACCTATATGGAAGGCCACCTCATGGGTAAAGGAATTCAGAAGCAGACTTAGGGATGGCCTTGGATAAGGAATAATGTAGGTCATGTGCTGGGCACACTGAAGAACTGGGATGAACTGGAGAGACACCATAGGTCAAATACTATCCAATTTCTCTGTGGTCACCATGCCTCAGTACTTTCTAAGCATCACCTAATGAAATGGCTGAAAGGCTAGTTAAGAACGAATAATTTTTTTATTTGAAACTAATCAAAAGTTTCAATGGTATTTATGTTGACCAAGAAAACGAGATTCTAGTCTCCACAAAGTACACTAAGTTACAACAAACAGTATGAAGTGATTTGAGTTAACGATTTCCTGGCCGATACTCATCTTAATTAGCTAACCTGAAGGTGTTTTGGAAGAATAGTATTCTTCCTGAGAGAATTGATCCGTAGCCTCTCATCTGCATACTCATAGGCCATTTTTCTTCTCTTTACATCACGCAACATTCTCCAGTTGACATAGTAACTTCGAGCTTGGCCTGAAGCTGATGAAGGAACCACCTAAAAGAGACAAGGAGTAAGCGAAGGAGAGTCAGACCCAGGGTTTGCCAGAGGATCACAACCTAACTCCATCCACCAGGGGACAGTCACCAGCCTCTCAAAGAAAGAAAACTACTGTTCCGCAACCCACACAATAATCTGCAAATTCAGGCCAGACACTATCCTGGGACTACCTGGCTCCCGGCCCTCAGTGGGTGAACTCTGCTGCTGCTGCTGCTGCTGCTGCTAACTCGCGTCAGTCATGTCCGACTCTGTGCGACCCCATAGACGGCAGCCCACCAGGCTCCCCCGTCCCTGGGATTCTCCAGGCAAGAACACTGGAGTGAGTTGCCATTTCCTTCTCCAATGCATGAAAGTGAAAAGTGAAAGTGAAGTCACTCAGTCATGTCTGACTCTTAGCGACCCCATGGACTGCAGCCCATCAGGCTCCTCCGTCCATGGGATTTTCCAGGCAAGAGTACTGGAGTGGCATGCCACTGCTGGGATGTAAAAGATGTCTCCTACAGGGGAACACTTCTCCAAAGTCGAGAAGCGTAACCAACCTACCACATACATAAAATACAAACAGCGCTTGAGATAAAATGAGGTGACAGAGAAATATATATGAGGTGAAGGAACAAGATAAAACCTCATAAGAACAAATAAGCGATGTAGAGGTAGGCAATCTACCCAAAAACTGTTCAGAGTAATGACTGTAAAGATGATCAAAGGACTTGGCAGGAGCACAGATGCAGAGAGCAAGAAATTATAAGCTTTCAAAAAAGAATTAGAAAATACAAAGAACAATGAAACAGAATTAAAGAATGCAATAATTAAAAGGAAGGATATCTCACACACCAGTAAAGTAATGCTCAAAATTCTCCAAGCCAGGCTTCAGCAATACGTGAACTGTGAACTTCCAGGTGTTCAAGCTAGTTTTAGAAAAGGCAGAGGAACAAGAGATCAAATTGCCAACATCCGCTGGATCATGGAAAAAGCAAGAGAGTTTCAGAAAAACATCTATTTCTGCTTTATTGANCATTAGGGATACTGACCTGCAGTTTTCTTTCTTTGTAGTGCCCTTATCTGGCTTTGCTATCGGGGCAATGTTGGGCTCATAAAATAACTTTGGGAGTGTTTGTTTCCCTCTTACTCAATTTTTTGGAAGAGTTTGAGAAGAACTGGCACTAGTTCCTCTTTAAATGACTGGTAGAATTTACTCCTGAAGGCATATGGTCCTGCACCTTTTTCTGATTACTGATTCAATCTACTTACTCATCATTGGTCACTTCAGATTTTCTATTTATTCATAATTCAGTCTTGATAGGTTTTATGTTTCTAGGAATTTATCCATTTCTTCTAGGTTAGCCAGTTTGTTGGCCTACAACTGTTTTTATCAATTTGTTATGAATCTCTGTATTTCTTTGGTATCAGTTGTAATATTTCCTCTTTTGTTGCTGATTTTATTTGAATCTTCTCTTTTACTATGTTAGTCTAGCTAAACGCTCATCAATTTTATCGTTTCAAAAAAATCAGCTCTTAGTTTCACATATCTTTACTGTTTTTCTGGTTTCTATTTTCATTTATTTCTGTTCCAATCTTGGATTCTGCTAATTTGGGGCTTATCTGTTTTTATTTCTAGTCCCTTGAGGTATTAGGTTGTTTCCTGTAAGATTTTTGAGGTATGCAAGTGTGAAACCTCTGAAGACAAAGTAGAAGGAAATGTTTCACATGAAGATGAAGAGGAGGAAGGACAGGAGTGCACAGAGCCTTGACATCTACAGTAAAGATTCTGACTGCTGGAGATGCAAAGACAAGTGATCAGGGGAGATTTACATTTTTAAAACATCATTCGCAATGTAAGGAAATAAATTTGGTAAGGGCAAAAACGGCTGCGGGTAGGGGGACATAGATTACTGCAGGAGCTAGCACTAAGGTTTTGTCAGGACAGATTTATGCTTATGTATGTGCTTAAAAGTATGTGTTTTACTGTGCATGTGTTTGTGTGGGACAGACCCTTACTAGACTACGATGGAAGTAAAATAATTACTCTAACACATTAAAAACACATAAATGAGAAAATGTACATGAAAGCCGCTAAGTTTATATTGGGCTTCCCTGGTAACTCAGACCAGGTAAAGAATCCACCTACAATGTGAGACTTGGGTTTGATGCATGGGTGGGAAAGATCCCCTGGAGAAGGGTGTGGGAATCCACTCCAGCATTCTTGCCTGGAGAATCCCCATGGACAGAGGAGCCTGGTGCACTGCAGTCCATGGGGTCACAAAGAGCGGGACATGACTCAGTGATAAGCACAAGTTTATATTAATTATTAAGCATTAAGAGTAGTTCCTGACCTCCAAAAGCTCACACATATGTTGCTATTAAGAAATACTGACAAATTTGTGTGCTAAAAATTACAAAACACTGATGGAGAAAAATCAAAGACCAAAATAAATGAAGTGATATACTTAAAAAAAAAAGAAATAATGATAAAATTATATGAAACATGATTAAGTCAATGAATGGTAAACAGTAAGAGCTACAAACGGAACTGAACAGGAGAAATGATTGGACTGATAGAAGGAAGTTTTATGGAGACGGAACATGAAGAACAGCTGCAAATTGTTTACATGTGTATGAACATAAAGATTTAAGGCAGTGTACAAATGAGGAAACTAGGCAAAGGGAAACTGAAATAAAAGAGCATTCTGTGAGAGCCTGTAAATTCATTAGCACTAGGACAGAAATTCGCCTTGTAATCTAGTTGGCAGGCAAGAAAGAGCCATGTAAATTCCCAGGATTAAGAGAGGTTCTGCACAGCTATTGATGGTTCTCAAACCAGAGACTCTTATGGAGGTCTTCATAAATTTGTCCTCCCTAACATCTTAAGCTTTGTTTCTCAGGAGCCACTTCTTATTACTGCCTAAATATAGGCAAGTAGCTTAATGTCATTACAATAAAAGTTGTAACAGAGTTGTCCAAGGCACTCCATTTTCTGCTTATCTGGCTGAATTTAGATAAGATTTTAAAAGAATCCATGATAATGAAGAACCTGTATATTATTCTCCACATTTATATGAATGAAATAATTTTTACTCTAAGCTTTTGATAAGTTTAATGGCCTTGAGTACGAGTTATAGACTCTGATAAGACTCTTGTATGCAGGTATTTTATACTAACAGTTAGGCACAGGACTTATGCTTCAGGAAGCCTGAGCTGACATTCTCTATTTCAAGTTAGAGTATGACAAGAAGTCAAACCTATATGGAAGGCCACCTCATGGGTAAAGGAATTCAGAAGCAGACTTAGGGATGGCCTTGGATAAGGAATAATGTAGGTCATGTGCTGGGCACACTGAAGAACTGGGATGAACTGGAGAGACACCATAGGTCAAATACTATCCAATTTCTCTGTGGTCACCATGCCTCAGTACTTTCTAAGCATCACCTAATGAAATGGCTGAAAGGCTAGTTAAGAACGAATAATTTTTTTATTTGAAACTAATCAAAAGTTTCAATGGTATTTATGTTGACCAAGAAAACGAGATTCTAGTCTCCACAAAGTACACTAAGTTACAACAAACAGTATGAAGTGATTTGAGTTAACGATTTCCTGGCCGATACTCATCTTAATTAGCTAACCTGAAGGTGTTTTGGAAGAATAGTATTCTTCCTGAGAGAATTGATCCGTAGCCTCTCATCTGCATACTCATAGGCCATTTTTCTTCTCTTTACATCACGCAACATTCTCCAATTGACATAGTAACTTCGAGCTTGGCCTGAAGCTGATGAAGGAACCACCTAAAAGAGACAAGGAGTAAGCGAAGGAGAGTCAGACCCAGGGTTTGCCAGAGGATCACAACCTAACTCCATCCGCCAGGGGACAGTCACCAGCCTCTCAAAGAAAGAAAACTACTGTTCCGCAACCCACACAATAATCTGCAAATTCAGGCCAGACACTATCCTGGGACTACCTGGCTCCCGGCCCTCAGTGGGTCAACTCTGCTGCTGCTGCTGCTAAGTCGCGTCAGTCATGTCCGACTCTGTGCGACCCCATAGACGGCAGCCCACCAGGCTCCCCCGTCCCTGGGATTCTCNATTTCCCATGAAGTGATGGGACCAGATGCCATGATCTTCGTTTTCTGAATGTTGAGTTTTAAGTCAACTTTTTCACTCTTCTCTTTCTGCCTGACTCCTTCCTATTTAGTTTCAGCCATTCAGTCGTTCACTGCCCCTTTGGCCTTCATTTCTCTGACTCCTTAGTGTCTACCATCAAATAAGTTGTTTCTTTGGCATTTAGTCTATACCAATATGGGACTGATCATTTACTTTGCCTTTCTGTTTTATTTTGGGGGGTGGGGGGTGGGCAAGGATTATTTAATTATTCTTTCTGTTGTTGTTTAGTTGCTAAGTCGTGTCTGACTCTTTGTGGCCCCATGGACTGTAGCCTGTCAGGCTCCTCTGTTCATTGGGATTTCCCAGGCAAGAATACTGGAGTGGGTTGCCATTTCCTTCTCCAGAGGATCTATCTTCCAACCCAAGGATCTCTCCTTCATTGGCAGGCAGATTCTTTACCACCGAACCACCAAGGAAGCCCCAAGTATTCCTTTTTATTGTTTTGTAATTGGTGAATAACAGGCTTAACTTGACTGTAGCCTTGGGAGCTGCAGAGTCGGAATATTGACCTTGCTTTATGCCTGTGCCTAGAGACCTTATCTGGCTCAGGCTGACTCAGCAACATCCTAGGACCTGAACACTCTTTCCGCTTCACCCCTGCAGTGCTTTCCCATTCACGATGCTCTCCTGGAGCAGGCCTCCAGGGCCGGACCTTCCCCATGGGGAAAGCTGGATATGGTTTGACTCAAAACAACCAGACTTCTTGGGCTTTCAGTGGTCTGTATATAGGGAAGGGCAAGAGGAGCAACAAAGAGAAAGAAAGTGGGAGGGAAAGAAAAGACAGTGTTGAAGGTTGGAGGGAGAAAGGCACACCCAGACACATATACACACACAATCATTTTCAACCCAGGCACTGATATGGTGTAGATAGATAGTCTAGCTTTATTAAACATCATCAGCTGAATAGTAGTCCTATTGGCCTACCAGCTTGGCTGTAGAGGGCAATGGCCTGAGCGCTTCTCCAAGCGGGGGCTTGCAGCTCTGCCTCTTGGAGCTGCATGCTATGCATGGGATTGAACACAAGGTGGCAGTAGTAGCACATTGGAGCGCCAAGTTCTGCCAGCACACACACACCTGTTCTCCAAATCCAATGATGACGTTATCTATCATCAGGTGGGACCTGTGTCTGCAATTGAGTTTGCCTCTTTTGTTTTGTTTTGTCTACAAAATCCCTTGGAGAAGGGAATAGCTACCCATTTCAGTATGCTTGCCTGGTGAATTCCATGGACAGAGGAGCCTGTGGGCTGCCATCCGTGGAGTTGCAGAGTTGGACACAACTGGGCAGCTAACACTTACCTCTTTTGTAGGGCTCAACAACTGGACAGGCCACATGATTTGTAGGGCTCAGTGCAAAATAAAGGGCCCCTTGTTTGTAAAGAGGAGAAAGCTGCAGTTAGTGAAATGCAAAGTGGAGCTCAGGAGCCGTGAGACAGCTCCTCACACGGGCTTACCTCGGGCTCCTCTCACCTCTTGGCCTGGGACGTCTCTGAGGTTGACATGGGACGCTGGAGGAACCAGGGGGTAGCTCAGCTCTCACGCGCGCATGGCCACCGACCGCAGGACAGTAGATGCCCGTGGGACGCCCTGAACCAACAGGTGATGGAAGACTGTGAATAACATGCTTCGTGTGACTCCTGGAAGGTATGAGCAATAGGGAGGTCCTTTCAGCAGCATGGTAATGCATCTTTGTGCGCCTTTTCCCCCTTTATTGATCACCATCCTCACTCCTCCTCACTCCTGCTCGCCAGGGTTGCTGCCCAAATCAACTACTTACTTGCACATAAACCTCTATCAGAGAATCTGCTTTTGCAGGTGGTAGAGGAGTAGGGGGAACTCAGGCTAAGATGAAAATATCCCATCCAACAGATCATTCAAATCTTGTTGATTCTACTTCTTTTTCATTTTTATTTATTACTTAATTATTCTTATTATTATTTTGCCTCACCATGTGGCATGTGGGATCTTAAGTCCCCCGACTAGGGATTGAACCCACACCCCTTGCAATGGAAGTGCTGAGTCTTAACCACTGGACTGAGTCTTAACCACTGGACTGCCAGGAAACTGCTGGCAGTCATTCTGCTGCTAATCATCCTTTTATTTCCTTCTTTCCTACTCCTGCTCCCCTTGGTCAGATCCTCTTTATCTCCACCTGATCTGGTAAGTGGATTTGTAACTGCTCTTTCTGCCTCCTTTAAAAAAAAACAAACAAAAAACAACAACAACAATAAACTTAACCCATCTCCTTCTGGTGAAATGAAAATAGTTCCTGCCATATCAATAAACAAGAAATGTCACAGCCATCATCAATTTCTGGCCTCCGAAAGTGAGTGAGGGCTCCCAAAACGGAGATCCAGCGGACTCTGCTGCACCCTCAGATTGCTGAGGCGTTGGGGGAATGCAAGAAGCAGTCATCTGCCACTTGGGCCACTCCTTAAGGTGAACAAAGAAAGGATTGGCTCCAGATAGCTCAGGTGCATATTAAAGGAATGAATTCATGGAGCCCAGAGGCTTGCATCTTCCCATACACAGAATGCTGAATTCCTTAGCTTGATATCTGATCTTTGATATTCAGATCGCCTGTTGCCTCTGTTGCAAACTTGTGTATAGCCTGACTTCCCCTCCTGCCTCCTTGGAGCAGATTTCTCAGAGCTACTGATATGCTGTCTTCTGGCCTTGGAGTCCTAAACATTCCCACCAAATAATTCTCTACTTTCAGATCATTATTGTATTTTTTAGTTGACATTTCCCCCCAAAACCTCCATGCTTTTCTGCTGCCAGAGTAATCTTTCTCACACGTTACGACTCACTTTTGGTAGCTTGCTTTCCCTTACAAAATAAAGCCCAGCCCTTTGCAGCGCCCTTTCTATCCCCTCAGGCACCTCTAACCACAATGGATAATCCCCTTTCCAAGGTTCCCCTAGGTGGCCCTTTCTCCAAAAGATTTTATTTCAGGCAGCCTTTCCACCCAGCTTAATTTAGTTCACCAAGTGCTTAATTGAACACCAAGTACACCATAGTTTCTGTCATCTAAGGGGGTGAGGAGCAGATGACAAGATGGGTGGGTGGGGAGAGGTACTTCAAGTTACTGGGATTAGGACTGTATCTGTCATGTGTCAACACAATCCCACGAACAGGTTTTTGGCCAAGCCACCCCAGTGGAGGAGACTGAAAATGCTTTTTCACCAGGCCAAAACCACTGCTGGAACTTTGCTGGGAAATAGGAAAATTTGCGTTTGTAGAACTCGAGATCTTGTGTATCAACCAGGTTCTGAATGGGGGTAAATGTATCCTTTTTATTTTTACACTAATCATAAAGACTGGTCTCTAAATGAAGGTGATGTGATTAATATCTTGCACATTTTAAATCAGTAGCAGTGGATTTGGTCCTCAATTTCCGCTTACCATCCCCAACTGACAAAAATATGTTACATTCGCTTCCCAGCAGTTCCAAAGAGATGCTTGTGTATTTGTTTTGATTTGTTGCAGGTAATATGCATTCAAAGAGGTTTTGCTTTTCTGAGTCTCATTTTCCGTATCTTCCTGGTACTGGGGACTTGGAATTGCTGATTTTTCCCCTCTCTCGTTCTGCCAGCAAGCTAGGTACGGTGTGCAAGTTGGCACTGCCTAAGGAGGCGATGACCTGATTCTGGCCCCCTCGTTTTGCCAAGCCTGGCTGCCTGGCTCGCAGCTGTACTGCTTTCCTTTAATTCTGCTCTGATCCAGAGATGTCAAGTAAGTTGGTGCTTGAGAAAGAAATGGTTCCGAATAATCTCATTTAACCAGTGAGGCACAGCTCAGCAGGTCATTCACTGCCAATCCGTCCGTCCCGCTCCCAGGATTTATAATCCTAGTCATGGCCTCTGTATCTGTGTGCAGAGGAAACTGCTGCCAAGTCCTCTTTCTGTTTTAGCTACCTGCCTCTTTCTCTCAAGTTAATTCCCCGTTCTACAGACCCGGTTTACTTTTCCTCATTGTATTCATTTCCTGTGACTGCCAGAACAAATTGCCCCAGACTGGGTGACTTGAAACAATAGAAACTTTTTCTCCTAGAGTCTGGAGGCCAGAAGTCCAAATCAAATGTCAGGGGGGTCCAAAGACTCCCTCCAAAGACCCTAGGGGAGGCTCCTTCCTCTTCCAGCTTCTGGCAGCTCCTTGCCTTCCTTGGCTTCCGGCATCATTATTCCAACCTCTGCTCCAGACTTCCCCCGGCCCTCCTCGCTCTGTCTTTGCATTCTCTTCTGCTTCTTTTAAGAACATTTTCATTTGAATGTATGCCATTTGGATGATCTCATCTCAGTCTTACCTTAATAACATCTGCAAAGACCCTATTTTCAAATACAGTCATATTCTGGGTTATGGATTCACATGAATATTGGGTTGGGGG
>SJYW01041324.1:60710-89797 GCA_006410735.1 Raphicerus campestris
GGGGGGGTGGGGATACTATTCACGCCACTACACACACCACCTTTGTCAAGATGCCATTGCTAATGCTCTTTCCAGTCTCATTTCCAAGTTCCTCCTTTCCTATCTGACTCCATTAGGAGCGGCTCATAATATGTGCACGCAATATTCACCCATTCTGAATTTCTAAAGAGATATCCAAAGGTAAACACGTATTTACTAGAATTTCTCGTGGGGTAAAGTCAAGGTTAGGGAGGGTAGGACTGGTATATTCATATACAGCTCTTTCAGTAATGTACTTGGTTAACATATTTCCCCCAGCTGTCTCTCTCTCTCTATATATATATGAAAAATACAAATGCTATAAATAGCTATAATACATAAATATACTATGTATATTATTAATATAATTAATACAGTTAGCAAGTCGGGGTGGGGAAAAACTTCAGGATTGTGGGTTTCTGGGAGAAAGCCATGGAGAGGGCTATTGGACAGACATGTAAAGTGTACTTTTTAGGGACGTAAAGTGACTGTGCTCTCCTCTTGCTTCTTCGCAGGCCTCAGCACAGACCAGGGACATGAGGACACTCTGGGGCTGCTGGGTGGTCTGCAGGGTCATACCATGCATCTTCTCCAAAAAATGGGACCTCTGCCTTTCTGGCATCAGCAGGACTCGCCCGGTGATTTGCAGAGGTTTTCTACCCTTGAAATCTCATTAACTTCTGATTCTTTGGTATTTTTGTCCCTATAGCTACTAAACAGAAGGCAATAGCAACCCACTCCAGCACTCTTGCCTGGAAAAGCCCATGGACGGAGGAGCCTGGTAGGCTGTAGTCCTTGGGGTTACGAAGAGTCAGACACTTACTGAGCGACTNCATTCATTGTGGAAAGCTAGTTTGAAAGCCAGTGGCATTCAACCCTATATACTAGGAGAACAGGCAAGGAGACTAGTAATGTAGTTGCTACCAGGCCGGGTTGGATAAATAACAAGTGAACTGGAGCTGTGTTCTGTGCCATGCCACAGGGTGGAACACAGGGGGCAGGGTAACACTGAAACACCATATTTTGAGATTTTTATGGAAAAAGAAAAAAAACCCACTAAGCAAATGAATGGCAGTGCAAAGCTGGCTGTCCCCTTGGCTTAGCTAATGTTTACTGAGTGTTTACTATAAGCCAGGCACTGTTCCCAGTAAGTTACATCAATGATTCATTTATCCCACCCCCGCAACCCCCATTGTGAGAAGGTGCTAGGAATTTTCCAGGTGGTGCTAATGATAAAAAACCTACCTGTCAATTCAGGTTAGACATAATAGATGCAGGTTTGATCCTGGGTTGGGAAGATCCCCTGGAGGAGGGCATGGCAACCCACTCAAGTATTCTTGCCTGGAGAACCCCGTGAACATAGGAGCCTGGCAGGCTGCAGTCTGTGGGGTTGCACAGAGTGGGATACCACCGAAGCAACTTACTAGGAGAGTGTGATGAAGTGCTACTGTGATTCCCATCTGAGAAGCCAGACAATTGGGGCAGGAGAGAGGAAGTGCTTTGCCCAAGACCATTTAAGCAAGTGGAGTGTGAACCTGGGTAGTCTGGTTAAAATAAGGGGAAATATCAAGTCCCCATCCTTTGGAATTTCTCCTGGTTTCATCTGAGTTAGTATGAATCTGGATGCTCAGAGAGAAGTAGTATTTTTAAAAATTACTTACTTATTTATTTTATTTTGGGTTGCACTTGGTCTTCATTGCTTCACGGGCTTTCTCTAGTTGCGGCCAGCTGGGGCTACTCTTGGTCGCGGTGCACAAGCTTCTCATTCCTGTGGCTTCTCTTGTTGGGGAGCACAGGCTCAAGGGCGTGGGCTTCAGTCCTTGTGGCATGTAGACTCAGGTGCTCCAAGGCTTCTGATCTTCCTGGATCAGGGATCAGACCCATGTCCTCTGCACTGGCAGGTGGGTCCCTATCCACTGTTCCACCAGGGAAGCCTGAGAAGTGGTATTTTTTAAAGGAAGCTGTAAAGGGGGCTGTGTTTCCCATGACTGTCAGGATCTGAGGAGATGAACACTTGGGCCCCAACAGTAACATTTGTTCCTCGGACCTAGACTTTTGTCTTAAAATGTGAATGTGCCATCTGATCGATAATCAGCCATTAGCATCTCATGTGAATCTCCACGTGACTTCACTTTATTTTTAAGACACAAAGCTCGGAACAGATAGGTTGTACTGAAGGAAGAAGAGTGAGAAGAGGCTAGAGAAAGAGGGGGCAGGAGAGGGATTTATCAAGCTTGTGTTACAGGATGTTGGGTAGCAAAATTCCTTCATAAAAATGTTCAGTGTATCCTTGCAATTGAAGAAGTTGCTTGAAGATCAAAATCAACACAAAGACACCAGCTTTCAGTGCTTCTGTTCTGTGATATCAAAAATTATAAGGGTAGGAAAGAAGGAAGTTAAATAGTCATTACTTATTAATACATGATATAAATATTTACATAAAACCTGTAAAAAATCTATGGAAAAACTACTGGAATTAAAAGAGAATGAAAAAAAATATGAAGTACCTTAGAGTAAGCTAATAAAAGATCTATAAGATCACTATGGGGAAAATTGTAAAACTTTCTTAAGGAAGATCCAGATAAACGGTGAGAGGGCTTATCTCTGTGGACAGGAAACCTAAGGGTTGTGATTCTTTCAAAATTCCCTGTATTAGTTTGTTAGGGTTACTATAACAATACCATAGACTGGGTGGCTTAAACAACAGATAATTTTTTTTTTTTCATAGTTCTGGAGACTAGAACAGATCAAGTTGTCAACAGGCTTGGTTTCTTCTGAGACCTCTCTCCTTGGCTTGCAGCCGGTCATTTTTTCTCTGTGTCTTCATGTGGTTATGATGTCTGTTTCATAATCTCCTCTTCTTAGAAGGACACCAGTCTAACTGGGTTAGGGTCTACCTATGACCTATGGCACCCCACTCCAGTACTCTCACCTGGAAAATCCCATGGATGGAAGAGCCTGGTAGGCTGTAGTCCATGGGGTCGCTAAGAGTCGGACATGACTGAGCGGCTTCCCTTTCACTTTTCACTTTCATGCATTGGAGAGGGAAATGGCAACCCACTCCAGTGATCTTGCCTGGAGAATCCCAGGNTAACTGGGTTAGGGTCTACCTATGACCTATGGCACCCCACTCCAGTACTCTCGCCTGGAAAATCCCATGGACGGAGGAGCCTGGTAGGCTGTAGTCCAAGGGGTCGCTAAGAGTCGGACATGACTGAGCGACTTCCCTTTCACTTTTCACTTTCATGCATTGGAGAGGGAAATGGCAGCCCACCCCAGTGATCTTGCCTGGAGAATCCCAGGGACGGGGAGCCTGGTGGGCTGCCGTCTCTGGGGTCGCACAGAGTCGGACACGACTGAAGCGACTTAGCAGCAGCAGCAGCAGCAGCATGACCTACTTATATTTAACTTTACCTCTTTTAAAGAATCTATCTCCAAATACACACTGAAGGTACTGGGTGTAAACACTTCAACATAAAAAATTTAAAAGGAAAATTTTCAGCTTATAACTTTCTTTAAATCATTCTACAAATTGAAGACTACCCCAAACCCCAGCAAGCCTTTTCATGGCACTTGACCTTCTGAATCTAAGTTTATATGGAACAACAAAGGTTTTATATAGACTAAATTTTTTTTGAAGAGAAGAATGAAATGGTAGGGAATGCCTGATTGGATAATAAAACATAAAATTACAATAATCAAGGCAGGGAATATTGGTATAGGAATAAACAAATAAATCAAGGAAACAGATTAGAGAACTGAGAAGCAAACCCACACACATATGGAACCTTGATAAATTAGAGATGACATAGTGTATTAGAGGGGCCAACATGGCCTATTAAATAAATGCTGCTAAAACAACTGGGTATCTGGAGAAGGAAATGGCAACCCACTCCAGTATTCTTGCCTGGGAAATCCTGTGGACAGAGGAGCCTGGTAGCCTACAGTCCAGGGGGTCACAAAAAGTTGGACAAAACTGAGCAAATGAGCACACATATCATACCTTGTGTACAACACATTAAATAATTCTCTTTGGTGGTAAGCCTTTACAAGTTAAAAAATTATGCTGTATAGAGTGATTACTACAATTATTANTGGATATCTGGAGAAGGAAATGGCAATCCACTCCAGTATTCTTGCCTGGGAAATCCTGTGGACAGAGGAGCCTGGTAGCCTACAGTCCAGGGGGTCACAAAATGTTGGACAAAACTGAGCAAATGAGCACACATATCATACCTTGTGTACGACACATTAAATAATTCTCTTTGGTGGTAAGCCTTTACAAGTTAAAAAATTATGCTGTATAGAGTGATTACTACAATTATTAGTTCATAACTGATCAAAACAGCATAAATATATAGCCAAATCTGACATGTAATTATGAAACATAAAAAGTAAAGATTTGTCAGAAAAGGAAAAAAAAAAACAACCAACCAGGTATCTACATAGAAAAAGAAAATAAAATTGGATGCTTTCTTTTACCCTGGGAAAAAAATAAATTCTGAGTATACTACTGATATAAATCTAAATGTGCTAAGCAAAACTTTGATGCCTTTATAGGAAAATATAGGTGCCTATCCGTTTACCTCAAGATAGGAAAATAGTTCTTAAATAAGTCATTAAAACAACAAATTATAAAGGGAAAGGCTGATAAATTTGAACAAATTAAAATGAAAAACTTCTTCACAGAAAAATACCAGGAAAAATGGTTAAAAGAGAAGCACAAATAAGAAGAAAATAGCGTTAGTGCAATAATGCCAAGAATTAAGATCTAGGATATATAAAGGACTACAAATCAATAAGAAAATACACAAAATCCAGGACAGTTCCCAGAAGCAGAAACAAATAACCAGAAAAAAAAAGGAAAAAAATACTCAACCTTAGTATTGATTAGGAAAATAATAAATAGATCCAGCAGACACTATTTCACTCATGCCAGGTTGCCCATAATATAAAAAATTTAAGTAATTCTATTTCAAGAGCAGGAGAGTCAAATACTCCTGGGTAGAATAGAAATAGGTATAACTATTCCAGAGAATAATTTAGCTGTATTTAGTAAAGCTGAAGACGTGTGCTTCAGGGTCTAACACTTTTTCCCATGTATAGAAGAGNAACTGGGAAAAAAAAGGAAAAAAATACTCAACCTTAGTATTGATTAGGAAAATAATAAATAGATCTAGCAGACACTATTTCACTCATGCCAGGTTGCCCATAATATAAAAAATTAAAGTAATTCTATTTCAAGAGCAGGAGAGTCAAATACTCCTGGGTAGAATAGAAATAGGTGTAACTATTCCAGAGAATAATTTAGCCGTATTTAGTAAAGCTGAAGACGTGTGCTTCAGGGTCTAACACTTTTTCCCATGTATAGAAGAGACCTGTAAGGATTATTAAGCATAGCATTATTTATAACTGCAAGTAATTGGAATTACCCTAATCACCTAATCATTAACAGCAAAGTGGGTAGAATTTTGTGGTGCCTTCATACAATGGAGGTAACAACAGAAATAAGTGGACCAGAGTAACATGTATCAACATTGTGGCATATCGATCCTAGGCAGACAAGATCCCAATAATCCCCATGGACTGGTGTCCATGTCTTTGTGTAGCCCCCTCCCCTGGAATGCAGGCAGAACCTGTACCTTGATTCTAATCAATGTGCTGTGGCCAAATCAAGAAGAGAAATCTTATATATTATATGATTCCATTTTAGCAGACTAGAGTAAGAGATTTGCTGACCTTGCAAAGAAGGGAGAGGGCCACATGGCAAGGAAGTGGATGTCCTCTAAAAAATCCAGGGCTCTCAACCACACGAACTCAAGGAAAAGAATTATGCCAAAACCAGAATGAGCTTAGAAGCAGATTCTTCCCCAGTCAGGCCTTCAAATGAGAATGTAGCATAGTCAACACCTTGATTGCCACCTCATGAAACCCTGAGCAGAGGACCCAGTTAAGCTATGTCTGGACTCTGGGTCCATAGAAACTATGAAATAATGAGTGCTGTTTTAAGCTATTACATTTGGGATAGTTTGTTACACAGCAATAGAAAAATAATACAGAGTGTTCCCTGATGATCAGTGGTTAGGATTTAATGCTTTCATTGCCATGGCCCAGGTTCAGTCCCTGGTTGGGGAACTGAGATCCTGCAAGATGTGTGGCACAGGAAAAATAAAAAAATAATACAAACATGGATAAAAACATAATATTAATAGATATAAAGCAAGCTTCAGAAAGAGACATATAATATATATGACACTATTTGCATAAAGCTTAAAAGCACACAAACCAATTTTGTATACTGTTTTCAGGCTTACATATAGACATGTATGGTAAAAGTATAAAGACAGGCACTGGAATAATTGTCTCAATTACAGGAAGATGTTTCTCTCTTGGAGATAGGGCAATATGATCAGAGAGGCACATACTGATACTTTAACAGTGTTTACATAGCTTGATTTTATAAGCTGGGTAGAAGTTTAAGAGTGCTTACAATACTCTTCTGGAGAGAGGAATGGCAACCCACTCCAATATTCTTGCCTGGAGAATTCCATGGACAGAGGAGCATAGTGGGCTACAGTCCACGGGTTGCAAAGAGTCAGACGCTACTGAGTGACTAACACACCTAATACTTTATACCTTTCTGTATGTCTGAAATATCCCAAAATTCAAAACAAATTATCTTCAACTTTAGGTTCCAGTGGGGATGACTTGTGTTGACAATGAATTTTGCCCACATTCCCAAACCTGTAACTGGGAAGAGAGTGGTAGAAAGAAGAGCCTTATAGAGCCTGGCTGGGGATGGATATAGGATAACAGAGATGGAAGGAGATGGGAGGACAGGTGGCCAGAGGGATAAGTCTACAGAGGTACCCTCAGTCACCAGGGAGCCATGCATAGACTCATCTCCCAGAGACCACAGATGGGCTAAAATTGGTGACCTCAGCAGTTCCACAGTAAGACCTTATCATTAGCTGTGGCTTTGCCCTTGCTTGCAACGGAATAGCTACCACACAGCAGCCTTGCTGTAATCCTACACTCTGAGAGGACAGCAATTAAAAAACCACATAAATGAAAATGCTGGCGATTAGGTGATTAGGGAGAATCAAAGTTGCGTTAAAAATAAAAACAAAACCCGTAAAACTGAAGTCTGAACAGCCTGGCCTTAGAAGGAAAATTTGAGATAGGAGGCTATGACTCAGTCTGTAGAGCAACTGATTGAAGTTTCCTATCATATTTCAGCAGTTAGTCATCTTCAGGGAGGGACAGTGGGGTCTTTCTCTTCTTTGGTTTATAGTCATGAAGTTTGGGAGATATTACGATACCTTGGTTGTATAAAGGAACCTCCAAGCCCCAAGAGGACAGAGAGAGGAATTTCCAGTGGTGTGCTGGTAACACTGAACACTTGGTTCTCCAGAAAGAGAAAGCTCCTTGCTGATTTCCATACTATAAATACTCAGTGATTTTTAAGCCACCAATGTGATGTCGCTGAGTGTGGACCTGGGAAGAGTTAGGAAGCTCTCAAAATCCCGTATGTGCTGGTTTCAATATACAACTGAAATTTCCATCCTATTAGGGTGGCGAGCAGCCCTGGCTGGAGAAGGACTACTATCAGGGAGGAGACTCTATGCATGGCTTCTCCTGTCTCCCTCCCAATCCAAAGATGCTGAGATTCTATTAGTCCACTTAGAATGTAAAAGCATTCCCTTTGTTGTTGTTTAGTCTTTCCTTCATGTCTGACTCTTTTGCAACTGTAGCCCGTCAGCATCCTCTGTCCATGGGATCTTCCTGAACCAGGGATGGAACACGTGTCTCCCGCATTGGCAGGCAGGTTCTTTACCATAGCGCCACCAGGGAAGCCCACTTCATTTATAACCAGCAGTTTTAGAGGATAAGGATATATTAAATACATTAATACCAAAATTCTATTCTTTTTTTCAGTAAAGCAGTAGAGATGAGCTGCCCTCCCTGAGGAAGCCAGGGAGTCGGTGCTGGGATGAAGTTCAACCTATGTACCATAATTTTTCCATCATCGTCAGCCTAGAGAGTAGGTCTCCTTTTAGATCTCAAGGAAGCTCATATGACGCTGAGTTTGTGAACTCCCCTTGGAGAATGTCAAGTCCCTGAGTCACTGTGCTCAGTTTAACAGTCCCCTTAAGGTTTTGCAGTTTAAGGGCATTTTCTGTTAAAAAAAAAAAAATCAGGAGATCTGTATTAGTTAGAATGATCTGAATACAAGTAACAAAGCACCCTGGCCCAATTGCTTAAAACAACAAAGAAATATATTGTCTCAGATCAAGAGAAGTCCCAAGGTAGGAAAGCTCCTAGGTGGGCTCNGATTTCCATACTATAAATACTCAGTGATTTTTAAGCCACCAATGTGATGTCGCTGAGTGTGGACCTGGGAAGAGTTAGGAAGCTCTCAAAATCCCGTATGTGCTGGTTTCAATATACAACTGAAATTTCCATCCTATTAGGGTGGCGAGCAGCCCTGGCTGGAGAAGGACTACTATCAGGGAGGAGACTCTATGCATGGCTTCTCCTGTCTCCCTCCCAATCCAAAGATGCTGAGATTCTATTAGTCCACTTAGAATGTAAAAGCATTCCCTTTGTTGTTGTTTAGTCTTTCCTTCATGTCTGACTCTTTTGCAACTGTAGCCCGTCAGCATCCTCTGTCCATGGGATCTTCCTGAACCAGGGATGGAACACGTGTCTCCCGCATTGGCAGGCAGGTTCTTTACCATAGCGCCACCAGGGAAGCCCACTTCCTTTATAACCAGCAGTTTTAGAGGATAAGGATATATTAAATACATTAATACCAAAATTCTATTCTTTTTTTCAGTAAAGCAGTAGAGATGAGCTGCCCTCCCTGAGGAAGCCAGGGAGTCGGTGCTGGGATGAAGTTCAACCTATGTACCATAATTTTTCCATCATCGTCAGCCTAGAGAGTAGGTCTCCTTTTAGATCTCAAGGAAGCTCATATGACGCTGAGTTTGTGAACTCCCCTTGGAGAATGTCAAGTCCCTGAGTCACTGTGCTCAGTTTAACAGTCCCCTTAAGGTTTTGCAGTTTAAGGGCATTTTCTGTTAAAAAAAAAAAAATCAGGAGATCTGTATTAGTTAGAATGATCTGAATACAAGTAACAAAGCACCCTGGCCCAATTGCTTAAAACAACAAAGAAATATATTGTCTCAGATCAAGAGAAGTCCCAAGGTAGGAAAGCTCCCAGGTGGGCTCAGGGGTTTAAGAAATGTCATTAAGGACTCAGATTCCCCTCACAGTTCTGCTCTGTCATACTTTGTCCTGTTTAGCCCCCTCATAGTTATAAGATGGCTGCCGTATTCCAGGCAAGCATGGCCACAGCCACAGGAAGGAGAAGGATCCATTCTTTTCATATGTAAAAATTTTTCAGAAGCCCCATTTGACAAAAGCAGATAAAATATTTTTTCCTAAATCAACCTATTTCATAGAGACTGAAAATCACTATGATCCCATTTGACAGAAGCAGATCAAATATTTTTTCCTAAAATAACCTGTTTCACAGAGACTGAAAATCACTATGATTAGCTTAGAATAAATTAGGATTTAACCATGAGTCACTCAGGAGAGAGGAACAGACAAAATCGTAGTCCACTTGAAAGGCAACTATCATCCCAAAGATTCTTTCACTGCTCCGAATCTAAGACTGTTGACTTTTACAGGTAAGTTTGGTCCTTCTGGCTGATTGGAGAGAGCCACTTGAATCAGACCAATCAACTTGATCAGAAACAAATTATGCTCTGTTTATGCAATTGATTAACCTTACAATCAGTTTATCAAAAAGTATTTGTTAAGGACCCAGTGGGAACTGGCACTTGAAAGTCACAACTATTAGGCACTCGGCCCAGTGACGTGTGGATGTGAACAATTGGACTGAGAGCTTCTAATCAACTGACAGAATAAATATAAATTTCTTCCAGGTGAGCAGAGGTAAAACTCAAAAAATACATTACTATGATTTTTTAATATGGGTACCAAGACAATTTATTCAGGGACAAAAATCTTTCTAATAAATGGTGTTAAGACAACTGGATATCTACATGCAAAATAATAAAGTTGGACCCTTACCTCCTGGCATATACTAAAGTTAACAAAACGGATCATTGACCTAGATATGAGTCTAAGCTATAAAAAACTCGGATGAAAACTTGTAAATCTCATGATCTGAGATTAGTCATTGGTTTCTTATTTCTTCTATATGATACCTAAAGCATCAGCAACGAAAGAAAAAAAGAATAAATTTGACTTCATCAAAATTAAAAATGTGTGTGCTTCAAAGTACACTATCAAGAAAGTGAAAAGACAATCCAAAGAATGGAAGAAAATATTTGCAAATCATATATTTATTAAGGGTCTAATGTCCAGAAAATATAATGGACCCTTTCAATACAACAATAAAAAATGAATAATTCAGTTTAAAGATGGGCAAAGACTTTGAATAGACATTTCTCCAAAGAAGATATACAAGTGGCCAATAAGCAGATAAAAAAACGTTCAATATTATTAATTATTGATAAAATACAAATCAAAACCTCAAGATATTACTTCACACACACTGGAAGTGAAAGTCGCTCAGTCATATTTGACTCTTTATGAGCCCATTGACTATACAGTCCCTGAAATTCTCCAGGCCAGAATAGTGGAGTGGGTGGCCATTCCAATCTCCAGGTGATCTTCCCGACCCAGGGATCAAATCCAGGTCTCCTGCATTGCAGGCGGATTCTTTACCAGCTTAGCTACCAAGGAAGCTCCAAAGGGGATGCTGTGGCTGCATGGACTGGGAACTGAATCTGGGCTTCCCACGTGGCAGGTGAGAATTCTACCACTGAACCACTCATGCACCAGTCATCACACACACTAGGATGACCATAATTAAGAAAGACAGACAACAAACAAGTATTGGAGAGGACACGAAGAAATTGGAACTCTTATGCGCAGCTAGTGGGAATGTAAAATGGTGTAGCCATTTTGGAAATCATTCGACAGTTCCTCAAAAAGATAAAAATAATAAAGTTACCATATGGCCCAGAAATCAACTCCATACCTAGGTGAATACCAAGAGAAATGAAAACATATATCTGCACAAAAACCTGTGCACAAATGTTCATAGTAGTAATATTCATTATAGGCAAAAAGTGGACATGACTCCAGTTTCCATCAATGGATGAATGGATAAAATGTAGTATATCCATATGATGGAATATTATTTGGCCAGGAAAAGGAATGAAGTACTGATGCATTCTATATGAACTTTAAAAACACTATGGTAAGTGGAAGAAATCAGTCACAAAGTTCATCTACTGTGTGATTTTATTTATTTGAAATGTCTAGAGTAGATGAAATCAGTGAGACTGCAGGTAGATTAGTGACTCACAGGCTTGGGGAAGGAGAAATGAGAAGTGACTATTAGGGATTTGTTTTTAGGTTGAAGAAAATGTTCTCAAAGTAAATACTGTTGATGATTATACAATCTGATGAATACGCTAAGAACCACTGAATTGTATATTTTAAAAGAACAAATTCTATAGTATTTGAGTTACATTACAATAAGAATATTTATAGGACTACCTCAGGCCTTGGTGTTGGGGGGATAAAATCAGACCAAAACATCAGTGGGCTAATAAATGTTTATTTTGAAAAATTTCTAAAATTATTTTATGATTCTGAAATGTATACATCCCATTTTATCTCCTTCTGCTTCTTTGGTCCAAATGAATTCTTGTGTAGACCAGTGGTTCTCAACCTTGGATATTTTGGAGTCACCATTGGAACTTTCAGAAAATCTAATTCATTGGCCAACCCATGGCCAATTAAATCAGGGTCTCTAGTTCCCCTCCCCAACACCTCTGGCATTTTATTTTATTAAAAACTCCCTGGTTATTCTCATATGCTGTCAAGACAGAAATTAAACAGTAGACAAAGATCTGAGCAGAACTACTTCATATTTTGAGGTTGTTCTTTAGCTAATTCTTTCCCCTCCCTTGGGTTTATTGAGATACAATTAATTTACATTAAAATTGATCCTTTTAAAGAATATGATTCAATGAATATTGACAAATCTATATACTCCTTTGACAGCCAAGGATAGAACATTTTCATTACTGCTCCCAATGCCTTTGTTTCCCTTTGTAATCAGTCCTTTCCCCCGTGTATTAGATGTATATATTAGAATTCTATGCAGCATAAAAAGCAGGTCCTTGAAAGTACATAAAAAATTCGGAAAAATTTTATAAAATTGAGCAAAAAGTATATAATGTAGTGTTAATTGTTTAATCTTTTTTATCCATAGGTACAGATATGGATGTCTCATCATATATGTATACATCTGTAGAAAAAAAATCAGTTGTTATCTCTGGTTGTGGAAATTGCAGTAATCAAATTACAGTTAATTTTCTTCTTTACATTTTTATGCATGTTCTAGTTAGTCTATAATTATGTTATGTTTATAATGAAAATAATAATGATATCTACAAAACAGTGATATATGGGCAAGGGATGCATGAAGAGCCTCATAAAGACCAAACTGCCATCCCCTTCAAGGTCCCTAGCTACGAGTCGGACACGACTGAAGTGACTTAGCAGCTACAAATCTAGCCTTCTGACCTCACATATTTCAGGTCATCGGCTCATTACAACTGTTATAGTGAAAAGAAATTAATAAGAAGATATCGACTTCTACTGAGATAGATATCACAGAATATTGACCCAGAGAAGAAAATATTGATGAAAGAAGAACCAAGGTCTCCCATTGCCTTGAAGGGAGTAATAAACTCTCCTGTTTGCTGAATGCCATATTCTGTTTATTTTGCAAGCACCTGTGCATTTAAAAATCAAAGATGCCATATCCCCATAAACACTATTAAAATTTGAAATCAGAGTCTACCATGAAGGGAATGGGTCCCTGTGGGTATAGAATAGATAAAACCTTAGAGCAGAGATACAGTGAGCAAGTGAGCTGAGACAAGATCTTGACAGTGGAGGTCTCTTCAGTTTGCGTTTTAGTTCCTTTAGATTCAGCAGAATCTTAATTAAATATACTAAGACATATCTTCCAACCAGCTCAGACCAGACCCAGACCAGCTAAAACCAGCTCCAGGTCTCCAGACTAGACACAAGTGATTCGGGTTCCTCCAGAGCCAGCACATTGGTGTTCTGGGTTTTGGGTGATTTCTTAGGACAAATAAAATTGGATATGACTGCAGTTGGAATGCTTTTTCCTACATCTTTTTCAAATAAAAGAAGATGATATAATAACATGTTGGTTGAACCACCATTTGAACAAGCAACTTTTTTTTTTCCAGGTTATTCTGGGATGGGTTACATTTATACAGAATAATGGATTGAAATTAGTTTCAAGTTAAACTATTCCCCTAGTTTGGATACAGGCTCCATATGATTTTTCCATTGTTGCATAGCAAACCTCTCCAAAATACAGTGACTTAAAATAATGACTTATTTGCTCATAATTCTGTGGGTTGGCAGTTTGGAGCAGACTGGGGCCAGGATGGCTCACGTAGTATTGGCGAGGCTCATTCAAATGTCTGCGGCTTCAGCAAGGCTGGTGAGGCCTTTTTTTCCTGTGCTTCTTCATCATTAGAAGGCATTTGTTTTCCAAGATGGTGAGAGTGGAAGCTTCAAGGCCCCTTGACTCAAGCTCAGGTTCATAGTGACACTTAGCTTCAATCTTCCAGGCAAAGGAAATCACAAAGGTAAGCCGGGTTCAAGTGGTGGGGACATAAATTCAGTCCCTTGCAGGGAGAAGCTGCAAAGAATCTATGGCCATTTAGGGACTTCCCTGGTGATCCAGTGTTAAGACTTTGCCTTTCAACGCAGGGGGTTTAGGTTCAATCCCAGGTCAAAGAACTAAAATCCCATATGCCTTGGGCCCAAAAATCAGAACATAAAATGGAAGCAATACTGTAACAGATTCAATAAAGATTCAGTTCAGTTCAGTCTCTCAGTTGTGTCTGAGTGCACTGATCTTTGCAACCCCATGGACTGCTGCATGCCAGACTTCCCTGTCTATCACTGACTCCCGGAGCTTACTCAAACTCATGTCCATTGAGTCAGTGATGCCATCCAGCCATCTTATTCTCTGTTGTCCCCTTCTCCTGCCTTTAATCTTTCCCAGCATCAGGGTCTTTACCAATGAGTCAGTTCTTCGCATCAGGTGGCCAAAGTATTGGAGTTTCAGTTTCACCATCAGTCCTTCCAATGATTATTTAGGACTGATTTCCTTTAGGATTGGCTGATTTGATCTCCTTGCAGTCCAAGGGACTCTCTAGAGTCTTCTCCAACACCACAGTTCAAAAGCATCAATTCTTCGGTGCTCAACTTTCTTTATAATCCAATTCTCACATCCCATACAGGACTACTGGAAAAACTATAGCTTTGACTAGATGGACTTTTGTTGGCAAAGTAATGTCTCTACTTTCGAATATGCTGTCTAGTTTGGTTATAGCTTTTCTTCCAAGGAGCAAGCGTCTTTTAATTTCATGGTTGCAGTCACCATCTTCAGTGATTTTGGAGTCCAAAAAAATAAAGTCTCTCACTGTTTCCATTATTTCCCTAACTATTTGCCATGAAGTGATGGGACCAGTTGCCATGATCTTAGTTTTCTGAATGTTGAGTTTTAAGCCAACTTTTTCACTCTTCTCTTTCACTTTCATCAAGAGGTTCTTTAGCACTTTTTCACTTTCTGCCACAAAGTCGGTGTCATCTGCATGTCTGAAGTTATTGATATTTTTCCCAGCAATCTTGATTCATTTGTGCTTCATCCAGCCCAGCATTTTGCATGATGTACTCTGCATATAAGTTAAATAAGCAGGGTGACAATATATATAGCCTTGACATACTCCTTTCCCGACTTGGAACCAGTCTGTTGTTCCATGTCCAGTTCTAATTGTTGCTTCTTGACCTGCATACAAATTTCTCAGGAGGCAGGTCAGGTGGTCTGGTATTCCCATCTCTTGAAGAATTTTCCACAGTTTATTGGGATCCACAGAGTCAAAGGCTTTGGCCTAGTAATAAAGCAGAAACACATATTTTTTCTGGAACTCGCATGCTTTTTTGATGATCCAGCGGATGTTGGCAATTTGATCTCTGGTTCCTCTGCCTTTCCTAAATCCAGCTTGAACATCTGGAAGTTCATGGTTCACATACTGTTGAAGCCTGGCTTGGAGAATTTTTAGCATTACTTTGCTAGTGTGTGAGATGAGTGCAATTGTGTAGTAGTTTGAACATTCTTTGGCATTGCCCTTCTTTGGGATTGGAATGAAAACTGACTTTTTCCAGTCCTGTGGTTACTGCTGAGTGTATCTGCTGGCATATTGAGTGTAGCACTTTCACAGCATCATCTCTTCGGATTTGAAAAACTCAATTGGAATTCCATCACCTCCATTAGCTTTGTTCATAGTGATGGTTCCTAAGGCCCCCTTGACTTCACATTCCAGGATATCTGGCTCTAGGTGAGTGATCACACCATTGTGGTTATCTGGGTCGTGAAGATATTTTTTTGTATAGTTCTTCTATGTATTCTCGCCACCTCTTAATATCTTCTGCTTCTGTTAGGTCCATACCATTTCTGTCCTTTATTGTGCCCATTTTTTCATGAAATGTTTCCTTGGTATCTCTAATTTTCTTGAGAGATCTCTAGTCTTTCCCATTCTATTGTTTTCCTCTATTTCTTTACACTGATCACTGAGGAAGGCTTTCTTATCTCTCCTTGCTATTCTTTGGAATTCTGCCTTCAAATGAGTGTATCTTTCCTTTTCTCCTTGCCTTTAGCATCTCTTCTTTTCTCAGCTATTTGTAAGCCCTCCTCAGAAAACCATTTTGCCTTTGTGCATTTCTTTTTCTTGTGGATGCTCTTGATCACCACCTCCTGTACAATGTCATGAACCTCTGTCCATAGTTCTTCAGGCACTCTATCAGATCTAACCCACTGAAACTATTTGTCACTTCCTCTGTATAATCATGAAGAATTTGATTTAGGTCATACCTGAGTGGTCTAGTGATTTTCCTTACTTTCTTCAATTTAAGTCTGAACTTAGCAGTAAGGAGTTCATGATCTGAGCCACAGTCAGCCCCTGCTCTTTTATTTGCTGACTGTATAGAGCTTCTCCATCTTTGGCTGCAAAGAATAAAATCAATCTGATTTTGGTATTGACCATCTGGTGATGTCCATGTATAGAGCCTTCTCTTGTGTTTGTTGGAAGAGGGTGTTTGCTATAACTAGTGTGTTCTCTTGGCAAACTCTATTATCCTTTGTCCTGCTTCATTTTGTATTCCAAGGCCAAATTTGTCTGTTACTCCAGGTATCTCTTGACTTCCTACTTTTGCATTCTAGTCCCCTATAGTGAAAAGGACGTCTGTTTTTGGGTGTTCGTTCTAGAAGGTCTTGTAGGTCTTCATAGAACTGTTCAGCGTCAGCTTCTTCAGCGTTACTGGTCAGGGTGTAAACTTGGATTATTGTGATATTGAATGGTTTGCCTTGGAAATGAACAGAGATCATTCTGTAATGTTTAGAGATTGCATCCAAATACGCATATCAGACTCTTTGTTGACTATGAGGGCTACTCCATTTCTTCTAAGGGATTCTTGCCCACAGTAGTAGTAAATATAATGGTCATCTAAGTTAAATTCACCCATTCCAGTCCATTTTAGTTCACTGATTCCTAAAATGTCGATGTTCACTCTTGACATTTCCTGTTTGACCACTTCCAGTTTGCCTTGATTCATGGACCTAATCTTCCAGGTTCCTGTGGAATATTGTTCTTTACAGCATTGACTTTTCTTCCATCACCAGTCATATCCAAAACTGGGTGTTATTTTTGCTTTGGCTCTGTCTATTCTTTCTGGAGTTAGTTCTTCACTGATCTCCAATCGCATACTGTGTACCTACTGACCTGGGGAGTTCATCTTTCAGTGTCCTATCTTTTTGCCATTTCATACAGTTCATGGGGTTCTCAAGGCAAGAATACTGAAATGGTTTTCCATTCTCTTCTCCAGTGGACCACAGTTTGTCAGAACTCTCCACCATGACCTGTCTATCTTGGGAGGCCCTACAAGGCATGGCTCATTATTTCTTTGAGTTAGACAAGGCTGTGGTCTATAAATTTAAATATATGGCGTGAAATGAAAGTCACTCAGTCACATTTGACTCTTTGTGACCCCATAGTCTATACAGTCCATGGAATTTTCCAAGCCAGAATACTGGAGTGGGTAGGCTTTCCCTTCTCCAGGGCATCTTTGTAGGCAGATTCTTTACCAGCTGAACCACAAGGGAAGTCCCAATAAAGATTTTATTTTTATTTTTTTAAATACTTTATTCTATTTTACAGTACTGTATTGGTTTTTCCATACATTGACATGAATCAGCCATAGGTATACATGATCTCCCCATGCCGAAGCCCCCTCCCACCTCCCTCCCCACCCCATCACCCCGGATCATCCCGTGCACCAGCCCCAAGCATCCTGTATCCTGTATTGAACATAGACTGGCACTTCATTTCTTATATGGTAGTATACATGTTTCAGTGCCATTCTCCCAAATCATCCCGCCCTCTCCCTCTCCCTCAGAAACCAAAAGTCCGTTGTATACCTCTGTGTCTCTTATATTGTCTCACTTACAGGGTCATCATTACTATCTTTCTAAATTCCATATATATGTGTCAGTATACTGTATTGGTGTTTTTCTTTCTGGCTTACTTCACTCTGTATAATCGGCTCCAGTTTCATCCATCTCATTAGAACTGAGTCAAACTTATTCTTTTTAAGGGCTGAGTAATACTCCATTGTGTATATGTACCACAGCTTTCTTATCCATTCATCTGTTGATGGACATCTGGGTTGTTTCCATGTTCTGGCAATTATAAATAATGCTGGAGTGAACACTGGGGTTCATGTGTCTCTTTCAATTTGGGTTTCCTTGGTGTGTATGCCCAGCAGTGGGATTGCTGGGTCATAAGGCAATTCTATTTGCAATTTTTTAAGGAATCTCCACACTGTTTTCCATAATGGCTGTACTAGTTTGCATTCCCACCAACAGTATAAGAGGGTTCCCTTTTCTCCACATCCTCTCCAGCATTTATTGCTTGTAGATTTTTGGATCACAGCCATTCCAATAAAGATTTTAAAATATTAAAATAAAAAATTTAAAATCTGCCATGGAGTCCCAACCTAAAGGCCATGCAGTGCTGCTCAAGGAACAGAAAGCTTTGGAAACTGATTTACCTGTCTCTAAATTATGGCCTGTCCCTGGCTGTGATGATTTCTTCCTAGAGTTTTTTCTCTCTTTCTCTTTATGTTAGTAGTGGGATGTCAATAAATCACTTTTCTATCAAGAAATTAACAGAGATATGTAGAATCCTGTGGAATGCTCTCAGTTCTAAGAAGCAAAATCCTGACTCAAGAAAGTGCTGAAGTAGAAAACGTGTGTGCTAAGTTGGATCTGGCTCTTTGCGACCCCACGGACTACAGCCCCCCAGGCTTCTCTGTCCATGGGATTTTCCAGGCAAGAATACTGGAGTGGGTTGCCATTTCCTTCTCCAGGGGATCTTCCTGACTCAGCGACTGAATCAGTGTCTCTTGCATCTATTGCATTGGCAGGTGGGTTCTTTACCCACTGAATCCCCTGGGAGCCCTAAAGAAAAACTTGAGGGGTAACTAATTCAGCAGCTTAGTAATGTCATTAAAAAACCCAGATTCCTTCCATCTTTCTGCCTGGCCATCCTTGATACATTTTCTTTGTCTTTGGCTAAAACTCCTAACATTTGGTTGCAAGGTGTCTGACACAGTCTCAGGCTTTATATAAAGATGTGACAATATGTGTCTCCTCTCTGGGTCATTTATTTTTTTTAGCTAGGACCTTTCCTTGAAGCCCCATCAGTAGCCTCTCCTTACAACTCACTGATCCCTAAAGCATTGCATATTCTTGTCTGAATCAGTCAGTAGTAAGGACCATGGGATTACCCTGGTTAGTTTAGATAAATTAGAACCCACCTCCTGGAGCATGGAATGGGCATATACACCTCTGAAGCCCAGGATCAGGAGAAAGCAAGTGGCTATTTAAGTAAAATTGGGGTTCTCATGGGCAAGAGGAAGGGCAAGGGGGTTGGGGAGGCGGAAAAAACAGTGCCTTCCACCATTCATTAGGCCCAAATAGGTTTGGGGAATTTGCTTTGTCCTTGGGCATCTCGAGGAATAAATCTGTCATGCTGGAAAATTTAAAGTAATGCATTATGTACTTGGCAATACCATAGGTAGTGAGGGGAAAAGAAGAAAACTAAGTCCTTATCCTCCAGGAGCTCGTATTGAAATTAAGGAGCCTCCGCATAAACACATAGAGAAGTCAACCAGCACTATGGATCTTGAAATGAGGGCTACTGAGAAGAAATCCTATAATTTGAGTGCCAACAGAAGTCACCTTTCTTAGAGAGTTAAATAAAATCAGCTCCAACCTCCATCTGACAATCTGTGGGAAACCCCGCCCCTGTTCCCATGACTGATTCTGTCTAGCCTGTCGTGGACAAGGTGAAAGTGTTTATGGCTTGTGGTTAGGGTCTTAGGTCTGGTTCTGGATTCTTGCTTCCTCTGAACTCCATTGTTCTGTGTCTTATCTCTTTTGACAGTTTCCTTCTCTTTGTGCAGCGTTGATCCCATGTGAGACCTGACTCCTCTCCTTTGATTGTTTTTCCTCCCTCTTCAGGCTAGTCAAAAATACACACACACACACACACACACACACACACGCACGTGCATATTGTTTTTCAGGTTCTTTTCCATTATAGGTTATTACAAGATTTTGTATACAGTTCCTGTGCTATATAGTAGGTCCTTGTTGTTGACCTATTTTATAAATAGTTGCCTGTATCTGTTAATTACAAATTCCTAATTTATCCCTTCCCCCCTTCCCTGAAGCTAACAGTTATTGAACCACCATTGTGTCCCTGGGATTAGTCAAAATTCTTCACATGTATCAACTCATTTAATCTTCACCATAATCACATTATTCTTTTTTAGAGATAAATAAGTAGAGGCAGGAAGAGGTTAAGTCAAAGTTCATCTGCCAGTAGCAGACACAAGCTTTAGATACACTCAGTCCGACTCTGGACACACCTTCACACTTCTGGGAGCAGCTCCTTGATCCCACATCTCTTCTGTCCTCTTCCTTCTCCTGGTCTCTCTCCAGCAACATTTGATGACTACAGAGCTGAACTAAAACATGTGGGCTCGTTCCATTATGTTGTAGATCTGTGCTCTAGAATCCATCTCAAGCAAGGCAGGAGAGGGGTGGAGGGTAGGGCTGTGACCTTTTGGAACACGGGTTCATAGAAAGGGTAAAGGCCTGGCCATCCTGGTGACAGGGGCCTTCTGTGCTGGTGAGTGGGAGGCCTCTGGGAAGGGCTGGGGGTCACAGTGGGCTGTGAAATGGACCCTCTGGGTCTGTTATTGCTCTCAGGTATCCTCAGAAACCCACCACTCCACCAGCTGTGAGCTGATGGAGGGAGAGGGGGAGGGAGTCACACAGGTTCTGTCCCTGAGGACTCCGCTCTTAGTTTCTATGCTTGAGGTCTTTTCCTATTTTTAAAACGGTAAGCAATAAATTCCAGAGTGCCTGAAACAGTGAAAAAAGAGAGACTCGCTGAATGTACTTTCAAACCCCGAGACCCTGCTCTTGGCCAGGAGACATGCAAACTCTTTTAATAATCTTATTCTGGACTTACTTAAATGGAAACAGCCTCCAGTATTTTTAGCTGCTGTGTAACTGAAGTAAAACCAAAGGGGGTGGAAATTTTGTATATATTTTTTCCTTTCCTGGTTAGAATAAGAAAGACCTGTTCATTATCTCTTAAGTGAATTTTTGCTGGGAAGTGAAGGGAACACCCAAGAGTCCCTCTTGGCTCCTCCCCTGGCCTGGATGGGATTTAAACTCAGAGAGGACAGCTGAGGGAATTAGAGAACGAGGGATAGACAAGCACCAAGGTCTGCAGCCCCAGAGGCCTGGCTTCCAGGTAGTAGAAGTATTGGGAGTGGTACCCCGCAGCCTCCAAGGTAAGAGCACCAATCTCTGAAGATTCTACCTGTTGGGGGGAGGATGGTGGCCAGGTGCGAATGAATTCATGGGCTTCAATTCTTGATCCTGAATATCTAGACTGAGTAACTGGTCTCCTGTCAACTCCATGAGGTGATATTTATTTCAAGTTAGGAAATACTATTTCCTAATAATATTTCCCAGGACCTGAGTAACATGTCCCCAACCAATAGTATACTTGATTCCCCAACTGAGCTAAGCCCAATCTTCTTACCTGGCCAGATGCAGTCTGTATTGTAGGGAAATTTCCACATGGAATAATAGATTTTCATATTAAATGTTTCTTTTAAGTCTAGCATGTTCTCATCTCTATATTTTTGTTGGCTTCACAATGTCAAAGACGTCTCTGTTTTTGTAATTTATCTGCTATATATCACTTTTATAAATTATAAAATGGAGCTTTCATTTTAGTTGTGATCAGGAAATTATTATAACTTTTTTCTTTTCTGGGTTTTGTATATTCTAATAAAGATGATGTTTGTGAATGAACTTGAAGAGTTTTGAAGTTTATTCAAATATTTAATTTGATCAGTTTTGATTCTTATTGTAAAAGGACAATGTCTTTTCTCAAAATCTTCATGATATTACCCTCATAATGGGACAGTGGAAACATTTTGAAACTGTTCAAGGAATAATGTGGTGGGTTAGTTTTGGGAGATGTTTTCATTTATATAACTGTTTATTTTTATGTTTGGGAGAGAGCTAGGAGAAGGAGAGAGAAAGAATGAGTGAGAACAATCACTTAAAAGCACAAAACTGAGTTGCCTATATAAGCATTAAGAAAAGAACAAGTCCTAACATAAAAATGAGAAACTGCCCAAATCTGGACATAGGTTAACCACCGTGCCCAAAGTCCACTGGTTCTTGGAGAAGCTGAAGTATTACTAAGGTATCGGGTAACACCTGGTCAGCTAAGACTATAGATTGGTGGCTGGCTGAGCACAGAAACTACATGGAAAAAAAGCAGTGTTTTTTGGCATTTGGACATTTGTTGGAGACTCAGAATCAAGGTGAGAGTGTTGGGAGAAGGAACTTAGGAAGGAATAAAGAGTACTAGCATCAGTATTATTTTCCCAGGGAGGAGGGGAACAACCACCTGACATTCTTTGATGTAATTCTGAATCCTGCTATGTCCCCAAGTTTGTGGGCTGCAGTTGACTCCTGGAAGAGAGAAAATAGGATAGCATGACTTGAAATCATCTTGTGGCTTCTGGTTTCCATCCCAGTCCTCGTCTGTGGTTTGAAATGAAGAGTAGACTGAGGTCTGTTCCCAAGAAGATGCCAGAGGAAATCGTGCCCAGACCCACTGGAAACTCTTGTCCACCCAGTGCTCATTCCAGAGCCTTGGCTCCTATAAGGTCTGGATACAGACATGAGATCATGGTTGAGGTTCTGTAGCAGTATCTGGAGCCACCAGAATGCGAGCCGNGTACATCAAGGCTGCATATTGTCACCCTGCTTATTTGACTTCTACCCAGAATATATCATGAGAAATGCTGGGCTGGAAAACACAAGCTGGAATCAAGACTGCCGGGAGAAATATCAATAACCTCAGATCTGTAGATGACACCACCCTTATGGAAGAAAGTGAAGAGGAGCTAAAAAGCTTCTTGATGAAAGTGAAAGAGGAGAGTGAAAAAATTGGCTTAAAGCTCAACATTCAGAAAACGAAGATCATGGCATCTGGTCCAATCACTTCATGGGAAATAGATGGGGAAACAGTGGAAACAGTGTCAGATTTTATTTTGGGGCACTCCAAAATCACTGCAGATGGTGGCTGCAGCCATGAAATTCAAGGGAATGACAGGTACTAATTGTAGCTATAATTTTGCATTTCTGTAATTTCTAAAGAACTGAAATCCTTTTCATTTATATATGTACTACAGTGACCCAATAAGAAAGTAAGTGTATATATTTTGTCACTTGTGCAATTTAGCATTTCTGCATATAACCGTTGATTTATAGGAGGGAGTTTTGAATGCTAGATATGAATTATCTGTCATTATGTTCATTTGAAATATATTGTAGGTTAAAACTTGGTTTTTACTCTTCTGAGTAGTTTATTCCCAGGCATCTTTTCAAGCAATAAATTTAAACACAATCAAGTTATCATACTTTTAATATATGTTTTCTGTTTTCATATATCTTAATACTCTGCATTCAGTCATAGAGAACATTCATAAAGTGTTCTTACATAGAAATGCATAATACCCAAGAATTTTATATACAATGTGATCAAAGATTCACCTTTTGAAGTGGAAAATCAGTTTTAGGATCACTTGTTCTCCATTCACCTCTAATTCCACCTGTGCCATATATTTGTTGTTCAGTTGCTCAGTTATGTCTGACTCTTTGCTACCCCCATGAACTGCAGCATGCCAGACTTCCCTGTCCTTCACCATCTCCCAGAGCTTGTTCAAACTCATGTTCATTGAGTTGGTGATGCCATCTAACTATCTTATCCTCTGTCATCCCCTTCTCTTCCTGCCTTCAATGTTTCCATGAATGAGGGTCTATTCTAATGAGCCAGCTCTTTGCATCAGGTGGCCAAAGTATCAGAGCTTCAGCTTCAGCATCAGTCCTTCCAATGAATATTCAGGATTGATTTCCTTTAGGATTGACTGGTTTGATCTCCTTGCAGTCCAACGGACTCTCAAGAGTCTTCTCCAAAACGATTGGTGTTCAAAACTATAAAGTGTTCAAGAAATATTGGTCCATATCTTGGCTCCTTTTTCTGTGGCAATGACCATTTATCTTTACCACAGCAAAACTCTTGTGTCTTGATTACCACTGCATTATGGAAGTGTCTTAATTTCTATCACTGCATTTACTCTCTCCTGATTTTTCAATAAAATTATTCCCTCTGTCACTGAGTCTTTGCTGTTTTATATATTTTTATTTTCAGCTTGTCAATTTCCACCAAAAAATGAGATTTTGATTATTTTACAATTTCAATGAATTCATTCATTAATTTGGAGAGAATATACATCCTCGTGATAATGAATCTTTTTAACAAATGAACAAAATATATAAATATCAAGTTATTTATGTCATATTTTATGCCATTGTTGTTGTTCAGTTGCTAAATAGCGTCCAGCTCTTTGTGATCCCATGGATTGCAGCACGCCAGGCTACCCTGTCCTTCACTGTCTCCTGACATGCCTGCTTAGTCACTTTAGTCATGTCTGATTCTTTGCAGTTCTATGGATTGTAGTCCACAAGGAGTTTGCTCAAATTCACATCCCTTAAGTCAGTGATGCTATCTAACCATCTCATCCTCTGCCGCCCACTTCCATCTTTCCTTTTGCCTTCCATTTTTCCCAGCATCAGGATCTTTTCCAATGAGTTGGCTCTTCACATTAGGTTGCCAAATACAGGAGCTTCAGCAACAGTCCTTCCAATGTATATTCAGGGTTGATTTCCTTTGTGATTGACAAGTTTGATCTCCTTGCAATCCAAGAGACTCTCAAGAGTCTTCTTCAGCAACACAATTGAAAGCATGAGTTCTTCAGTACTCAGCCTTCTTTATGGTCTAACTCTTACATTCATATATGACTATTAGAAAACCACAGCTTTTACAATATGCACCTTTGACAGCAAAGTAATGTCTCTGCTTTTTAATACACTGTCGAGGTTCGTATAGCTTTCCTTCCAAGGAGCAAGCATATTTTAATTTCATGTCTGCAGTCACCATCTGCTGTGATTTTGGACCCCAAGAAAAGAAAATATGTCACTAACTTTTTCCCCTTCTATTTGCCATGAAGTGATGGAACCAGGTGTCATGACCTTAGTTTTTTGAAAGTTGAGCTTTAAGCCAGCTTTTTCACTCTCCTCTTTCACCCTCATCAAGAGGCTCTTTAGTTCCTCTTCACTTTCTGCCATTACAGTGGTATCATCTGCATATCTGAGGTTGTTAATATATTCCCAGCAGTCTTAACTTCAGCTTGTGATTCATCCAGCCTGGCATTTCGCATAACGTACTCTGCATAAATAAGCAGGGTGACAATATATAGTCTTTTCATACTCCTTTACCAATTTGGAACCAATCCACTATTCCATTTTCAGTTCTAACTACTGCTTCTTGACCTGCATAGAGGTTTCTCAGGCAACAGATAAAGTGGTCTGTTACTCCCCTTCTCTTTAAGAATTTTCCAGTATGTTGTGATCTACACAGCCAAAGACTTTGGGATAGTCAATGGAGCAGAAGTAAATGGTTGTTTGTTTGTTTTCTGGTAATCCCTTAGTTTCTTTATGATTCAATGAATGTTGGCAATTTGATCTCTGGCTCTCCTGCCTTTTCCAAACCCAGCTTGAACATCTGGAAGTTTTAGATTCATGTATTGCTGAAGCCTAGCTTGAAGGATTTTGAGCATAACCTTGCTGGCATGTGTAATGAACACATATGTATGGAACTTTGAACATTCTTTGGCATTGCCCTTCTTTGGGATTGAAATGAAAAGTGACATTTTCCAGTCTCATGGCCACTGCTATTATCTAAATTTCTGACATATTGAGCATAGCACTTTAATAGCATCAGCTTTTAGGCTTTTATGTCATTAATAAATTTTAAAAATTATTCTCAACAAAATAATTGGATATTTATTGACAAATGCATTCCTGCATACATCATATTATACATTTTATACTTTTTAAATGATATTTTCTTATTCTTTTAAATCAAGAATAGGAATGCACTTATTGAAAAATGGTTTTGTAGCCAAAAATCTACTTAAAGTCTTCACACTATTAATTTGTCATTATATTATTATTGTTCTTTCTCTCCAGTTTTACACTAGTTCTTATCGTTGTCATTCTGAGTTGGCTATGGCCTCATATATAATAGTAAGTAAAAATAGTAAGAAAAGACATTTGTTCACATTCTTTCATTTTACAGAATATAGTTCTAACATTTCACCATTAAATACTATGTTGTTCCTCATTAGCTTTAGGAAGTATCCTGAATCCCTAGATGGCTAAAAAGTGCTTAAAATAAATGGATATTGACTTTCAGTAAATACTTTTTCCACAGGAACAAGATGGCAGAGGAGTAGGTGGATATGAAGTACATCTCTCTCCACAGAAACATCAGGAATACACCTTCAGAAGTGCTTGCAGAACTCTGGCTGAGAGTGGACAGGAGTACCTGACCACTGGAAAATAATATCTAAAATCACACAAAACTAGGTAGGGCAAAGGAACTAGGGGGGAGGGGGAAACAGGAGTGTTAGTAGGACTGGACTTGCTCTTGGTAGTGGGGGAACTGAAGCAGGGGTCCGTCCGGTCCCCACATCAGGGCAATTGTCTGGGTCAGAGGAGAAACATTTAAGGCTGAGACTAAAGCAGCTGATCTGTGACAGACTAAATAGAATGAGAATCAGACAGTCCTTGCTGCAGCCATACCCACCCCAGACAGAGATGCAGGTCCCCTAGAAGGCACAGCAGCTTGGAGCTGAAGCATACAGACTGTGGAGCAATCCCATGGCAAGGGCTACTGTAGACTGTGTAGAGATGGACTGAAGGGACCTGAGGGAGGAGATTGTGGTGGGAAATATCTGTGGAGGAAAGCCAGGCAGCCATGGAAGCAAGGTGATACTTCTGAGTCATGTGTAGGTAGTGGAGTCATCACCATAACCTCTCTGTCCCCACATGCCAGCACCAGCAGCTGAACAATAGAGAGGCGGCCCATCTAGCACTTGATGCATAGAATAACACAGAGTATGACCAAATCCAGGGTGCTCCTTTAAGTGCTTGGTCCCCCAATATACAGAGAAGGAGCCCTTCAAGGGGTGCCTCTCTATGTTCCTGACACACCGATCTACAGAATAGGACCCCAGCTAGGGGGGGTCCCTCTATGTGCATGACATGCCAAAACAACAGAGAAGGACCCCAGGCAAGAGAGCTATTTAAGTGCCTGAATGGGCAAAACTACATAGAAAAGGCTAGCCAAAGAGACCTGATTGCCAGCTACCAAAGACTGGAAAAAAATACCCTGATAGAGCCATAACACCTGCAGTTGAAGCAATCCATGTCCCTGCACACTTGGCCCTATCAGGGTCCCCATGATCCAAGCAGCTATGCCACCTTCACGCTCAATCCTAGCTGGGGTAGAGCTTCCACAGGCAAAAAAAAGTCTAGCGTCTATGCATGCGGGGTCACTTCAGTTGTGTCCAACTCTTTATTCCCTTTCAACTGTGGCCTGCCAGGTTTCTCTGTCAGGGAGGTTCTCCAGGCAAGAATATTGGAGGGTACTGGTCAATTCTGATTGCCATACCCTTCTATATTTCCTGCTGCCATAGCTGGCAACTCCTGTGAGTACCTCATGCTGCCAGAGCCACTTTGATCCAAGCGGCTGCACCACCTCCACACCTGTTCCTCACTGGGACAGACCAAGTCCTCCAGGGCAGCCTTAGGAAGAAATCAAGGGCATGAACCACTTTCAGAAGTGGAAACAAAATGACAGTTGAAACCCAGGAGCAGAATGGCTAAGGAAGAAGACCCCAAACCGTCCCACCAGCTGTACAAGCTGCAGATTAAATCCACACAATCAACTAGGGAGACTCTGTGTCTATGGAGTATATAAAAGGACATTGAGAGCTCCCCCAAAAGAAAACAAATTACTTATGTTAGCTGTGGACATTGGAAGCAAGAACACAAAGGAATAGGACAAGATTAGAGTTTGAGCTGTCCCCACAGCAAGTCCAGAAACCAGCGGTGTTGGAGGGCATACTTGAGAGGTGAGGTGGACTTTGACTCCCAGCGAGGGAAAGGACTCTGACAGCAGAGACTCAAGAAAAAATTCTTTTTATATTTGATATGTTCGGAAGTTTCTTTTGGATTTTTTTTTTTTTTTTTGTTCTTTCTGTTGTAGCCGTTAATTTTATTAGCAATATGAAAGCTAAATATGATTGGGTATTTTTAAAATTTTAATCAAACATTTTATTGCTATTATAAACCTCTGCCACTATATTGGCATTTTGAANTTTTTTTTTTTTTTTGGTTCTCTCTGTTGTAGCCGTTAATTTTATTAGCAATATGAAAGCTAAATATGATTGGGTATTTTTAAAATTTTAATCAAACATTTTATTGCTATTATAAACCTCTGCCACTATATTGGCATTTTGAAGTTCTGTGGAGTTTTCATTTTCTTTTCTCTTATTTTTGCAATTTTAATTTTTAAAATTTTAAACATTATCATTTTTTCTACAACTGTTCCTTCATTTGTTATTCCTACTGTTCTTTTACCCTTACAGTTAATTTTTAATATATATAAATCTTCTTTATCTACCTCTAACTTTGAACTTTTGTTCTTTCTTTCTTCTCTTTCTTTCCTTTTTTTCTCACCATAATGTTAGTTTTCTTTTCATTGTTTTCTTTTTCAGTTGACACCTTGCTTTAGTTTGTTTTTCAATTTGTGGTTTATTTAGTTTTGTTCTTAACTGGTGGATATTATTTTTTGGTTTCCTTTGTTCACCAGGTCAATCTATTGTACCTTATTTTTGTTGGGCTATTTTGATTTTGTTAATGGGTGTATATGTATATGTGTATATTCCATTATTTTCATTATTATTTGCCTAATTTGTAACTGCCATTTTCCTGGAGTTCTTCTTTGGTTTCTCATCTTTGGGCATTTGTTTCCATCTCATTTAATGCCAAAACAGATGATCTGTGGAATCTCCATTCCTGACCCAAGATCAAGCACTGAGCCTTTTGAGTGGGAACACTACTCCAAGACTCTAGAGTACCAGAGAACTCCTAACCCTAGGGAGTATCAAATAGTGAGAACTCAATATTTGAAACTCACAAAAGAAACCACATGAATACAAGACCCAGCATCACCCAACTATCAGTAGCTTCTTGTGCAGGATGGCTCATCCAAACAAAAAACAAGACAAAAGTAAAAACCCAATTATCAGCAGAGAGGATTACCAATTCACTCAGC
>SJYW01041324.1:89872-156840 GCA_006410735.1 Raphicerus campestris
TTCCCCACAGGGTAATCATCCCCATTCAGAAACTTGCCCTGCATTTTTCGGGTGGCATGTACTGCACTCCCTGTCTCCTCCCCATCCTCACAGAGCTCTGTCTGTGGTCACCGTTCATAAAAGAGTGGGTGAAGTCATCCTTTTCGTCCCCTGAGCCTCCTGCCACGGGTCGGAGAGAGAGCCAGAAGGCATCTCCTCCCGCCCATTACCCTTGACAGGAGAGCTAGGTTGAGGACTCCCCCATTCTCATCATCTTTCAAGAAATATCCCTGCCTAGGAAAATCTGACCTCAATATGTGGCATCCAAGAGGCTGTAATTAGCAAGGACATCTTGCTACAGCTCAGAAGGATGGGTGACAGTGAACACTCCTACAAGGGCTGCTGGGGTTTCTCCTATTCCAGGCTTCAAAGACAAACAGCAAGAGACTGGGTGGGCTATGCCCAGTCCCGTTGTGGTTTATGACAAGAGTCCATGGATTTTTTTGCATTTGTTCAGAACTTCTTCAGAAAACCATCTGCACTCCATTTATATTTTGGAGAAAGCAAGCCATGGGCTGGGGGTAGTGGGTAGTTGGATAACAGCAGTGGGCAGAGAGGTCTGAAGCCTGCCTTTTTAGCTCTGTTGTTGCCTGGGAAGAGGAGATTTGACAGTGGAAACTTGTGTGCAGCCCGTACCTAGAAAGTGCTTTTTCAGATCCATCTGTGTGGTAACTGGTGATGGCAGAGCACCCAGGAGTTAGTGGCTCAGTTAGTGGACACTGTGCACCTGGGTTCCAATCTACGATCTTGCAGTCTCCTTGCACAGTCAGGGGGCATGTTGCTTATTACCTCTGAGCCTCAGTTTCCAACCTAAGGAAGTAAGCAGAAAATGTGTGTGTGACTGATTTATCACTCAGCTGAACTTTGGAAGACAGTAATGATGAAATATGGTCATTTTTATCCTACACCTACCTTCCAAATCACTCTACCGGTGGAAAGATCTCCAGCAGATTCCAGAGCTCTGTTGGTCATTTTGGGGGTTGGAAGAGAACCCCTTTTGTGAAAGGCAGGTCCATTCCCTATCAGAGTCTTGGTCTCCCACCCAAGCTGCAGCTTTTCTTTTCACTCAGTTTAGGGTGATGTTGGAACCCAAAGATGAGTGAGCGGGTGGGGGCAGAGGGGTCACGGTTGGCCTGGTAAGTTGCTTTCCTTCTTCCATCTCCCCACTCCAACTGGTACATTGCTCACTGAGGCAGGGTGGGGAATCAGAGGAGAAGGGAAAAGGCATTTTGTTAAGCAAGGGCTGTTATAGTTCCCTCTGGTTATCAGACGCCTTGTTAAGTCAGCTGCTCCCAGAGCTGGTTCTACCTGCCCCCTCTTTTCTTCAGACCGTCCCCATTCTACCCTCTGAGCACCTCCTCTGGTAGTTCACCCCCTGGAGTGAGCTGTGGTGGGGTGCATCTCAACTCTGGCCCCAGCTGCATCATTTTTGTGGCATGAACTTCACCTATGGAAGGATTTATATACTTTGTCTCCCCAGACTGTGCGGTGCAAGCCCTCCCACTGTGGCTTCCCTGTAATGCCTGCCATGGAGCCTGGTCCAAGCAAACTCCCATCTCTGAATTCCTCCAGACAAGGGGCAGGCACTGTATTCACCCCAAACTCCCCACCTCCAGAAATCCTCCAGTAGAACAGCTTTCTCTAAAATGTGTGGGGATGTATTAACCAACTGTCTAAATCAGCTGACGACAAGAAATGTCTTACTGACCATTCCATTACCTCTGCAAGCTGTTGGGCCCAGTTCCTGGAATGGAATAAGTGATCAGAAGAGGTGTGCTATTACTATTATCAATAATACATGCTTTGGATAATATTAATAGAAAGAGCCAAGATGGAGTGAGTGTGGCAAAGGGGTAACATGAAGAAGAGCTTTCCTTTGGGGCTGTTCTGGTTAGTTCACAATGGTGGCACAATCTCTGGGTACAACATATAGGACATTTGTTCAAAGGAGGGGATTGCATAGAAATCGTATATATTGAACTCATCCGTTATTTGTATCAGAATGTCGCATAATGAAGAACAAGCACAGGCTTGCAATCAGATACACCTAAATGAGAATCCTGTCTGTGTTGCCTACTAGTTGAGCAGCTCCTGGTAAGTGAGCTTACTTTCAACAACTGGTTCTTCAGCAGGGTAAGGAGAATAACACCATTCTTACATGAGGATTAATGCATCTGGTCAATGCCTTGCATGTAGCAGCAACTTGACAAATAACATTTACTGTTGTAATGTTATTATTTTTTAAATAACAGTTCTGCCAGAGTCCTTCAGCATTTATTTCCTCTACTTTCTGATACTAAATAAATAGTGACTATTGAGAATTAAAGATTTTACACAGTATTAGAATTTGGCTTAATGACTAGGGAGTTTCCTTTTTTCTTCACAGAAGTAGTCTGCCCAGATCAATTCTTTTGATGGTGTTCTGCTGATTTCAACTGCTGATGTGGAGGAGAGGCAGCATCAGATGAGGACACGTGGGGACTTCTAGGATTCTAGCAGCTTCCCTAGTGGCTCAGGTCTTCCCTGGTGGCTCAGACAGTAAAGAATCTGCCTGCAATGTAGGAGACCTGGGTTCGATCCCTGGATCAGGAAGATCCCCTGGAGAAGGAAATGGCAACCCACTCCAGTATTCTTGCCTGGAGAATCCCATGGACAGAGAAGCCTGGCGGGCTACAGTCCATGGGATTATAAAGAGTTGGAGACGACTGAGTGACTAACACTTTCACTTTCACTAGCAGTATTCTAGTTCTTTTAAAAAAAATTTTTAATTGACAACAATATTACATTAGTTTCAGATGTATAAAGTAGTAATTTTATATTTCATAGGTTACACCTCATATGAAGTTATAAAATAGTGACTCTGTTTCCTCTGCTGCACATTATATCCTTGTAGCATTTATTTTATACCTAGTAGTATGTACCTCTTAATCCACTTCACTTCATTGGTCTCTCCCCCACCTCATTCCTCTTTGATAACCACTAATTTTCTCTCTCTCTCTGTGAGTCTGTTTCTCTTTTATTTATTCATTTAAGATTCCAAATATTAGTGAAAATGTATTTATTTTTCTCTGTTTGACATTTCTTTAAACATAATATCTCCCATGTCTGCAGTATTCTAGGTCTTAATTGGGATGGTGGTTCCATGACTGTTGCCTTTAAAGCAGTTCATTGTGTGTGTGTGTGTGTTCAGTCACTAACTCATGTCTGACTCTTTGCAACCACAAGGACTGTAGCCTGTCAGGCTCCTCCATCCATGGGATTCTCCAGGCAAGAATACTGGAGTTGGTTGCTATTTCCTCCTTCAGGAGATCTTCCCGACCCAGGGATCAAACCTGGGTCTCCTGTGTCACCTGCATTGGCAGGTGAATTCTTTACCACTGATCCACCGGGAAGCCCATAACAGTTCATTAAAACTATTCAATTTATGTTGTATATTCTTTTCAGTATCACCCTTCCCAATAAAAGAGATGAGAAAAAAGGAAGTCGTACTGAGTAGCTGATTAAAAATAAAACCTCAAAATAATTATTGAGGCCTTACTATGTGCTTGGCAGGGCTTTCAGGTGGCTAATAGGGTAAAGAATCCCCCTGCTACCGAGGAGATGTGGGTTCAGTCTCTAGGTCTAGAAGGTCCCCTGGAGGAGGGAATGGCAACCCACTCCAGTATTCTTGCCTGGGAAACCCTATGGATGGGGGAGCCTGGTGGACTGTAGTCCATAGTGATAGCTTATGGTGAATGATGTCGGATTCATGATCTCCAAAGAAGATTTAGCTTCGGGACCAGGGACCAGGCTTGATCACGCAAGAGCTTTTGTATAGCAGAGTTTTATTAAAGTATAACAATGGACAGAGAAAGCTTCTGACATAGACATCAGAAGGGGGATGGAGAGTGTCCCACTTGCTAGTCTTAGCAAGTGAGCTATATACTTTTTAACTGGTTATTACAATAAATTGAATGTCTCAGGGTTGCAAAGTTCTTACTAGACCCAGACACATGTCCTCAAGCAGGATACATTGTTATATACAGAATTTAAGGAAAAACACATCCTTGAGCAAGATGAGTTGTTTTGTTGTGCAATCATCAGTTCTGTGCTTAAAGAAAAAATAGTTTGTCCTTTTCTCCTCCTTGAGAACTCCAGACTCCTTTCTCCTCCTTGGGGACCCCCAGACTTCTTTTCAGCCTACCTGGGAATTGACTCTCTCAGTAGGGTCACGAGGAGTCAGACACAGCTGAAGCGACTGAGCAGGCACACACGTGCCTGGCACGGTGCTAAGTGCCTTCCATACAATGCAGTCAAGCAGCCACTGCTATTCCCACTTGACAGCTGAGGGGGTTAAAGCTCAGTTGGTGATGGACAGGGAAGCCTGGCGTGCTGCAGTCCATAGAGTCGCAGAGAGTCAGATGTGACTGAGCGACTGAAGTTAACTCGCAGGGATAGACACCTAGGATCCGCTCCGTTTGTCCTTTCAGTACATAGGAGCTGCCTTGCACACAGAGAGGGAGACTCTGAGCTTGCTTGGGACATAGCCACCGGGAAAGGACTAGGACTCCTGACTTCTCCGGTTTCTAGTACAAATGCTTGTGAGTCTTGAGCTGGTCACAGGAGTCCATTGTTAGGAGGCAGCTCTGCACACTGGTTTCTGGATGACAGCTTGACTGAGAGATGTACTGGTTGGTGACTGAATATCTACGAGTCAATGTGCAAACCAGGTCCCTGGCATCTGCCCTGACTCAGCTTGTTAGTGAATTAGAATGTGCCATCCCAGATGGGAGCCAGGGCCCCAGGAGAGATGGGGTCCTCCTGCACACAGTTGGTGCCAGAGGTCTACACCCTTCTGTGGGTGGCAGGGGTTGTGGAACCTAACAGCCAGCTCTGGTCCAGGTGGCCTGACTTACTAATCACCTGAGCACCAGAGGAATTGGAGGCCGACTGAAGCCCTCAGCATGTGGGGCTCTGTGCTCCTGTCTTGGAGGTGGTCCTAGCCTTAAAGGCTTGGTGTCTGGGTCTTAGCCTTAAAAGGCTTAGTCTTGTGTGGACACAGGCTGCATCCATGAGTAATTACAAGACAAGAATCACTGCTAAGATGCTCAGAAGGACCCATAGACTGCTCTGAATGTTCAGCAGCTGTTGCGGCTGCTGCTAACTCACTTCAGTCGTGTCCGACTCTGTGTGACCCCATAGACGGCAGCCCACCAGGCTCCCCTGTCCCTGGGATTCTCCAGGCAAGAACACTGGAGTGGGTTGCCATTTCCTTCTCCAATGCATGAAAGTGAGAAGGAAAAGTGAAGTTGTTCAGTCATGTCCGACTCTTCGCGACCCCATGGACCGCAGCCTACCAGGCTCCTCCGTCCATGGGATTTTCCAGGCGAGAGTACTGGAGTGGGGTGCCATTGCCTTCTCCAATGTTCAGCAGAAGGAGAGCTTATTTCCAGCTGAGGTGAGGAAGGGGGTGTGAGAGAAGACTTTGTGGGGAAGTTATTTTTGATTAGAAATTCTGCTCTTTTGCTCGCTTGTGGGCAGCGGTGGTGAGTGGGACACTGGCCTGGGGGGCTGAGAACAGGTTCTGACCTTTATGGCCGTGGTACCCAGGTCAGCACACTCTATCCCATGAGCCTCTGCCTCCTCATCTTCATGAGGCAGCACGATGTCGCAGTACCAGAACAGACTCTGGTATCAGATTTCTCGGGTTCACATTCTTCCACTCTCAGCCATGTGTGCCTGTGGGCAAGTCATTTGAGGTAGCTGTGCCTCAGTTTCCCTATCTCTAAAATGGGGATAACCATATATTCCATGAAGGGTTGTTGTGACAATTGAATGAAATAATAAACATAGAATGTTTAGAATAGTGCCTGGCACACAACTTGTGTCCCACGTACAGCTACAATTGTTAGTGTTGTCAGGATTGATTAGGGTGAGCAAAGTTTGGCACAAAGTATNTTGCTAGTCTTAGCAAGTGAGCTATATACTTTTTAACTGGTTATTACAATAAATTGAATGTCTCAGGGTTGCAAAGTTCTTACTAGACCCAGACACATGTCCTCAAGCAGGATACATTGTTATATACAGAATTTAAGGAAAAACACATCCTTGAGCAAGATGAGTTGTTTTGTTGTGCAATCATCAGTTCTGTGCTTAAAGAAAAAAAAGTTTGTCCTTTTCTCCTCCTTGAGAACTCCAGACTCCTTTCTCCTCCTTGGGGACCCCCAGACTTCTTTTCAGCCTACCTGGGAATTGACTCTCTCAGTAGGGTCACGAGGAGTCAGACACAGCTGAAGCGACTGAGCAGGCACACACGTGCCTGGCACGGTGCTAAGTGCCTTCCATACAATGCAGTCAAGCAGCCACTGCTATTCCCACTTGACAGCTGAGGGGGTTAAAGCTCAGTTGGTGATGGACAGGGAAGCCTGGCGTGCTGCAGTCCATAGAGTCGCAGAGAGTCAGATGTGACTGAGCGACTGAAGTTAACTCGCAGGGATAGACACCTAGGATCCGCTCCGTTTGTCCTTTCAGTACATAGGAGCTGCCTTGCACACAGAGAGGGAGACTCTGAGCTTGCTTGGGACATAGCCACCGGGAAAGGACTAGGACTCCTGACTTCTCCGGTTTCTAGTACAAATGCTTGTGAGTCTTGAGCTGGTCACAGGAGTCCATTGTTAGGAGGCAGCTCTGCACACTGGTTTCTGGATGACAGCTTGACTGAGAGATGTACTGGTTGGTGACTGAATATCTACGAGTCAATGTGCAAACCAGGTCCCTGGCATCTGCCCTGACTCAGCTTGTTAGTGAATTAGAATGTGCCATCCCAGATGGGAGCCAGGGCCCCAGGAGAGATGGGGTCCTCCTGCACACAGTTGGTGCCAGAGGTCTACACCCTTCTGTGGGTGGCAGGGGTTGTGGAACCTAACAGCCAGCTCTGGTCCAGGTGGCCTGACTTACTAATCACCTGAGCACCAGAGGAATTGGAGGCCGACTGAAGCCCTCAGCATGTGGGGCTCTGTGCTCCTGTCTTGGAGGTGGTCCTAGCCTTAAAGGCTTGGTGTCTGGGTCTTAGCCTTAAAAGGCTTAGTCTTGTGTGGACACAGGCTGCATCCATGAGTAATTACAAGACAAGAATCACTGCTAAGATGCTCAGAAGGACCCATAGACTGCTCTGAATGTTCAGCAGCTGTTGCGGCTGCTGCTAACTCACTTCAGTCGTGTCCGACTCTGTGTGACCCCATAGACGGCAGCCCACCAGGCTCCCCTGTCCCTGGGATTCTCCAGGCAAGAACACTGGAGTGGGTTGCCATTTCCTTCTCCAATGCATGAAAGTGAGAAGGGAAAGTGAAGTTGTTCAGTCATGTCCGACTCTTCGCGACCCCATGGACCGCAGCCTACCAGGCTCCTCCGTCCATGGGATTTTCCAGGCGAGAGTACTGGAGTGGGGTGCCATTGCCTTCTCCAATGTTCAGCAGAAGGAGAGCTTATTTCCAGCTGAGGTGAGGAAGGGGGTGTGAGAGAAGACTTTGTGGGGAAGTTATTTTTGATTAGAAATTCTGCTCTTTTGCTCGCTTGTGGGCAGCGGTGGTGAGTGGGACACTGGCCTGGGGGGCTGAGAACAGGTTCTGACCTTTATGGCCGTGGTACCCAGGTCAGCACACTCTATCCCATGAGCCTCTGCCTCCTCATCTTCATGAGGCAGCACGATGTCGCAGTACCAGAACAGACTCTGGTATCAGATTTCTCGGGTTCACATTCTTCCACTCTCAGCCATGTGTGCCTGTGGGCAAGTCATTTGAGGTAGCTGTGCCTCAGTTTCCCTATCTCTAAAATGGGGATAACCATATATTCCATGAAGGGTTGTTGTGACAATTGAATGAAATAATAAACATAGAATGTTTAGAATAGTGCCTGGCACACAACTTGTGTCCCACGTACAGCTACAATTGTTAGTGTTGTCAGGATTGATTAGGGTGAGCAAAGTTTGGCACAAAGTATGCCCTGACTTCAAGAAGTTGTTTTTGTTATTATTAAAGTGCAGGTGAAATACAGAATTAGAAATGAAGAGGAGGGCCTTCCAGGGAGTAAGAACAGTGTCAGCAAAGCAGGAGGCAGGAATGTGCAGTGTGCAAAGAAGGAACAAAAAAAGTAATCTAATTCGAGCCCTCACGAGATAAAAGATGAAATTTTTTTGCTGGTTTCTCAGCTTCCCGTGGACCCTTAGAATACATTAAAAAGGCCAATTTCCATCAGCAGATGTCCTTGGCTTTCTTTTGCATGTTCTTCTGGATGCAGGCTTCCGGGAGCATCGGTTCCCCGTCTCCCCAAGGATGGGTCTCCAGGGGAGGTTCTGCTTCCCCCTGGTGCTCCTGTTGGGCTCTGTGCTCTTGGCGACCTCGGCCCCAGCCACTCTCGAGTCTTCTGGATGCAGCGAGAAGGAGCAACAGGTCACCGTCAGCCACACCTACAAGATCGACTTGCCCAAGTCCGCCTTGGTCCAGGTGGAAGCTGACCCCCAGCCCCTTCGTGGTGATGGAACCTCGCTCCTGGCCCCAGAGGAGACCGAGGAACAGAATATTATCTTCAGGCACAACATCCGCCTGCAGACGCCACAGAAGGACTGTGAGTTGGCAGGCAGCGTGTGGGACCTCCTGGCCCGGGTGAAGAAGCTGGAGGAGGAGATGGCGGAGGTGAAGGAGCGGTGCAGTGCCGAGCGCTGCTGCCCAGGAGCAGCTGGTGAGCACACCATCTGGTATCCAGTCAACAAACTCTGAATGAGCACCTTCGGGTGTTCTACCAGGCTCGTGAGCATCCTGCCTCTCACTCTGGGTTTTCTCTAAGGGGGATGTTATCACTGGTACTAGCTCTAGGGGTTATCTTCAAGCCTGAGCAGGGAGGGACTAGAAACTCTTTTAAAGTGAGTCTGGACTCTTGGGTCAGTGCTTTCAGAAGAGACTGCTTCTGGGCGCAGTTTTACCTGTGGATCCAATTTCTATTTCCCTTTATAAGGGAAAGCGACAGGTTGGAGAGGAAAGACTGATGGCTTGGAGCTATCAGTTTGGGTACAAATCTCATTTCTGCCATTCTTTAGTGTGTGACTTTGGGCATATTCCTCATTTCCTCAGCTGTCCGTTGAGGAGAGTTCTATCAGCTAGTCTAGTTCTGAGAACTATAGATGAGGTACAGAAGATTTCTTGGTCCATTACTCAGCAAACTGTTCTTTTGTTAGTAATAAAGTACTACATTTTGACTTTACAAACAGTGAGCACTTCCGTCACCACATTTTTTCAACATAAACTGCTCATATTATTTTTCAAAGAATAATAATCAGTGATACTTTGGCATACATTTTAATGCTAGAAGAAACTGCTACCATTAAGAGCGCCTCCTATAGGCCAGACGCAGAACTAGACACGGAGGACGCTGCGGGCGAATAAAATGGCAATAAAAGAGCATTAAATTGTCCCTGTGCAGCCCGAACGTCAAAAGTTTTTACGAAGGAAAGAGGATGTTCTGGGAATCAGGAGCTGGGGCTGGTGAGCAGACCAGGAGGACTGGCCCATCCTCCAACTGCCTCTTGCTGTCTGGAATTAGAGCAGGGAGCCTGGTTAATTAACCCTTCTCCCATCTATTATCCCCATAATGAGACCAGGCTATTTCATAGCTTCTGTAGGCCCACCTTTCAGGCTTCAGCTCATTTCCTAAGGACTCAGACTTGCTAGGTCCAGCTCCTCCAATCAAGACAAACTCCCACCCAGCCTAACTCTCTCCTGCCCATCCCAGGAGCCCTGCCCCTTAGTATAACCTGGCCCACTGATACCCAGGTTGGAGCATTTACGGCGCTTTCACAGAAAAGTACTAAATAATTAACATCTTTTACAGGGTGGTGGTGGGGGAACCACGTGAAGTCACAGGAGCGCTTGGGATGCAAAGGGAAAGGCTAGGGTGGTCTCTGTGACTTTTCAGGCATAAAGTATAGATTTCGCAGGTTCGAGTCTGGCCCATGGTGGAAAGGGCAGGCTCCTAGTCTTCCCTATAGACCCTACCCTCCTCTACAGAAGGAGTCTTGCAGAATCCTGAAATCATCTGCTCTCAGGNTACAGGGTGGTGGTGGGGGAACCAAGTGAAGTCACAGGAGCGCTTGGGATGCAAAGGAAAGGCTAGGGTGGTCTCTGTGACTTTTCAGGCATAAAGTATAGATTTTGCAGGTTCGAGTCTGGCCCATGGTGGAAAGGGCAGGCTCCTAGTTTTCCCTATAGACCCTACCCTCCTCTACAGAAGGAGTCTTGCAGAATCCTGAAATCATCTGCTCTCAAGGTTCTCAGGGATGGAGAGTCCCTATTCACAAGCCCTCCAGCCTCCGCTGACTGTTCCCCTCTCTCTCGGGCAGGTTTGAGCCGCCACTGCAGTGGCCACGGGACCTTCTCCCTGGACACGTGCAGCTGCCACTGCGAGCATGGCTGGGAGGGCGCCGACTGCGAGCGGCTCGCCTGCCCCGGCGCCTGCAGCGGCCACGGGCGCTGCGTGGACGGCCGCTGCGTGTGCGAGCCGCCCTACGTGGGCGCCGACTGTGCCTACCCCGCCTGCCCTGAGGACTGCAGCGGTCACGGCACTTGTGTGCGTGGCGTCTGCCAGTGCGATGAGGACTTCACGTCGGAGGACTGCAGCGAGAAGCGCTGCCCCGGCGACTGCAGTGGCCACGGCTTCTGCGACACGGGCGAGTGTTATTGCGAGGAGGGCTTCACCGGCCTCGACTGCGCCCAGGGTGAGAGCGGAGATGTGCCTGGGCCCGCCTCTCTTCTGACCCGGCCCCCATGGTCCAGGCACCCTTTAACCATCAGTTTACATTTTGTCCTAAGTAGGGCACCCCACCTTTATTTAGTCTACTCCAGAATCCCCTGGAGAGCATGTGAAAATACAGATTCCTGGGTGCCTCTCAGAGGTTCTGATTCAGCAGGTCTGAGCTACGGCCCCAAGAACTTGCATTTCTAACAAGTTCCAAGGTGATGCTGATACCACTGGCTTGAGGACCAGTAGTCTTAGGTGATCGTGTGTGTGTGTGTGTGTGTGGGTGGATGTGTGGGTGTGTGGGTGTGTAGGTGTTACTGAAGTCTTGTAGACCCTGCTCAGGCCTTGGTCCTGCTGAGGCTCTCTGCCTGGCTGGGGGAGGGTTGCGGTTCTAGCTGCCAATAACAAAACTTAAGCTGAGATCCCTACAGCACAGGCTTTATTCAGTGGTCGCAGAATGGAAAAGCAGGAACTAAGTGCACAGATTAACTTCTGGCCTACCTAGCAAGAGAGATTTAATTTTAAAGAGTGAAAACAAAGGAAGGAGGAGTGAGGTTAATGATGGGGAGCTGTGTACATTAGTCTGACTGAGAAGGGGCAGTGCTTTTTTCAAAGGAGTGGGGTGCCACTCTCTTTTTATCATTTTTTTTGACTCCTAATGTCCCAGNAGGAAGGAGGAGTGAGGTTAATGATGGGGAGCTGTGTACATTAGTCTGACTGAGAAGGGGCAGTGCTTTTTTCAAAGGAGTGGGGTGCCACTCTCTTTTTATCATTTTTTTTTGACTCCTAATGTCCCAGTCAAGGCTGCTGGTAGGCGTGTACTTTAGTATGCCACTATAGAAATTCAGGGTAGAGTGAGACTCAGGGTCTGTTGGAGGTCATATTCACCATCTTGGTCCCAGCTGGTTCTCTCTCCCTCTCCCTCCCTCCCTCCCTCACTCTCTCTCTCTCTCTCTCTCTCTCTTTTTGTAGCTTTCTTTCTCATCTCTGGACTGTTTAAAGATTAATGTTAACTTCTGCTAAAGGCATAGGTTAGATGGTTTTGAACTAAGAGTTGGAGCATCACTGGCAACATAGGGGGCAATATTAACTTCTAACTAGATAATAACTTCTGGGGGTCCACCGTGGTGCCTTATCCAGGCTGTGTATCCTCCACACCCACCATCATAGTGTTAAGCAGTAGACTGGCCAAAAAGTTCATTTGGGTTTTTCCATATACTATGATTTGGCCAACCCAATATAAAGTAGGTGCTCAAGGAATACGTTTTGGCTATGGATCCCCACCCCTGTTCCCTCACTGTCTCTACCCCTGTTCCTGTTCTGTGTGCAGTGGTCGCCCCCCAGGGACTGCAGCTGCTCAAAAGCACGGAGGATTCCCTGCTGGTGAGCTGGGAGCCCTCCAGCCAGGTAGACCACTACCTCCTCAGCTACTACCCCCTGGGGAAGGAGCTCTCTGTGAAGCAGATCAAAGTGCCCAAGGAGCAGCACAGCTACGAGATCCTTGGTTTGCTGCCTGGAACCAAGTACATTGTGAGCCTGCGCAACGTGAAGAAAGAAATTTCCAGCAGCCCACAGCATCTACTGGCCACCACAGGTGAGGAAGCAGCCAGGTTTCCCAGGAGAGGTCCTGCTTTATACATCTTCCATTGTCCCCACAAGTACCCTTCTACTACTCAGACCATTACCCTGGTTTGGAGTTTGTAAAATACAGCTGCAGCAATCCTAGGTTCTGAAGAAAAGTCTCCATTCTTTTCCCCTCGCTCTGCTCCTCCAAGCCAGTGACAGAGCCTGCTGGATTGGGAATTACAGGCTCTTCTCCATTCCCTGAGATTGTTATTCATCAGTTGCTCAGTTGAGTCTGACTCTTAGCAACCCCATGGACTGCAGAACACCAGGCTTCCCTGTCCTTCACCATCTACCAGAGTTTGCTCAAGTTCATGTCCATTGACTTGATGATGCCATCCAACCATCTCATCCTCTGTCATCCTCTTCTCCTCCTGCCCTCAATCTTTCCCAGTGTCAGGGTCTTTTCTAGTGAGTCAGCTTTCCATATCAGGTGGCCAGAGTATTGGAGCTTCAGCTTCAGCATCAGCCCTTCCAACAAATATTCAGGGTTGATTTCTTTTAGGATTAACTGACTTGATCTCATTGCTGTCCAAGGGACTCTCAAGAGTCTTCTCTGGTTGCCCTGGCACCCATGTACGAGCAGCCATGGAGGACACCTGCATCCTCACACCCTCAGTGAGCCTCTGAACAAGGTCAAGTTGGTATGATTGCTGAAGCCACCTGTATCAGTTAGATTCATCTCAGCAGGAAAGAGAGGGAACAAATGGGGCAGCTTAGAAAGTTTAGTGAAGAGGTTATTTATAAAGGTATAGATAGGGTTTGGATGATGAAATACTCCAGGGCTAGTGTCAGAGGAGATCACCCCAGTCTGAAGGGGCAGGAGTTGGAAGTTGGTACTGGGACCCAGAAAGAGCTTTAGGAGATGGCTGCCTGATAAAGAGCCTTTGGTAGAGGGACGCAGGCAGTCCACTGTGTCCTCATCAGGAGGTTGTGAAGGAGAACAGTTGCCCAAACTCTCTCTCCTGCCCGCTGGTCTTCTGGTGACTCTCACTTGGCTGCACATGACCAGAAATCAGAGGGCCAGGGAACCCAGCTAATACATTTCATAGAGGTCATAATCTGGGATACAGAACAGGAAGGCAGATGGATCCGGAGGGACAGAATCTCTAGGGCACCACTAAATGCTACCAAGATGTTTGGAAGGACAAACATACTGCTTATTCTTTAGAAATTATTCACTCCTATGAAAGCCTAGGATCTTCAGGGGTTCAGAGAAACCTAGTTGTTTGAGTGATTCAAATACATTCCTTTTCTCAGCATACTTTATTGAACATTTACTTGAACATTGCCAGGCACTGTCCTGGGCTTCCCTTGTAGTTCAACTGGTAAAGAATCTGCCTGCAATGTGGGAGACCTGGGTTTGATCCCTGGTTTGGGAAGATCCCCTGGAGAAGGGAAAGGCTACCCATTCCAGTATTCTGGCCTGGAGAATTCCATGGAGTCCATAGTCCATGGGGTCGCAAAAAGTCAGACATGACTGAGCGACTTTAAAAAATTAAAANAAGAACACTGGAGTGGGTTGCCATTTCCTTCTTCAATGCATGAAAGTGAAAAGTGAAAGTGAAGTTGCTCAGTCATGTCAGACTCCTAGCAACCCCATGGACTGTAGCCTACAAGCTTCTCTGTCCATGGGATTTTCCAGGCAAGAGTACTGGAGTGGGGTGCCATTGCCTTCTCCGTACTAACTGTGCACTGCTTATGAATTATCTCATTTAGTTCTGATTATAATCCTGTGTGGTAAGTCTTATTATTATTTCTAAGTCACATATGAGACAGCTGAGGCTTAGAGAAATTAAGCTTAAGATTGCCCAGCTTGGAAGTGACAGGGCTGGGACTGGAACCCAGGATGTCAACTTTGGTGGACACAAAACTAAAAGGGTACCTACATTTATTTCCCTGTTCATTGTGAAATTGAAAGTTTCTGTCATTCAGTCGTGTCTTTTGTGACCCCATGGACTGTAGCCCACCAGGCTCCTCCGTCCATGGAATTCTCCAGATATGAATACTGGACTGGGTTGTCTTTCCCTTCTCCAAGGGATCATTGTGACCCAGAGATGGAACCTGGGTCTCCAGCACTGCAGGCAGATTCTTTATCATCTGAGCCACCAGGGAATTTCTGGTTAATTTTCATACTCTTTACTCCCTGACTAAAAAAAATTCTGTGGCTTCTCCTTGTCTTGGGTAAGATAGAGTCCTTTTATCTTCTGTGGGCCCATCCAACCTGGGTCATTGTCGTGCTCAGAATTTCCCACCAGGAAGCCTTCCTGCAACTGGACTCTTCTTGGGGTTCCCTAACACAGAAGGCTTGTCTCTACTTCGTGGGTTTGTTCGTGTTGTTACCCCTGCCTAGAAAATTCTCCACTGTTATCTCTAGCTGTCAATTAAGTCAGTTCAACAAGCATTAATTGCCAAGTATCATTGGGTCCTAGAGACACGATTCCTTTAGATACATAGATGATGAGCCCTGGTCCCTGCCCTTCAAAGGCTCACAGCAGTAACATCACACATCCCTCCAGGCTCAGCCCCTACACTGGCCGCTCCACTGAGGCCTTCTAGGACCATGTTAAATGGCAACCATCTGTGCCCCTGAATTTCTAGAGCATTTAATTACAAATGGCCTTGAATTGCCAGTTAAACTTTCAAGTGTATTATCCTAGCTAGAACACGAGCGTTCAAGAAGTATTTTTATTGCTTATTATATTCTAAAAGCAGGATGGGATATTTTATTGGATTGCAAATAAATTTGTATTAACATGACAAAAAAAGACAGTAATTTCTAAGGTCAGGAAACACTGTCACACCTGGCTAGACTGTTAGTTAATGTAAGAGGGAGGGGAAGAATCTCTCTTTTCTCCAGATGTTTTGCATTCCATGAGATGGAAAAACAGACTGGAATATAAGAATGGCATCTGCATGTACAGGGTGGAGCTGGCACAGTTCAGATATTTTCCATTTAACGAATCACTCAGTGGAACTCAGACCATGGAAGAGAAAGTGTCGAATGAAAAATCTTACCCTGTTAACATGCTCAAAGTGCACGGAAAAGCACTTCTGAAAACCTCAGGACCAGGTCAGCTTCTGGAGAAGCACGCACCAGCCAGGCCAGGGTCTCCAGGGAGAGGCGTTCCCAAACTGCCCCATCANTATTAACATGACAAAAAAAGACAGTAATTTCTAAGGTCAGGAAACACTGTCACACCTGGCTAGACTGTTAGTTAATGTAAGAGGGAGGGGAAGAATCTCTCTTTTCTCCAGATGTTTTGCATTCCATGAGATGGAAAAACACACTGGAATATAAGAATGGCATCTGCATGTACAGGGTGGAGCTGGCACAGTTCAGATATTTTCCATTTAACGAATCACTCAGTGGAACTCAGACCATGGAAGAGAAAGTGTCGAATGAAAAATCTTACCCTGTTAACATGCTCAAAGTGCACGGAAAAGCACTTCTGAAAACCTCAGGACCAGGTCAGCTTCTGGAGAAGCACGCACCAGCCAGGCCAGGGTCTCCAGGGAGAGGCGTTCCCAAACTGCCCCATCAGACCCTCACAGCTGCGTCGCATCAGATGCGTCGCATCAGATGGCCAGAGAGGCAGGCCCCTCAGTGAGAGGCAATGCTGCATCTGTAACATGGAAAGTTGGACTGCATGAGATTCAAATTCCTTCTCTTTTTTATGTTTATGATTTTGTAATAACGTCGGTAATTCATGCCTTTTCATAGTGAGTCTGCAACAAAGGACTCCTTGCTTTTTCATAATCTCCTGTGTTCCCAGGCACATGAGAACATACGGTCTAGCATATACACTTGTTAACAATTTTCTCAGAACTTTTCCCCTGAGACTATGCTATGAAAGAAGTTTTGGCAACTCTTACTATCCTTTTCACTTGTTATTGCTTCCCATACACAGTGCTTCATTTGAAATGGTCCAGCCCTTAAAACTTTCCTTTTCTAGCTCCTTTTTGTTTCAAATAAGCTCCTGTATCATTCAGAACTCCTGTCTCTCACAGCCACCTCACACCTATACCCTGTAGCTGAAAAATAATGAGAATCTCTAGCCTTTGAGGCCCCACTGTGTTCTAGGTACCGAGGGGCTTCATAAACATTATCTTTGGTCCTTCTACTAACATTGCAAGCATTGTTATTCACATTTTACAAATGAGAATGTTGAGGCCTACAAAGTTTAGGAGATCCAGAGTAAACTAGTGAATAACATTTGAGTTTAGGGTTGCTTTCCAGAAGCAAAGCTAGAGGAGGACAGCAGGAAGGTGGATCGATCTCTGTGAGCACATTCTCTACATATGATATCTTTTGAATAATTTTTTTTGCCACAATGAATAGCAGTGGAGGAGACCTGAGAAAACATAGCTACTATAGTTCTATACTGAACAGGTACTATACATACCTCTTCAGTGAGCTCACCTTCAGAACAGTAGTGTAGGCCCTGTCCCTGGGCCCTGCCCTCAAGCCCATGTCTCCATAGATTTTAGGCCCTGACTGTGCCATTTTCCACTATGCCAGCTAGGTGGCTCACATGTGGCTGTTGTGAATGGAGAGGGCTGTCCCTAAGCCTGTGGCCATGGGTTGGAGTGTGGACCCATACTGTTGAGTGTGTCTGCATAGACCCAGGACAGCTGTAACCCTACCCAACCATGTGGGGGAATCTTGTTATAAAGCAGAATAACCTGTGCTTATGTGCTAGAACTCCTTAGTTGCCTTTTCTGTATCCCCAGTTTTGTAGATCTCTCTGAAATGGGGCTCACCTTTATTTGAGTGTGTGTGTGCTAAGTTGCTTCAGACGTGTCTGACTCTTTGTGACCATGTAGACCATAGCCTGCCAAGCTCCTCTGTCCATGGGATTCTCCAGGCAAGAATACCTGAATGGGTTGCCATGCCCTCCTCCAGGGGATCTTCTCGACCTAGGAATCGAACCTGCATCTCTTACGTTTCCTGCACTGGCAGGCAGGTTCTTTACTATTGGCGCCACCTAAAACATGCACTCAAAAGTGAATCTCTCCTATCAAGCCACATAACTCTTGCTTAGATGTCCCTCACCTCCCATGGCCCTGAGAAAGTTCCCATCAGGGTTGCTAGTGTCCAGCAGGTGGGAGATTGCAGCCTGAGGAGGAAGCTGGGGCCAGGGCAGGAGGGCCCATCTCCCAGTTGAGCCGCGGCTGTGACTCATCTTGGATTTGGCCAGCTGCAGCAGGCTACTAAAAGGCTTTGTTCCATGGAAAAGACTGTTTATGTTCCCCATATTTGTTCTTGGCAGAGAGGGAAGTCTTGGTCCTGCTAAGTTGGCTCCTTCCAGTGATGTAGTGCATTGTGGGGGATCCTATCACTGAGGCTTTCCTCCTACATCTGTATCTTGGCATCCGATTCCCATCCTGAAATTTATCAAGGTGAGGAGCAGCTCTTTTAAAAGCCTCTTAAACACTTAAGTTGTTGCTGTTGTTAGGGAGTTGAGAGAAAGGGGGCGAGGAGTCCCAAGTTCCAGGGTNAGAGGGAAGTCTTGGTCCTGCTAAGTTGGCTCCTTCCAGTGATGTAGTGCATTGTGGGGGATCCTATCACTGAGGCTTTCCTCCTACATCTATATCTTGGCATCCGATTTCCATCCTGAAATTTATCAAGGTGAGGAGCAGCTCTTTAAAAAGCCTCTTAAACACTTAAGTTGTTGTTGCTGTTGTTAGGGAGTTGAGAGAAAGGGGGCGAGGAGGCCCAAGTTCCAGGGTGGCCCGGCCTCTCACTGACTTTATGAGTTTGGAGAAGTCACATGTCCTCTCTGAGTGAGGTCTCTGTAACCCTGACATGCTATGATTCTATTGTGCCTCCTACCTTCTCACTGTTCATAGCCAAGATGGCTTTTTCCTGGTTCTCCTCTGTTCCTGGGGTTGCTGGGACTGTTGCAGGGAGGAGGAGGAGCCTCAGGGCTGTGGGTCAAAATTAGGCCTTGTGCCAGAAAGCTGTACTTCCCTGGGTCGGTTCCCTAATCCTTGGTGGTAGCTTAGCCCTGTTGACCCAAGTGGGACAGATGCAGTCTAACACGTCTCTTTAGGACTGTCCTTAATCCACAGGCAGTGATGGAAAGAATTCAGTTTTTCTTTCTTTTTTAGAAAAAGACTTCCTTCATCTTTTTTTCTTTTTTTTTTTGGACTTATCATAATTTTATTATATGTAAAGGCAAGCCTGCCCTCATTACTGTTTATGTTAGAAACATTTTATCAGAGTATAGTTGCTTTACAGTGTTGTATTAGTTTCTGCTGTATAGCAAAGTGAATCAGTTATATATATGCAAAATGGTACAGATGAACCTATTTGCAAAGCAGAAATAGAGACACAGTCGTTGAGAACAAGTGTATGGACGCCAAGCAGGGAAAGAGGAAGTGGGTTGAATTGGGAGATTGGGATTGACATATATAATATACACAACTATGTATAAAATAGTAAACTAGTGAGAACCTCCTTGATGCTCTGTGGTTATCTAGACAGAAAGGAAATCCAAAAACGAGGGGATATATGGAAACATTCCGTTTCTTCTTTGAGGGTCATTCTCTAACCTTTCTGATCTCTGTTTCCCAGATATTAGAGTATTGTAGTGGCTGCCACAGAGCTAAATTGGTGTGTAATCCTAGAGGTAGCCCCTTGTCTCATGCTTATTCCTATGTGCTTTTTTTTTTTCTCTAAGAAGAGGTGTGTTACATAAGCTCACTTTTTGCAAGTGACCTGTAAAACTGTTATGTGTTGTAAAAGCCAGGTGCCACTGATTGACCACATACTNAAATATAGCCGCGTGTACATGTCCATCCCAAACTCCTGAACTAGCCCTTCCCCCCATCCTCCCCTCTGGCAACCATAAGCTTGCTTTCTAAGTCTGGGAATCTGTTTTTGTTTTGTAAATAAGTTCATTTGTATCATGGCTTTTTAGGATTCCATTACATAAGGGATATCATGTGATATTTCTCTTTCTCTGACTTACTGAGAAGTCATTCTCTAGGTTCATCCATGTTGCTGCAAATGGTATTCTTTCGTTCTTTTTAATGGCTGAGTAGTGTTCCACTGTGTGTGTGTATATGGATACATATTAATATATATCTTCTTTCCGTTCCTCTGCTGATGGACCTTTAGGCTGCTTCTGTGTCTTGGCTCTTGTGAACAGTGCTGCAGTGAACACGGAGATGCGTGTTCACGTGTCTGTCTCCTCCTTGAGTGTCTTCATCTTGTCTTCCATTTGTATGTGTCTGTGTCCAAATTCCCCTCTTTTATAAGGATCGGTTCCACCACCCTAATTACCTCATTTTTAACCCTATGTCTCTAGACCTCTAAATGAAGTCACATTTTGAGATGCTTGGGTTTAGTACTTAGATTTATCTTTTTGGTAAGGGGACACAATTTAACTCATAATCACTGCTGAGTGTCTGGCTCCAAGTAGACACTCAGTGTGATTATTTAAAGAAGGAGTCAGGATCTTCCATTTACTGTCTGTGTAGTTTGGGAAATTTATCTAATCTCTCTGAGTCTTGCATATAATTAGTGATCTCAAAATGGTAACCATTATTAATTTTGCAAACTAGTGCATGGAGAACCTGGTAAATGGCTTATGTTGTTNCCATTTACTGTCTGTGTAGTTTGGGAAATTTATCTAATCTCTCTGAGTCTTGCATATAATTAGTGATCTCAAAATGGTAACCATTATTAATTTTGCAAACTAGTGCATGGAGAACCTGGTAAATGGCTTATGTTGTTACTATGAGGTCTGATAAAGTCATGAATTTAAAGCACCTGGCACTTACTATGTGGTCAATAAATGTCAGTTGATTTATTAAATAAAATATGCACTGTCTGGTGATAGAATGTATTTCATTTCCTTGCACACAAAACACAGCCACTGTGCTCAAGAAAGGTGCGCTGATGTCAAAGAACATAGCTATGTAACGCTGTAACTTCTCTGCTGGAAAATCCTTGGCCAAGAGAACTAGAGCAGGATGAGGAAGAAGAAAAATGCTTAGATTTCCTTTCTGTGTGTCTTCACCCAGAAGGATACCAATCTATATGTAAGGTGGGGTCTTGAGGCAAGCATCTTTATCAGTGACCTTGATGGGGTGCACTCAAATGAACCACTTATTAAGTTTGCAAATGGTAAGAACCTGGAAAGGAAAGTGGGCATCTTGGATGAAAGGCTAAATTATAAATGGAATCTTTAAGATAAAATATAATGAGGATAAATGGTGGGTCCAGGACATGTATGATATGCAAAAATTGGGAAGATGTGGTTTAATGTGGAAATCCTCAACCTTTGATGTACATCAGAACCACCTGTGCAGTTTTGTGTATATGTTTTTTAAATAGAGATGTCAGGACATCTCTCAGACCTTCTGAAGTAGACCCTCTGGTGGTGGTACTTAGTAGATGTCCTTGGTTGACAAAGGTTGAAAACCCCTGGGATAACTGGGACAAGTATGAAAAAAAACAGGAATTTTCTGAGGCTCTGGGCTGAGGCTGTTATTGAGGGGTAAAGTGTGACATTTTGTTCTGGGTTAGTCCTTCTAGAATATGAAGTCTACACGAAGAGGGATTTTTGACTGTCCTGTTAATTGGTGATTCCTGAGAGCCATTACATTCCATGGTATGGAATGGATCATTGCTCAGTGAATTGTTGAATGAATGAACTGAGTTCTGGGAATTTTTCTATGAAAAGGGAAAGACAAGAACACATCTAGATGTAAATGCCGAGTCTAGAAACTAAGTGGGAGGTTGGTAATATAAGTTTATAATATGATATAATAGATTTTAATTTACAAGCGCATAAACTAGAGAGATGAGGCTGTTTTGATTAGGGGAGAAGTAGGAAGAGACCAGGCCTCCCTGGTGACTCAGATGGTAAAGAATCCACCTGCAGTGCTGGAGACCCTGAGTTGGGAAGATCCCCTGGAGGAGGGCATGGCAACCTACTCCAGTATTCTTGCCTAGAGAATCCCCATAGATAGAGGAGCCTGGCAGGCTACAGTCCATGAGGTTGCAAAGAGTCGGATATGACTGAGTGACTAAGTACAGCACAGTACAGGAAGAGACCATCCACCTGCTGAATGGTCTCTGGGAAGAGGAATTAGATGTATTCTCCATGCCCACCAAGGGTAGACATACTTGAAGGAGCAGCCACTTCAAGTGGCCACACTTGGAAGAGCTTTCTGTAATGTGTTCAGTGGTCTGAAAATGGACATCCATCAGGAAGACTTTTCTCAGCTTAGGGTTCAAGTGGAGGCCAGTTGTCTCCTGTCATAGATGATGGAGAGTCTTGCATTGCACAGACTATGGAACCAGGTCATCCAGAAGAATGCAATCTTGAAACATTTGTAACCTTGACCAGCCAGAGGTCTTCTCTAATTTTTCTTTCTTATGTTTATGAAGAAATCGATAGTCCAACCAATGTGGTCACTGACCGAGTGACCGAAGACACAGTGGCAGTCTCCTGGGACCCGGTCCGCGCGGTCATTGATAAGTACATGGTGCGCTACATCTCCGCGGATGGGGAGACCAGGGACACGGCGGTGCCCAGGGAGCAGAACAGCACTGTCCTGGCAGGCCTGCGGCCGGGGGAGGCCTATGAAGTCTACGTGTGGGCTGAGAGGGGCAACCAGGAGAGCAGGAAGGCGGACACCACGGCCCTCACAGGTAACAGGAGAAGGGGAGTCGTCTCTCATTCTCTCCCATCTCTAAATAGACTTTCTCACGGCGGGGAGAAGATTGATTCTTGAATTACGAGACCGACTCCCACCTGCACCAGCTCTTTTGTTTGCAGGTGTGGGGCAGGGGGTTGCCAAAGCAATTTTAAATTTCTTAATTATGAATTCTTTCCCCCTTTTAACCTCAAGCAAAAGAGACCATCCTTTTAATTTGAATCAGAAGGTCATACTTATGTGGGTTGAAATTCCACATGCGACTCCCTCAGGGCAGAGGAACACGTTCTAATTTTCATTTTGGGGGGATGTGAAAACTCCAAACATTTGGCTGACAGTGAATCTGAATGCTTATCTCCGCTTGCAGTGACTGCACAGGCACCGTGTGTGTAATCTGGAGCTCTCTTTCAGACCATGAAAATGGTTTGCCTCCTGAGTCAACATTTACCAAATGTACCTATTCTAACTTTATGCTGTCTGAAACTGGAAGGGCTCCCTTACTCCATCCTGTCATTCTGCTCGGCTGGGGCCTGCAGGTGTTCTGAGGCTGCATGGGAATGTATATCCCAGACATTCCTTCTGCTTAAACCCTCCTCTGGCACTGGCTTTGAATTCAGAGAAGCCGATCCTGGAGTCCACTGATGTCCCACACACGTGACAGGAATCCTAGAAAAGTATTCACCTATTGATAGATTTCTGTTTTGGACAGTCTCTTGGTGTCAAGATGCTCAGAGAAGCTGATAATCACTTAGGAATCCGGTTTCAGAAGCTTGACTGTCCAAGTTTTAATCTCAGCTCTACCATTTATTAGCCGAGAGATTTGGGGCAACTTATTTCACTTCTGTTCCTCAGATTCTTGTCTATTAAATGGGACATGTGACTGTCTACATCACTGGGTTAGTGTGAAGATTACATGAATTAATCCATGTAAGTACCTGACATAGAGGTGGTGGTGGTATAGTTGCTAAGTTGTATCCAACTCTGGGACCCTCCAGGCTCCTCTGTCCATGGGATTCTCCAGGCAAGAAAATGGAATGGGTTGCCATTTCCTTCTCCTGACCCAGGAATTGAACCCAGGTCTCCTGCATTTCAGGCAGATTCTTTACCAACTGAGCTACAAGGGAAGCCCCTACCTGACATAGAGAGTGCTACATAAATCAGAGCCATGCTTATTTCTTGAAATGTGTCTTAGTCTGCTCGGGCTGCTATAGCAAAACACCATGGGTTGGTTGGCTTAAACAACAGAACCTTATTTCCTGCAGTTCTGGAGCCTGGAAATTCCCATGATCTGGGTGCCAGTTGATTCATTTATTGGTGAGAGCCCTCTTCTCGACTTACAAATGCTTCCTTCATCTTTACATGCTGGAGGGGGGTAGGTTCTGGTCTCCTCTTTTTCTCAGAGAGACATTAATCCCACCATGGGAGCCCCATCCTTATGGTCTCATCTAAAGCTCATTCCCTCCCAAGAGTCCCTCCTCCAAATACCATCAAATGAGGGGTTAGGTCTTCTACATATACATTTTGAAAAGACACAAACATTCAGTGCACGTTAATCTGCATTTGACCTGGAAGCATTTCATGGTCCATAGCCTCCTGAGGCCACGTGGTCTTTGTCTCCTCCAGGGGAAGAAGCAGTTGGCAGTAAGAGTGGTAAGATCTAGATTTGTTTAAAGTCAGGGTCAGAAAACCTTCTACAGAAGGTCAGAGAGTAAATATTTTCAGCTTTGGGGACCACACAGTCTCTGGTGGTCTGCTCCACTCTGCCACTGAAATGAGGAAACAACCATAGACAGTATGTAAATGAACTGGCATGCTGNCTCAGTTGTGTCCGACTCTGTGCGACCCCATAGACAGCAGCTCACCAGGCTCCCCCGTCCCTGGGATTCTCCAGGCAAGAACACTGGAGTGGGTTGCCATTTCCTTCTCCAAGGCATGAAAGTGAAATGTGAAAGTGAAGTCGCTCAGTCGTGTCCGACTCTTCGCGACCCCATGGACTGCAGCCCACCATGTTCCTCCATCCATGGGATTCTCCAGGCAAGAGTACTGGAGTGGGTTACCATTGCCTTCTCAGGAACTGGCATGACTGTGTTCTAAAAACACTTGATTTATGTCATTAGGCAGTGGGTCAGATTTGGCCGATGGACTGACTGTAGATTACCAGATCATGGGTTATATAACACGTGGCCTTCCATTTACCAGGATTTGGGTGTTGTGAATAGAACATGTGGGTCAACCTTTTAAGAGAACATTTATCTATTTATTATTTACTTTTGACAATGTTGGATCTTTGTTGCTGTGCACGGGTTTTCTCTAGTTGTGGCGAGTGGAGCTAGTGGGGCTTCTCTAGTCGTGGTACGTGGGCTTTTCATTGAGGTGACCTCTCTGGTTGAGGAGCACAGGCTCTAGGCTTTCGGGCTCAAGTAGTTGGGATGCACAGGCTTCGTTTCCCTGTAGCATGTGGGGTCTTCCTGGGCCAAGGATTGAACCCATGTCTCCTGCATTGGCAGGTGGACTCTTAACCACTGGACCACCAGGGAAGTCCCCGGGTCAACCTTTTTAAGACAGCGAAAGTTGTAATAAAGAAGTTTCCCTGCTCACAGGTGAGGGTGGTGTGAATAAGTACCACAGATTAGAGGAGCTACTGGTGTGGTAGTGCTGGGGGTGTCAGGCATGGAGCCAGGCTCTGGGGGTACAGAGGTGAAAGACATGGTTTGCGCTCATACATTGTTCACAGTCCTCTGGGTAGAGAAGACAAGTGAAAAAGATAGAGAGCAGTGACTTATGTTGTGTTAACATAGCCCCAGAACTATGGGAATCTGAAATAAGGTAGGGGTGAGAGGGCTCATGGCAGCCCACAGGCAGAGGTGACACCTGAAGAGTCTAGAAGGATGGGCGGCTGTTAGCAGAGAAGGACAGGGAGGCCTGGCGTGCTGCAATCCATGGGGTTGCAAAGAGCCAGACACGACTGAGCGACTGAACAGCAAAGGTGTGGAAACACAACAGGCTGGTTTTCTGTCATGGATTCACATCAGCTTCTCTTGGTAATGTTATCTTTAGTGGTGTTTATGGGGGGTAGGTCTGTGAGACGACTGGCGTGTGGAAAGATGAGGCTGGGACAGAGAAGGCAGCTCCAAATCCCAGGATAAACTGTCCTTTCATGTCAGCTGTTGGTGGCATTCTGAGTGCCTGTGCTCCTTCTGGCATGTTCTCCTTTGTTTGTGTATCCCACCGAGCTGGCCTGGCCACCCTGGCAAGTTACGGTGTACAGGTCTGAAATAAAGCTGTTGTCAAAGAAAGCTCAGCCTTTCAAGGAGGTGGTTTTTGAAACAGGAGAGTAAAGGCATGCTAATCATTACGCCTGATTCCTTAGATTTTTGACTTTTTAAGGGTTTACGTTTTGAGGAGAAAGTANGAGAAGACAAGTGAAAAAGATAGAGAGCAGTGACTTATGTTGTGTTAACATAGCCCCAGAACTATGGGAATCTGAAATAAAGTAGGGGTGAGAGGGCTCATGGCAGCCCACAGGCGGAGGTGACACCTGAAGAGTCTAGAAGGATGGGCGGCTGTTAGCAGAGAAGGACAGGGAGGCCTGGCGTGCTGCAATCCACGGGGTTGCAAAGAGCCAGACACGACTGAGCGACTGAACAGCAAAGGTGTGGAAACATGACAGGCTGGTTTTCTGTCGTGGATTCACATCAGCTTCTCTTGGTAATGTTATCTTTAGTGGTGTTTATGGGGGTAGGTCTGTGAGACGACTGGCGTGTGGAAAGATGAGGCTGGGACAGAGAAGGCAGCTCCAAATCCCAGGATAAACTGTCCTTTCATGTCAGCTGTTGGTGGCATTCTGAGTGCCTGTGCTCCTTCTGGCATGTTCTCCTTTGTTTGTGTATCCCACTGAGCTGGCCTGGCCACCCTGGCAAGTTACAGTGTACAGGTCTGAAATAAAGCTGTTGTCAAAGAAAGCTCAGCCTTTCAAGGAGGTGGTTTTTGAAATAGCAGAGTAAAGGCATGCTAATCATTACGCCTGATTCCTTAGATTTTTGACTTTTTAAGGGTTTACGTTTTGAGGAGAAAGTAATATTTCATACCTTAAGTGACACTCATAATAGCAAAGAGCTCATATTTAAGATTTACTATGCAATATCTCATTTACCATTCATCATAAACAGAGGTAGGTACTGATATTTCCTTCTTTGTAGAGACAAGGAGACCAAGGCTTAAGTTGTACAGTTTGTTCTAAGTTGGCAACTAGGAAATAGTGGAACCCAGGTTTCAACTCAGCTTAACTGCATAGAAACTCAGACAAGTAGAATTATTTTTATCTACCTAGACATCAAATACATTCACTTTAAAAGTCTCCCAGTTCTCTGGCCTCAGACATAATGTTTTATATGGAAAGAACTGACAGCTTCTACTTACTGGATATTTTTCTTCCAAAAGAAAATATCAGATCTGATGCAAAGATTTAGTGAAGTGTAACTGCTTTCCATGCTAAGGGTTGGACACGACTGAGTGACTTCACTTTCACTTTTCACTTTCATGCATTGGAGAAGGAAATGGCAACCCACTCCAGTGTTCTTGCCTGGAGAATCCCAGGGACGGGGGAGCCTGGTGGGCTGCCGTGTAGGCGTTCGCACAGAGTCGACACGACTGAAGTGACTTAGCAGCAACTGCTTTCCAGTATAAGGAGTCAGGAACTAAAAGAGTACACTATGTAAATCCAGGGTAATGGAGAAATGTGTTTATGAAGATGAATTCTTTTTATCCAAAGGCAACTTGTAGAGAAAAGTTTATAGAGTTGAGACTCAATATAGGCTTTGTCTGTAACCCTGACTTTTCATTAAATGCAAATGGCTCATTCTTTGAATTTTCAGATCACTTGCTTAATTAAACCCTTAAGTTATCCCAACTATTGGCATATAACACACTCTGAAATTTGTTGAGGTTGTCATTTTGGTTGTTTGTGTGCTGGTCTTTCACAAATTAGAGAGTTGGCAAATGGTACACTTTTTCATCTCTTAAAGAAATTGACAGCCCCCAGAACCTGGTGACCGAGCAGGTGACGGAGAACACGGCCACCGTCTCCTGGGACCCGGTGCAGGCCGTCATCGACAGGTACCTGGTGCGCTACACCTCTGCTGATGGAGACACCAGGGAGGTTCCGGTGGGGAAGGAGCAGACCAGCACCGTCCTGACGGGCCTGAGGCCGGGCGTGGAGTACACGGTCCACGTGTGGGCCCAGAAGGGGGACCGGGAGAGCAGGAAGGCCGACACCAAGGCCCCGACAGGTAATAAGAGAAAGATGGTCAATGGGGGTTGAAGTTTGAGGGTATGGATTTGGGTGTGCATGGTAGCAAAAGACGTGTCTTGAGTTGAGAGACTTTGCAAAGAGGAGACTGAAAGCTCAAAGAAGACATTGAGTTCTAGTGGTGATCTCATTGTGCTACCCTTCCTGACAGTGACAGCTACTCATGGGGCCATTCAGCCAACTAGAAGACAGAAGGAAAGCTGTGCAGTGGCTGTGTTTTTAGCAGACTCAGTCAAGATACTGATAGGATCTGGTCATTGCAATGATTATGATAGTACTTCTAGAATGATTGCTTGGGGAGTAGTCCCTGATAGAATGGTAAATTAGATACCCCAAAGTCATGCCAGATAATTAATGGATTGTTTTGATGTGCCATAATATTGCTAAGAAGACATTGTTCCTCCCACATTTTAGGGAGTTGGAAGCTAAGGAAGTATGTCAGGTTTATAATGAGCAGTCCTTTGATGTGGAGAACCAGAGGTTACTTTCTCCCTTGACTCCCACCAGGGAATCTGGGATGGGAAAGCCATTGTCTTGTGCTAAGAGGGCACTAGGAGATAAAAATCTCTGTGATGGGGTGATGGGTATCTCTTATGTTGCTTCAAGGCTTAGTCTTGCCCAAATGTTTTCTTAAAGAAATCGACAGCCCCCAAAACCTGGTGACTGAGCAGGTGACGGAGAACACAGCGACCATCTCCTGGGCCCCGGTGCGGGCCATCATCGACAGGTACCTGGTGCGCTACACCTCTGCTGATGGAGACACCAGGGAGGTCCCGGTGGGGAAGGAGCAGACCAGCACCGTCCTGACGGGCCTGAGGCCGGGCGTGGAGTACACGGTCCACGTGTGGGCCCAGAAGGGGGACCAGGAGAGCAGGAAGGCCGACACCAAGGCCCCGACAGGTAATGGAGCACATATTGTCACTGTGTCACTGCTAATTTGTCTAGGGTGGTTTTCCTTCTCTTACCTTAACAGAAAGAGAGGCTTAAGGATGAGCAGGCTGGTATCCTCACATAGGAAATTGTGTACCCCTTTCTTCCATGACGTGGCTTCTCTTAGAATGTGCAGCTTGTCCTGTTTGGTTAAAGACCACAGTTTAGGCTTTCAGCACTGACGTTCCTGCTCACAGCCCTTTGTTCTCTGTGCACATGCTTTGTTGTTTACACCTAAAGCCTTCCCCTTCATAAGGAATAAATATAAAGAAAGCACAAGTAGTGATCATACTGGGGGATGGGCTAATCCAAAACCAAATTTCTTCCTTCCTCACCAGTTTAAAGCCTTTCCACAGTGCTTATTTTTGCTTCTGCCCCTTAGATGAACATTTTTGGTAGAAATGATGGTGTTTTATTGGTTCAAAATAACAAATGTCTAAGTCACTTTAAGCCCCCAATATGTTTCATCTTGATAATTAAGATATCTACATCCAAGTAATTGTACATACTTTATTGAAAGTTAAACCTGCTCTTTTTCATCAGCTTGGGCCATTTGTGGGTGGACTGCCTGCCACAGAAGGGGTCGTGCTTGGCTTCTCTTATATTTCTCCTCTGTTCTTCAAGGACTGTTCTTCCAGAGTGCTAGCTAGACTTTCTGACCCATTAATGTTTAGTGTGTGGGAGTTAAGGGGTCAGCAGGAGGAGAGGTGAGAGATCTCACTTGATAGTAACAGTCACAGCTGGCTTGAGTCTGCCAGTGGTGCCCAAGAAGGATTAAAACCAACTTTACCTTCATGGAACACTTCCTTGGGTTCTTCAGAGACAGCTCATCTGTCCTCTTCCCTCAACTCTTTCACTGGAGTGATCTTGTGGGCACCTATACCTCTCTTACTGGTAGCCCACTCCTCTTCCTCTGCTCACACATCTGGGGGTGCCCACCACTGCCCTTCTGGTGGGGTCTCTTCACCCCTCTGAGTGATTCCCTTCGATAGCTTCTAAAGTAACTCCAGGTGGGCTATCCTTGCCCTGGTCCACATCTGGTCCATGTGGAACACACATGCACCCTTTGTCCATGCAGATATATATATATATATATATCCACCCCCCGCCAAAGCTGCAGCATCTTCTTTCTCTGCAACAAGGCAATCAGCAGTTTTTTCACATCTCAGATGTTTTATGCACAGGTCAGACACCAGCCCATGGTGCTCCCTAAGCCCTGGTCATGTTTTCTCAACCTGGGCACTGTTGATAATTCTTTGTTGCAGGGTCTGTCTTGTGCACTGTAGCATGTTTAGCAGCATCACTCACCTCCACCCATTTGCGGCCAGGAGCTTCCCTATGCCACACTGAACTGAGATCACCTCTGGTTGAGAACTTTTGCCCTAGAGTATACCTGTGCAGGTCGGTAAGGGATCCTATTGCAACTGCTTACTCGAGGCTTGGCCCTCACCCATGGAACTCTCCGTGTATCTCTTTTCAAAGAAATCCACTCTAAGTCCCACCTCTTTGTGCTTTCCAACCTCATTCACAGTCTGTAGTTGGTTGATCAATCAAAGGCCTCAAAACTGTTGCACCCACCTTGGCTTTGGGCCCTCAGGTTGGAATGTAGATACTTATTTTCTTGGGGTCAAGCCTAAGCCAAGATAAGAATGGTCCNGGTATCTCTTATGTTGCTTCAAGGCTTAGTCTTGCCCAAATGTTTTCTTAAAGAAATCGACAGCCCCCAAAACCTGGTGACCGAGCAGGTGACGGAGAACACAGCGACCGTCTCCTGGGCCCCGGTGCAGGCCATCATCGACAGGTACCTGGTGCGCTACACCTCTGCTGATGGAGACACCAGGGAGGTTCCGGTGGGGAAGGAGCAGACCAGCACCGTCCTGACGGGCCTGAGGCCGGGCGTGGAGTACACGGTCCACGTGTGGGCCCAGAAGGGGGACCAGGAGAGCAGGAAGGCCGACACCAAGGCCCCGACAGGTAATGGAGCACATATTGTCACTGTGTCACTGCTAATTTGTCTAGGGTGGTTTTCCTTCTCTTACCTTAACAGAAAGAGAGGCTTAAGGATGAGCAGGCTGGTATCCTCGCACAGGAAATTGTGTACCCCTTTCTTCCATGACGTGGCTTCTCTTAGAATGTGCAGCTTGTCCTGTTTGGTTAAAGACCACAGTTTAGGCTTTCAGCACTGACGTTCCTGCTCACAGCCCTTTGTTCTCTGTGCACATGCTTTGTTGTTTACACCTAAAGCCTTCCCCTTCATAAGGAATAAATATAAAGAAAGCACAAGTAGTGATCATACTGGGGGATGGGCTAATCCAAAACCAAATTTCTTCCTTCCTCACCAGTTTAAAGCCTTTCCACAGTGCTTATTTTTGCTTCTGCCCCTTAGATGAACATTTTTGGTAGAAATGATGGTGTTTTATTGGTTCAAAATAACAAATGTCTAAGTCACTTTAAGCCCCCAATATGTTTCATCTTGATAATTAAGATATCTACATCCAAGTAATTGTACATACTTTATTGAAAGTTAAACCTGCTCTTTTTCATCAGCTTGGGCCATTTGTGGGTGGACTGCCTGCCACAGAAGGGGTCGTGCTTGGCTTCTCTTATATTTCTCCTCTGTTCTTCAAGGACTGTTCTTCCAGAGTGCTAGCTAGACTTTCTGACCCATTAATGTTTAGTGTGTGGGAGTTAAGGGGTCAGCAGGAGGAGAGGTGAGAGATCTCACTTGATAGTAACAGTCACAGCTGGCTTGAGTCTGCCAGTGGTGCCCAAGAAGGATTAAAACCAACTTTACCTTCATGGAACACTTCCTTGGGTTCTTCAGAGACAGCTCATCTGTCCTCTTCCCTCAACTCTTTCACTGGAGTGATCTTGTGGGCACCTATACCTCTCTTACTGGTAGCCCACTCCTCTTCCTCTGCTCACACATCTGGGGGTGCCCACCACTGCCCTTCTGGTGGGGTCTCTTCACCCCTCTGAGTGATTCCCTTCGATAGCTTCTAAAGTAACTCCAGGTGGGCTATCCTTGCCCTGGTCCACATCTGGTCCATGTGGAACACACATGCACCCTTTGTCCATGCAGATATATATATATATATATATCCACCCCCCGCCAAAGCTGCAGCATCTTCTTTCTCTGCAACAAGGCAATCAGCAGTTTTTTCACATCTCAGATGTTTTATGCACAGGTCAGACACCAGCCCATGGTGCTCCCTAAGCCCTGGTCATGTTTTCTCAACCTGGGCACTGTTGATAATTCTTTGTTGCAGGGTCTGTCTTGTGCACTGTAGCATGTTTAGCAGCATCACTCACCTCCACCCATTTGCGGCCAGGAGCTTCCCTATGCCACACTGAACTGAGATCACCTCTGGTTGAGAACTTTTGCCCTAGAGTATACCTGTGCAGGTCGGTAAGGGATCCTATTGCAACTGCTTACTCGAGGCTTGGCCCTCACCCATGGAACTCTCCGTGTATCTCTTTTCAAAGAAATCCACTCTAAGTCCCACCTCTTTGTCCTTTCCAACCTCATTCATAGTCTGTAGTTGGTTGATCAATCAAAGGCCTCAAAACTGTTGCACCCACCTTGGCTTTGGGCCCTCAGGTTGGAATGTAGATACTTATTTTCTTGGGGTCAAGCCTAAGCCAAGATAAGAATGGTCCCACTTGAACATATGATTATAAGTCTGTGATAAGACCTTAGGGTAATGGCTTTGGCTTCCCTGGTGGCTCAGAGGTTAATGCCTCTGCCTGCAATGCAGGAGACCTGGGTTCAATCCCTGGGTTGGGAAGATTCCCCTGGAGAAGAGAATGGCAACCCACTCCAGTATTCTTGCCTGGAGAATCCCATGGATGGAGGAGCAGCCTGGTGGGCTACAGTCCACGGGGTCGCAAAGAGTCGGACACGACTGAGCGACTTCACTTTCATAGGCATATCTCTAAAATCTTGTGTTTTCACATTACTGCAATAAAGTGAACATCACAATAAAGAAAGTCACATGAATTTTTGTTTGCCAGTGCATATAAAAGTTTCATTTACACTGTGCTATAGTCTATGAAATGTACAATAGCATAATGCCTACAAAAATGTATATACTTAATTAAAAATACTTTTTTGCTAAAAATGCTCATCATTATGTGAGCCTTCAGAAAATTGAGTACCATTGAAGATCACTCATCCTAGATTACCAAAACCAATATAATAAGAATGAAAAAGTTTGAAATATTATGAGCATTACCAAAATGTGGCACAAAGACACAGAGTGAGCAAATGCTGTTGGCAAATGCAAAATGGTGCCAATAACTTGCTGTGTGCAGGACTGCCACAGACTTTTGATTTGTGAAAAGTGTAATATCTATGATGCACAATGAAGAGAAGCACAATAAAACTAGGTATGCCTGTATTTGGAACAGAGAAGTGCTATGATTCTCTTGGTGAATACATTTTTGAATACATTATCTATGTGCAGTATGGTGAAATAGAATCTTATACATTTGTAAAATATCAACAAACTGCTATCATTTAAAATAGCTGTGGTCACTGGAAATGCACTCTGTGCCAGAAGCTGTTATAAAGGGCATGTTATTAAGTCCTATGATACCCAACTCTACAGAATATGTACTCCTGTTATCTCCCTATGCCTTTTTTTCCCATAAACACTGATAACCATATTATAGTCAAGACCCCTTTCTACATGACATTTGTTGGTCTTGGTTTTCAGAGCTACCCTGGAGAGATGTACAATAACTATTGAACACCCTCGTTTTACAGATGCAGAGAAGTGAAGTGACTTGCCCAGGGTCACAAAGCAAGTTAATAATTTATGAGATTAGATGCATGCATGGACCAGTAGGGCTCAAAGGTATCTGAGTCCATCCAACCTGAAGGCAAGATTTACAGATCAAGAAACTGAGGCCCAGCTGGAGACAGCTGGGTTGTCCAGGGCCACGGCTCTCCTGACTCCGAGTCTACTGCTCATTCTGCTGTTCTGTGCTTCCTCCTTGAAAATCCTCAAGTCTGGATGTATAAAGAGATCTATGTCCATGAAACAACTGAAACCTGACATATGAGACAGCAAAATTAGGAGAACAGGAAACTACCCTACCCCAAGCAATGTGGCCACAAGATTTCACTCTGTGAATAGTGTTTATTGATCAGCATCTTCCTTTCAGACATGGACAGCCCCCAAAACCTGGTGACCGAGCAGGTGACGGAGAACACGGTGACCGTCTCCTGGGACCCGGTGCAGGCCGTCATCGACAGGTACCTGGTGCGCTACACCTCTGCTGATGGAGACACCAGGGAGGTTCCGGTGGGGAAGGAGCAGACCAGCACCGTCCTGACGGGCCTGAGGCCGGGCGTGGAGTACACGGTCCACGTGTGGGCCCAGAAGGGGGACCGGGAGAGCAGGAAGGCTGACACCAAGGCCCCGACAGGTAAGGGAGAATTGCTCCTTAGAAATGGAAGCCCTGACATGCTAAAGTCAATGGCTGGTCAAGTTTTGTGTTCCTGAACTGACAGTGGCAGAATTGATGATTTCTGGAAGAGCAGGAGAATAGACTTCTGCCAAACCACACACCATCCCTCACTTCCTTTTTACACATTACATCAAAATAAGGGGCTCACATTTGGCCTCATACTTTGATCTTGCAAAGATAAATGGTGATTGATTTTATCCATCCACTGTCTCTCCAACTGTGTATTTACTTTGTGATCAATCATTAAATATTTCTTCTTGAAAGGAAAGAAATAAGCCACATCTTAGGATCTGTGAGGTAAGTACCTTAGGAAAATGACTTGTGCTGCAGCAGTCTCTTCAGAACAAGGAAGTCTTATTGCTTTCTCAGTGGATAAATTCTCTTTTGATTGCTGTGTACTCCATTCTGAGGATCCTAAGGTTGCACTTTTAAACAGTAACGGTTCATAGTTTTTAAAGCTCTTTCATCTCTGTTTCTCATTTTTTAAGAACAGACTTATTGAGTTATAATTTACATACTATAAAGTCCACCTTTGTATAGTGTGTGTGATTCAGTGGCTTTTAGTATATGCAGAATTGTGCAGCCATCATCACTGTCTAATTCAGAATATTTTCATCACTCCTAAAACAAACTCCAGACGTTAGCAGTTGTTCCCCAGCGCTGCTTCCTCCAGCCTTAGGAAGCTACATACTATCTGTTTGTAGAGAGTTCCTTATTCGGGACATTTCAAATAAATAGATTCATGGAATATGTGGCCCTTTGTAGCTGACTTCATTCACTAAGCATAATATTTTCAAGTTTCATCCATGTTGTAGCTTGTGTCCATACATTTTGTTGCCTAATAATATTTCATTACATGGATCTAATTCATTTTGTTTATCCATTTGTCAGTTGATGAGCATTTGGGTTGTTTACACTTTGGGGCTATGGTGAATAATGATGCTGTGAGCATTTATGAATGAATTTTTGTGTGGGCATATGTTTTCAATTCTTTTGGCTATATACCTAGGAGTGGAATTCCTGGGTCATATGGTAACTCTGTGTTTAACTGTTTGAGGAGCTGCCAAATTGTTTCCAGAGCAGTGGCACTATTTTACATTCCTACCAGCAATGAATGAGAATTATATTCTTCATTTCATTGGTTCTCAGAGGAATTCATTGAGATGGGTAGAGCAGGAATCAATATCCCCATTTTACAGTTGAGAAACCTCAAATACAGAGACGTGAATGATTTCGACAAGTCACAAAGTTAGCTGATGATTCATGGAATATTCATGGAATATTATGGTACCTTAAAATCTATTTGGCAAGGCCTACATTTTACAAATGAGGGATGGAGACCCAGCCAGGGGAGGCAGAGTTGTGCAGGGCCGCTGCTGGCTGAAGATCGAGCTGGACCTAGAGCCCAGGTCTGCTGGCTGCAGCCCGCAGCTCCTCCTGGTGGTCCTCCACTCTGCCTCTCAGGCTAGGGTTGGAATAGAGCTCTTCTGACCCTGGATCCGGTGCCCATTCTGCTGTCCTGTGCCGCCTCCTTGAGGATCCAAGAGTCCAGCTGTAGTGATAAGACCTACATCCATGAAACAACTAAAAATCCTCATAGGAGACAGGAAAACCATAAGAATGGAAACTGCCTCACCCCAAGTAGCATGGTCTCACTCTCTGGTGCTTGCTAATAGTGTACTTCACCTTTTAGACATCGACAGCCCCCAAAACCTGGTGACTGAGCAGGTGACAGAGAACACGGCCACCATCTCCTGGGCCCCGGTGCAGGCCGTCATTGACAGGTACCTGGTGCGCTACACCTCTGCTGATGGAGACACCAGGGAGGTTCCGGTGGGGAAGGAGCAGACCAGCACCGTCCTGACGGGCCTGAGGCCGGGCGTGGAGTACACGGTCCACGTGTGGGCCCAGAAAGGGGACCGGGAGAGCAAGAAGGCTGACACCAAGGCCCCGACAGGTAACACAGTACTGTTCTTTGGTGATGTAAGGCCTGTCATGCTAAGGCTATGCCTCATCTAGTTTTGGTTTCCTGAACTGAAAGCTGGCAGAGGTGATGATTTATGGAAGAGCAGGATGGTGTTCCATCGTAATGTACTGCATATTCCATCTCTCATTTCCCTTTAACTGGTTTCTTTACAAGTCAGGGCCCCCTGGCAGCCTCCAAGCTACGAGTCTGCTGTGACTGCTGGTCAGGTCCTGCCAGTGCTCCTTCCCAGCGTGTGAGTCTGCCCTTCAGCACTGAGGCTCTCCTGTTGAGTTTGCGATTGGAAACAGAAAATGAAAATCAAATGCCATGAATGTTAACTGTAATGTGTTCAAAACTCAACTTCAGAACGTAGACTTTACATCTACCAAAGTGAGCAGTTGTGTATGGTTTGCTTTACTATAATGAGTTATTTGAGGATAAGGATAATTTCTATGTTATGTTCTGGCTTCCCTGGTGGCTCAGTGGTAAAGAATCCACCTGCAATGCAGGAGCTGCAGGTTTGACCCCTGGGTCAGGAAGACCTCCTGGAGGATGGCAAGGCAACCCACTCCAGTATTCTTGCCTGGAGGATCCCATGGACAGAGGAGCCTGGTGGGCTACAGTCCATGGGGTCACAAAGAGTCAGACGTGGCTGAAGTGACTTAGCACACACATGCATGAGCATGGGTTTATGTCTGAACTTTCTATAGTTGATTTATAATATTGTGTTATTTTCAGATGTAGGTTATATTCTACACCTTATTGTGTATATTCTACACCTTATTCTACACCTTCTAGGTTATATTCTCACCTTATTGTGAAAGATATGTATGATTATATTTCTGTACTGTGATTTAGCCAGCAAACCAGCATTACAAGTGAATCTATGATCTGCTAAAGTATATTAAAACTGGATTTTAATTTTGCCGATTCATTTAACAACATATATTGAGCATTTTCCAAGGATCCTACTCCTTCCTAGGCAATGGGAACCCCAAAGGGAGTAGAATATAGCCCTCTTCCTCTGGGAGCTTCTATTGGCATCTGGCGGGTAGAATCATATAGCCTCTTCCTCTGGGAGCTTCTATTGGCATCTGGCGGGTAGAATCATCTTGTGTGAACTGAGAGGTCTTTGTTGACATGATGCTAGAAACAAAATTTTTAGCTACTCTGGTGTTGGAAAAGACTCTTGAGAGTCCCTTGGACTGCAAGGAGATCCAATCAGTCCATACTAAAGGAGATCAGTCCTGGGTGTTCATTGGAAGGACTGATTTTGAAGCTGAAACTCCAATACTTTGGCCACCTGATGTGAAGAGCTGACTCATTTGGAAAGACCCTGACGCTGGGAAAGATTGAGGGCAGGAGAAGGGGACGACAGAGGATGAGATGGTTAGATGGCATCACCGACTCAATGGACATGGGTTTGGGTGGACTCCGGGAGTTGGTGATAGACAGGGAGGCCTGGCGTGCTGTGGTTCATGGGGTCACAAAGAGTCAGACATGACTGAGTGACTGAACTGAACTGAACTGAGCAGAGACCATGTCTTCTTCAACTGAACCCTGCAAACTATGTAGTCCCATTCCTTGTATACAGTGGGCATTTGACATATGCTTAATGAATGAATAAAGAGACTTGTCTTGCTTAAACTCTTGGTAGAGGTAATAGTATAGATGCCCAGGTTCTGTTTTACTGTGCTTTCTCCTTGAGGAGTCAAAGTCTTTATGGGGAGAGAAGACATATGTCCATGATGCAGTTAGAGCGTGCAAGATGGAAATCCCATGAAACATGAAAGGGTGTCACCCCAAGCAAGGTGGTTGTGATTTTCTCCACTCTGTGGCCTATTAATAATGCATATTGATGTTTTCTTTTCAGACATTGACAGCCCCCAAAACCTGGTGACCGAGCAGGTAACAGAGAACACGGCCACCGTCTCCTGGGACCCAGTGCAGGCCGTCATCGACAGGTACCTGGTGCGCTACACTTCTNTGCCCGCTGAATGGGTAACACAGACTCTTAGCCACTGGACCACCAGGGAAGTCCCCAGAGTTCAAGGTTTAATGCAAGAAAACAGCAGGATCTTGGACAAGTCTTTTCATTTCTCTAGATCTCCCTTCTCCTCCCCTTTTGTGAAAGGGAAGAAATTTGAAAGATGTAACTTCTCAGCTCTCAAATTCTGTGGAACAAAATAGCTATATACCATGGAAATAGCAAAAGAGGTCCCTTCAGCTGCCATTCGGGTCACTTGTCTTGTTGCTCAGGAGATTTTTATTTTTATGGGAACTAGAAGGACAAAAAATTTCCATGTTGATAAACTTGGAGAAGGTCAAAATTCCTTTCAGTTTTAATATAACATTTCTCCAGTGGTTTGTTTCCCCTGGAAAAATGTTTTCAATGGAATTGTATTGTTAATAAAAGTATCATGAATGGTGATGTGTTCCTTTGGCCCTAAAATTCAGCATTTCCTTTTTAAAAAGAAATTGACAGCCCCCAGAACCTGGTGACCAAGCAGGTGACGGAGAACACGGCCACCGTCTCCTGGGACCCGGTGCAGGCCGTCATCGACAGGTACCTGGTGCGCTACACCTCTGCTGATGGAGACACCAGGGAGGTTCCGGTGGGGAAGGAGCAGACCAGCACCGTCCTGACGGGCCTGAGGCCGGGCGTGGAGTACACGGTCCACGTGTGGGCCCAGAAGGGGGACCGGGAGAGCAGGAAGGCCGACACCAAGGCCCCAACAGGTACTGTGAGGGGTGGGGGCCATGGAGCCCTTCACACCTAATAGGAGATTGCCTTCCTCCACATCTAGTGTGAGGAAGGGAGCAGGGAACACAGTGTTGCCCCGAGGGCATTCTTCAGAGTGCTTCCCTTTTCACCTTTCTGTGGTAATGCCTTGACAGACAGTTTAGGAAGGAAGTGGTGTGAAGGAAGCCTGTGTGGAAGGGGGCCTCCCTCACACCGCCTTCACCCCGCCCAGTGCCTGGGTGCTCCATCCTGACCTGAGGACCTGGCTGGACCTCCGCTCCAGTTTGGGGAAGAAGGAGGCGAGGAGCCCTTTCTGCCTCCATCTCCACACTGGGGGCAGGGGTGGAGTGCCGGGGTCCAGCCCCTGCAGGATCCAGGGGAACCCAAAGGAAAAATGGCGTCAGCGGATGATTTAGAGAGATAAGGAAAGAATATTGTAGATAAGAAAACAGAGGAGAGAAAGAGGCTGATATTTCTTGGTTTACATAGAGAACCAATAAAACTCCGAGATAAGAAGTTTGCCCTGTTCACAGAGGCCACAGGTGCACTCCCGGTCTCCTGAGGGAGTGAAGACACAGAATGTCTTCCCGTTCAGGTCTTAGAAACCTGGGCAGATAAGTGACACAGGGAGCCTCTATGCTCCAAGGGATCAGCTTGAAAAAGAGAGGGAGGGAGAGGGAGAGAGAGAGAAAAAAAAAAGATTGACGTGGGGAGACCAAGCTGCTTCAGTGAGCGAGGCCCCCCCCCCTTTTTTTTTAAAGGGTCTTTTATACCTTTGGACTTCCCTGGTGGCTCAGATGGTAAAGTGTCTGTCTACAATGCGTGAGACCTGGGTTTGATCCCTGGGTTGGGAAGATCCGCTGGAGAAGGAAATGGCAATCCACTCCAGTACTATTGCCTGGAAANCAAGCTGCTTCAGTGAGCGAGGCCCCCCCCCTTTTTTTAAAGGGTCTTTTATACCTTTGGACTTCCCTGGTGGCTCAGATGGTAAAGTGTCTGTCTACAATGCGCGAGACCTGGGTTTGATCCCTGGGTTGGAAAGATCCACTGGAGAAGGAAATGGCAATCCACTCCAGTACTATTGCCTAGAAAATCCCATAGACAGAGAAGCCTGATAGGTTATAGTCCATGGGATCGCAAAGAGTTGGACACGACTGAGTGACTTCACTTTCACTTTCCTTTATACCTTTACTTGTACATAGAGGGAAATGAAAGATGCAAAGTCACAGAGTCAGCCCAAACATTACATCTGTTTTATCTTTATTGAAACCAGGATTTTTTTCTACAAACCGTTCCCATAGACAATGTTGTGTACATTATCTTCTGGCCTTGGAGGCCTGTGGACATTTTATGACCCTTTTTTGATAAAGGTTGCTCAACCAGAAAACTTATTTTCCATCAAAGTGTTTTTTGTTTATATTTCTAATCTATGTCAGCCTCAGAAAGTATTAAACAAGTTACATTTCTCACAGAGCAAAGGTGCAGTAAGTTACAAGAAAGAACCAGTTAGCTCAAAAGTCTGATGTGGTTAAAGTCAAGGCTACACATGTTTTTCTTACATTCCAACTATGTTAACTAATGCACTCCCAGGTGCACAGTGGATAAGAGATATGGGAACTTAGCAACAAGCATTGGGCCAATAATGAAATCCTATGCCAGCACTATTCTAATAACTTTTAACTCTTTGAAAGGCTCTATGTTTTAGGCTTCTCGTGCCTCTCACAGTTGGGAGGCTGTAAATAATCATATGCATAGCTGCAAGAGTCTGGATATACCTGCCAAGCAAGCTAGAATGCTAACAGAGGGGATTTGATTTGAAATATTCCTCTCATGTCCAGGAGACTTATCAGCTATAGCCCTAAGTTGATTTTCTCCAGAGAAAGGTGGTCAGAGATAGCCCCCTGTTAATGTCAGAGGAGTTGGTGAAAGTCCTGAAATAGTAAAACAGACAGATTCTTGTTTGGGGGTAGATGCTCGAGAAAGCCTAGGGAGCCCGTTGAGTCCTGAAGCCTTGCTTAACAGTTCTCTTCCACATGACCTTGTCATGGTTGGGGTCTCCCATGGTGGCTCCCAGCAGTGGAGCATCTTCCTTCTCTCACCGTCCCTCCCCAGCTGGCCACCAAAGGGGCCTGGCCTGCCTGTATTTTNTTGGGATCTCCCATGGTGGCTCCCAGCAGTGGAGCATCTTCCTTCTCTCACCGTCCCTCCCCAGCTGGCCACCAAAGGGGCCTGGCCTGCCTGTATTTTGTGTGCGTGATGAGGCCTCCCTGGGGCCTGACAGGCTCACGCAGCCCACCCTGACATCCTCGGGTCTCTTTGGACAGTCTGGGCACAGCCTGATCATCCCCTGTGCGGCCACAGTATTACCATGCTTGGCCACTGGAATGAGAGGTGCCTTGAATGTATTCATTATTCTTATTAGTTAGTTAACAGACGTTTTTAGTAAAAGAGTAATATACGCTTATAGTAAAAATTTCTGAACTAAACAAAGATGTGTAGAAAGAAAAACTCTTTTCCACACCCAAGGCTCCCTGATGCCCAGGACTTCTCTCTTGGGGTAGTCAGCATCTTCCTCCTTCCTTCTCCCCCTCTCTCCCTTCCTCCATCCCTGCCTCCCCCCAACCACCAGTCTCCCTCGCTCTTCCTCACTCCTCCGCTCCTCCGTTCCTCTCTCTCTCTTTCTTCTTTATCTTCTCTTTGTTTCACTTTCCCCATTAAAAAAATTTTTTTTTTGGCTGCGCTGTGCAGTGTATGAGATCTTAGTTCCCTGACCAGGGATCAAACCTGCACCCCCTGTAGTGGAACCTTAGGGTCTTAACCACTGAATCACCAGGGAAGCCCCCTCCCCATTTTTAAAGACAAGATATAGAAATAACTAAGACAGACATCTCAGGTTCATAACCTGGGGATGGGTGGGCAGTCAAAGGGGTGACAGAAGCCAGCTCAAGATATTTATGCAGTTTAGGTTTTCCTTTGATTTTGAAACCAGGAAATTCAGTTTTTCTGTGTGATGGATGGAATAAAATCCAGACCAGATGTTATGCTTTAGAAAGCCATACCATGCTGATATTACAGAAACTCAGAATTTGTCAAAACATCCTAATTTGAAACAACAGCTGCCTGATTTCTATTAAAATAGCGTGGGTAGAAAATAGCCTAGAGACATCTTTTTTGGAAACTTCTAAATTAAAATCACCCTCTATGATAATGATTTTTCAAAATGGAAATTTCCATTCATATCTTGTTTACTTAAAAAAAAAGTGAGCTGTCTGACCAATTACTGTGGCATTGACTAGAATTTTTGCTGAGATGTAGTCTTCCTAGTCTACAGTGCATGCACATACCCATGCTTTCCTTCTGGTGTTTGAGTGGAGAAGTGTGTGGGGATGAGAAGACATCTCTGCTTTTCCTCCATCTCTGCTACCCCATCTCCCTTTCTCTCCTCTTTTGTACAAGCATCTCCCCTACTTCCCCATTTTGTACAGGGTATGCATCTAAGGCTGCACACTTAGTTACCTAAGACACAGAACTTTATATTGCTGTACCAACTTAGTTTCTATTATACGTTCCCATTCTGTCTGCTAGTTGGAAATCTCAGTAAATTTAGAGTCATGCTCTTCCTCAGGGCTGAGTGTGAGGTCTCAGGTGATTTTCCAAGGCCAGGCATGGGGTCCCATCCGGTTTTTCAGTCATCTTTCTGGGCAGGTGTTTACTGAGTACCCCTGGTTTCTGTATGCAGGGGCCTTTCAGATCTCTTTGCCTCTACTACTCCCAAATTCAGAGTACCATTTACCACATCATACATACATATGCTGCATTGGGTCTTAGTCCTTCCTTGCCACTTTGGGAGCCCTGCCATCTCCAGGACTTTGCTGATGGAGGTTGCTCATACTCACCACTCTCTGTGGCTTCCCTGGTGGATCAGTCAGTAAAGAATCTGCCTGTAGTCCAGGAGACCTGGGCTTGATCCCTGGGTCAGGGAGAACCCCTGGAGAAGAAAATGGCAACCCACTCCAGTATTCTTGCCTGGAGAATCCCATCCCATGGACAGAGGTGCCTGGTGGGCTACAGTTTATGGGGTCACAAGAGTCAGACATGACTGAGTGACTAAACCACCACCACTACCACTCTCTGCAGATCTGCTGGGGAAGTGGGAGCCCAGGTTCACTCCCTCTGAAACTCACCCCTTAACCCTCTTGTCCTCCATGGGTTTATACTTTTAGAAAAATAGATCCTAAAGACCTATGGAAAAGAGGAATGGAGTCTGCTACTTGCTTGATAGGAAGAAGAAAATGGGAATGTGTAGGGAGAGAATATAAGCAGAAATCTCAAAAATTACCTCTTCTCATTACCTCAGTAATAATAATTACTTGATGTTTTATATACAGACATTGACCCTCCTCAAAACCTTCATCCTGCTGCTGTAACCCAATCTGGTGGGGTATTGACCTGGACACCCCCCTCTGCTGAGATCGATGGCTATATTCTGACCTACCATTTCCCAGATGGCACCGTGAAGGTACTGGGCACTCGTCTTTTCTCTTNACAGTGCATGCACATACCCATGCTTTCCTTCTGGTGTTTGAGTGGAGAAGTGTGTGGGGATGAGAAGACATCTCTGCTTTTCCTCCATCTCTGCTACCCCATCTCCCTTTCTCTCCTCTTTTGTACAAGCATCTCCCCTACTTCCCCATTTTGTACAGGGTATGCATCTAAGGCTGCACACTTAGTTACCTAAGACACAGAACTTTATATTGCTGTACCAACTTAGTTTCTATTATACGTTCCCATTCTCTCTGCTAGTTGGAAATCTCAGTAAATTTAGAGTCATGCTCTTCCTCAGGGCTGAGTGTGAGGTCTCAGGTGATTTTCCAAGGCCAGGCATGGGGTCCCATCCGGTTTTTCAGTCATCTTTCTGGGCAGGTGTTTACTGAGTACCCCTGGTTTCTGTATGCAGGGGCCTTTCAGATCTCTTTGCCTCTACTACTCCCAAATTCAGAGTACCATTTACCACATCATACATACATATGCTGCATTGGGTCTTAGTCCTTCCTTGCCACTTTGGGAGCCCTGCCATCTCCAGGACTTTGCTGATGGAGGTTGCTCATACTCACCACTCTCTGTGGCTTCCCTGGTGGATCAGTCAGTAAAGAATCTGCCTGTAGTCCAGGAGACCTGGGCTTGATCCCTGGGTCAGGGAGAACCCCTGGAGAAGAAAATGGCAACCCACTCCAGTATTCTTGCCTGGAGAATCCCATCCCATGGACAGAGGTGCCTGGTGGGCTACAGTTTATGGGGTCACAAGAGTCAGACATGACTGAGTGACTAAACCACCACCACTACCACTCTCTGCAGATCTGCTGGGGAAGTGGGAGCCCAGGTTCACTCCCTCTGAAACTCACCCCTTAACCCTCTTGTCCTCCATGGGTTTATACTTTTAGAAAAATAGATCCTAAAGACCTATGGCAAAGAGGAATGGAGTCTGCTACTTGCTTGATAGGAAGAGGAAAATGGGAATGTGTAGGGAGAGAATATAAGCAGAAATCTCAAAAATTACCTCTTCTCATTACCTCAGTAATAATAATTACTTGATGTTTTATATACAGACATTGACCCTCCTCAAAACCTTCATCCTGCTGCTGTAACCCAATCTGGTGGGGTATTGACCTGGACACCCCCCTCTGCTGAGATCGATGGCTATATTCTGACCTACCATTTCCCAGATGGCACCGTGAAGGTACTGGGCACTCGTCTTTTCTCTTCTGCCCCAGCCTCCATGTACAGAAACTCACTGTGGCCAACCAGCTTAATAGCTGGTCCCATGGCAACCTGCTTATAAATGTGTTGATCCCTACTGATCAGTTGCTGTATACAAGGGAGAATGCTAAACTTGGTCATTTGTGAACAGTGTACGTGTGGTCCCATTTTATGGGACTAACCTTCGTGCCCTCTCCTTCCTAGCTGCCTGTCACGTATCTGCTGACCACACATCTGTCCCATGTTACTTTCCCAGTAAATGTTAGCTGCACAAGGACAGGAAATTTTTGTCTGCTTTGCCTCTCCTTGTGTCTAAAGTGTTTGGAACTTAGCACATGGTTGGAGTCCAAAAAATATTTATTTAATGAATTTGATTAACCTTATTTCAAGAGTTATACCTCTCACCTGGAATTAGAAAGCCAAGATATTTTTGTGACTTGTCCCAGTGGAAAGTTAGTATTCTCTTTCCTTGAAAAGAAAGAAAAAAGGGGGGAAGGAAAAAAGGAAGGGCACCTTGATTTATTCATTATCTCAGTGGTAAAGCTGCCACTATAAGCCTAGGGAGAAAGGTCATTGAAAACCCAGCTGTCTTCCTACCTCAGATATCAGTGGCCAGCTTCACCTTGCCCATTACTTTCTCAGCTTGGTGTTGCTAGCCTGTGGCTGCCAGTAGTGGCTGTTGTTGGTGCCCCAGCTTGTATCTGGAGGGCAGGAGACCTCACGCTGGTTCCCGGCTAGAGCTCCCAGAAGTGCTGAATCTCCATGGCACAGCCCTAAAGAGAAGCGGCTCGAACCTACTAGGAATCTGGGTTACTACTGAGCCCTCAAAAAGACAAAACTCTACCCTCCCAAGGAGCTTCTGTCATTAGCACCAGGGACTGCTGTTGACACCGAGGGTGCTGCGGGTGATGAGTGAATGTCTACTGTCTTCTTTGTTTGGTAGGAGGTGCAGCTTGGAAGAGGGGACCAGAGGTTTGAGTTGCAAGGCCTTGAGCAGGGTGTCACCCTCCCTGTCTCCTTAGTTGCCTTTAAGGGTGATCGCTGGAGCAGGAGTGTATCTACCAACCTTTCCACAGGTAATGTGAGCTCATGCATCTGAATGAGAATGCAGTGCAGGACAAGCATGGGACAAGCCAGAAAATGTGTCTAACGAAGAGCGAGTGGTGACAGGGCTCTGGATTTCTCTAGACAAGGGGAAATAGAAGTGGGGTTATGAATTCAGAAGAAACCCATCCCATGGTAAAGAGACGAAGGAAGGGAGTGAAGTGGAGTATTGTCTGGTGGAGGGGAATGGGGGGTCTGGTCAGAGGAGGAAGTGATGTGAACTTGACCTTATTTGGTGGCACCAGTGGTAAAGAACCCCCCTGCCAATGCAGGAGATGTAAGAGATGGGGGTTCAGTCTCTGGGTTGGAAAGATCTATGGGAGGAGGGCATGGCCAACCCACTCCAGTATTCTTGCTTGGGGAATCCCACAGACAGAGGAGCCTGGCAGCTTGTGGTGCATAGGGTCGCAAAGAGTTGGACACTGAAGTAATTTNTATTTAATGAATTTGATTAACCTTATTTCAAGAGTTATACCTCTCACCTGGAATTAGAAAGCCAAGATATTTTTGTGACTTGTCCCAGTGGAAAGTTAGTATTCTCTTTCCTTGAAAAGAAAGAAAAAAGGGGGGAAGGAAAAAAGGAAGGGCACCTTGATTTATTCATTATCTCAGTGGTAAAGCTGCCACTATAAGCCTAGGGAGAAAGGTCATTGAAAACCCAGCTGTCTTCCTACCTCAGATATCAGTGGCCAGCTTCACCTTGCCCATTACTTTCTCAGCTTGGTGTTGCTAGCCTGTGGCTGCCAGTAGTGGCTGTTGTTGGTGCCCCAGCTTGTATCTGGAGGGCAGGAGACCTCACGCTGGTTCCCGGCTAGAGCTCCCAGAAGTGCTGAATCTCCATGGCACAGCCCTAAAGAGAAGCGGCTCGAACCTACTAGGAATCTGGGTTACTACTGAGCCCTCAAAAAGACAAAACTCTACCCTCCCAAGGAGCTTCTGTCATTAGCACCAGGGACTGCTGTTGACACCGAGGGTGCTGCGGGTGATGAGTGAATGTCTACTGTCTTCTTTGTTTGGTAGGAGGTGCAGCTTGGAAGAGGGGACCAGAGGTTTGAGTTGCAAGGCCTTGAGCAGGGTGTCACCCTCCCTGTCTCCTTAGTTGCCTTTAAGGGTGATCGCTGGAGCAGGAGTGTATCTACCAACCTTTCCACAGGTAATGTGAGCTCATGCATCTGAATGAGAATGCAGTGCAGGACAAGCATGGGACAAGCCAGAAAATGTGTCTAACGAAGAGCGAGTGGTGACAGGGCTCTGGATTTCTCTAGACAAGGGGAAATAGAAGTGGGGTTATGAATTCAGAAGAAACCCATCCCATGGTAAAGAGACGAAGGAAGGGAGTGAAGTGGAGTATTGTCTGGTGGAGGGGAATGGGGGGTCTGGTCAGAGGAGGAAGTGATGTGAACTTGACCTTATTTGGTGGCACCAGTGGTAAAGAACCCCCCTGCCAATGCAGGAGATGTAAGAGATGGGGGTTCAGTCTCTGGGTTGGAAAGATCTATGGGAGGAGGGCATGGCCAACCCACTCCAGTATTCTTGCTTGGGGAATCCCACAGACAGAGGAGCCTGGCAGCTTGTGGTGCATAGGGTCGCAAAGAGTTGGACACTGAAGTAATTTAGCACACACACTAATACATTTGGGGGGTTTGATGTGAGCAAGGTGAGTGAGAAAAATAAGATGTGAGTGAAGAATTGGAAGATGCAAAGTAGTAGGAGTTTCCAAAATATTATATTTCTAAACAAAATAAATTATCTTAAAATACGGGACTAGCCCCACTCCCCTCCTCCCTTGCCTTTCTCCCAGCGATGCTGTCCTTCTGCTTGCTTCCCAGTTGGTGCCCGGTTTCCACACCCTTTGGACTGCAGTCAAGTTCAGCAGAACAGTAACGTCGCCAGTGGCCTCTACACCATCTACCTGCATGGGGATGCCAGTCGGCCCCTGCAGGTGTACTGTGACATGGACACAGATGGAGGCGGCTGGACTGTGAGTCACAGAGCCCTGGACAGTGTCTTGTTTCTCAGCCCAGGGAGCTCTATTTCTTCTTCATCCATGGCAGAGAGATGCTTTGGTGCCTTGCAGCTATTTTCAGAGAACAGAGAACTGTAAGAACAGAGCCCGAGGTACTTGATTCCTGGGATAGAGCAGCCTTGGTTAAATTCAGGCTGATGTTTGGGAAGGCTTGTGGGTTTATCACTATCTATTAATACTAATCGCCTCTTTACATGAGTTGCCTACATTTTACTCTCTGCAAAGCACTCTCATAAACATGACCTTCACATATAAGCTATAGAATCTGAGAGAGATTATATTGCTCATACTTTATAGATGGGTAGATTGAAGCCCAGAAGGAGAAATGCCCTGAACAAGTCACATATCATTCAGTTATCAGTTATGTTCAACTCTTTGTGACCCCCTGGATTGCAGCATGCCAGTCTTCCCTGTCCTTCACCATCCTCTGGAGTTTTCTCAAACTCATGTCTACTGAGTCGGTCACATGAGTTAATAACAAAGTTGGGACCAGATTCTAGGACTCCAGCCTCCTGGGTCATTGGTTTTCCCAGTGGGTCATCTCAGGTCATCCAAAATGGAAACACATGGCCTCTTTGGGGGCTCAGTCCTCTGAATTTTGGAGCCTGTTGCCCAAGCTCTGCATCCTGGCTCCACAGTATAGAAGCAGGGCCTTTGGAACTTTGATACGAAAGGCTAAACCCTGAAAGAGGGAAACTTGCAATGTTCTGATCATCTCACATCTGTGTGGAGGTTTTATTCTCTGTGGGCCATTAAACCACATGGTACCTTCTTTGATTGCATCTGCTGATCCAATTATATGATGAGCTGCTTTTGAGATTTTCAATCTGATCTTTCCACCTCTCCTTACCCCCTTCTCCCTGTACCTGAACAGTGAGAGGCTCTCACTGCTCCAAACCAGCCTGCAGCCTTACCTGCTGTGCTTCCACCACTTGCTGTGGGAAGGAGAAAGCATGATCTCATAGAGCTCAGACTGTGTTCATTTACACATTCGCTCAGGGGCCTGTGGAACCAAAGACACTGGAGCAGCCGCAGATAAAATGATACCATCTGATAAGCAGGAAAGAGGAAAACTTATTATCCGCAAACATGCATCTGATGGCCGAAAGGCCGAAATGGATCAGATGGGGGGACATTCCTGATTGATTTGTAAAAATAATGGAACCGAGTGTCACATGGGAGGCCATCCACCTGACTAGACTCAGCACCTGCTGCTTCTCATCAGCACCATTGTACCTCTGTGCTTCTGTCCCTTTAATCTTGAAGCCAGTTCCCTGCCTTTATCCCTGTAGTTACCCGTTGGCGGGATTTCTGTACTGTCCATTGTGGTCTTCTTGTTGCTTGTTTGTTTGCTTTTGGGGGTGGATGGTGGTGTGCTGCATGGCATATGGGATCTTAGTTCCCCAATAAGGGATGGACCCATGCTTCTTGCTTTGGAAGTGCAGTATCTTGACCAATGGACCTCCAGGGAAGTCCCTGTTGATGTGGCCTTTTTGAAAGCCAGCCTCACACAGGCAAAGAGATGTGTGTGTCTAGGACAATTTTTTGAAAGATACCTGTTGCTAGTCTGTCTGCCTGGGACTATCCATGATTCTTTTCCACTAATATTTATTGAGTGCCTACTATGTGTCAGGTACTGTTTTGTATACTTGGAACCAGCAGTGGACCCAATAGACAAAAATCCCTGACCTCAAGGAGCTTGCTTTTTACATCTTGCCCACACAAGTGACCTTTGCCAGAACACAGAGGTCAGTTCCAGAAATAACTCTGGGTTCCCACCAATGCCAGTGCCCCATCCCCTCCCTAATCTTGTTTTCTCACACAGGTTCCTGAAGATGCTACATGAACTGAGACTCTGTAGGGTTCTCCTCAAAGCCACTACACTCCAGGAAATATGTGGAGCCCTGCAAATCTCTCCACCGAATCTTTTACTGGCAGTTTCCATGTTTTGGGGTGTTCAAAAGTCTTCTGTCACTGAAAGATGATCATAGTATATTACCCTTATAAACTGAGCTTCTCAAATCCTTTTAAGGAAATTCTTCTCCACTCAGGCAGCAAGAACACAATTTGATTAACTTGGGTTAGCCAGAACTCTGCCCTGAAGTAACTGAGGCTATGGGTGGGAAGCTGGAATGGAGACTATTAAGGAACACTTACATGTCTCAAATATTTCCATTTCTGTTTCCCATCTTGCAAGTCCTAAGAACTACATGAGAGGCTCTTTCCATAGGCATCTAAGTGAGATTTTCATTTTTTCCTCCTGATTTACTCATTTAGGACTGAAAGTTCTAAAGAGTACAATGAAGCTCTGTTGTTAGGATCAAATAAAGATTTTTTTTTCTCCTTTGAGATTTATTTGGCAAGGGATTTCTGTTATCCCAAATAGTTCATTGTGAGATATTTCACCTCAAAGAAGGGAATAGACTAGATTCTCAGTGAGTCAATTAAGGCTGCCTGATCAAGATGTACAAATGATCCCTGTGGGTCAATTCATTTGAAATCTGACATTATAAAATGTAAGCTAACACATTTACTGAGATATAATAATCACTTATTATATCTGTATGAGCCAGACTCTGGCCTTTATGATTTATCATGATTCATGACCATGCTGAAGCCTTGATTTAAGAGAATGACAAATAAGCTATTAACATCTTGATCTCATAGTTTAGAGAAGTGAGGCTAGTCAAGGTTAACTGACTTGCCCAAGGAGACAGCCAGTAAGTGTAGAGCTGGGTCTAAATAGTGATGCAAAGAGCATCAGAATCTTTTTTTTTTTTTTTTTCCAATTTCTCTAGCCACACTGAAGCATTAGTAAAATAAACAAAGAAGCAAACAGAAAAAATGCTTTGGCACTACGTTCATTGATTGGAGATAGAGACCAAATGTGTTTGTAAAGCCTCTGTCCTAGGAGAGTGGGATCAGATTTGAGCCTGACCTTACACAGGAACTAACTACATTAGTGGGAATAGAATTTGATGCAGTGTGTATGGAACCAAATGGTGATGCCCTAGGATTTCATTGTTCATGATCCAGGAGTCCCAGAATCTTAAGGCATGCTCTTTAAACAGTAGACTCCACACAGCTGGTGTTTTCAGACTTCCTCAGGGAAAGATGAGGCAGTGTTTTATCTTTGCATCAGCCACCGAATAGCTGGCTGTGTGACTCTATTTGTTTTTCTACACTTTCTCATCTGTAAAATGGCATTGTATATTCTTGCCCTGGAGTCAGCCTTTAAAAGCACTCAATGAGCGCTTGTTACATAGATCAGTAAGTGAAAAAAGAAATCAAGGAAGCCAGGGAAGGAAGGCGATGTCTCTACAAGATGGACATGTAAGAAGAGGGGAAAAGGAGTAGCAGTGTTAGTGAGTGTTAGTACAGCTGTTCACCTGAGCATCCCTACATTCTGCTCCCGGCTCTCTACCTTTCACACACCCTGTCTCACGAGTCCTCCTAGCACCTCTAGGGGCAGACACCTCCTTCCCGCTTCCAACCCTGTTGGACAACAAGTCGACTGACGCTCAGGAACAGAAATGACTGAGTCACCAGCCCCCTGCCAGGACCCCCACCCTTCATTCAGTGCCCCCCAGGCCAGCAGACAGGGACTGATGCTTCAGGAGTTGGCGGTGAGCTCTGGGCACTGTTGTGGGCAACCCGCTCTCTCCTTCCTCCCTGTTTTTTCCCAGAGAAAAATGTATCAAGAATGCTCAGTGAGGAGGTCTACCTCACCAAATTCCAGATGAAGTGGTTAACTTCAAGGCACGTGGTATGAAGCATGGTGAAAAAGAAGGGGATTGGATTTTGTGTTAGCTTTTTGTGGAGCTCTGCTTCTGAAGGAGCACAAAGGACAGAAGGTGGAGAGGAAGATGCCACTCCCTTCTTAGGGAGTTCCAGACTCATGTGTGGGGTTAGCTAGNGATTGGATTTTGTGTTAGCTTTTTGTGGAGCTCTGCTTCTGAAGGAGCACAAAGGACAGAAGGTGGAGAGGAAGATGCCACTCCCTTCTTAGGGAGTTCCAGACTCATGTGTGGGGTTAGCTAGGATGGCATCCAGCATGGCTGCCAAGGCCAGGAGGATTAGAAGTGCAAAAGCATACATAGGTGTCTTTAGCCTTTAGCTGCTTTTTAGATTTACTTCATAGAAAAGAATCGAGTGATTCTGACCAGCACTGCCTTCCTTCCCTAGATGGAGGGATTTTTGAAAAGAAAGCAGCCCATACTCTCATGAAACAGCCCCCACTGTGTCTCTGTGTTGTTCCTTCTCATTCACTCTTCAGCTGAAACTGGTTGGCTTTCTGCCCTCATCACTCACTAGCACAGCCTTCGCTCAAGTCACCGGTGCTTCCGTGTCACCAGAGTTTGTGGGCAGTTTGGGCATCACGTTCCCTGACTTCTCACCAGCGCTTGACACTGTCGGGCACACTTTTCTCTGGTGGCCTTTCTGATTCCGCATTTTCCCAGCTGTCCTTCACATCACCAGCCGCTCTTCTTTCTCCTTCATGAACTNTTTGTAATGAGCACTTAATTGTACCTGTGTGCCCAGAAGGGCTCTAGAAGTTCAGGTGTGTGTGTTAAGAGGGCACGTGGGAGGATTAAGAAGGAGACTCTTCCTCAGGAGTGGGATTGAGCTGGGTTTCGAGGAATAGTGAGGACTTGGACTGATGAAGGGTAGAGAGAAGCAGGTAAGCAGAGGCATGGACGACGGACTCGTCCACCCTACACATTCAGAGCCTTTGGGGACAGCAGGCTATGAGGCTGTATAGAAGGTACAGTCGAGGTACAAGCCTGCAGAGCCAGGAGGAGTAATTCATTCCTCGTGGGAGGAAGTAGATCTGAGATGATGAAAAAGGATACTTGTTAAGCTTCGGAAGAACTGGGAAGCCTGTTGTGTTGACACAGGCCTGGAGAGGTGAGAAGACCCCAGGGTGGCAGCCGTGGGGGACAGGGGTGTACTGGAGTGATCTGCAGAAGGAAGGGCTGGATCATTGGCGGGGGAGGAGGGCAACAGGATTGTCAAAGGTGGCTCAGGAGTGCCCAGTCTGGGCCATTGTGGGGATACTGAAGCAGAGATAGCGGCATGGGACAGGGGTTAGTTGTGTGAGGTTGGTCTGATACTATGAGGAACGTCGAGGAGTTTGGTTTTGGGTGTTTGGATATTTTACTGTGAAGCCTCTAAGTGGAAATGCTATTCAAGCTACTGGAAAAACAGGCCTGAAGTTTGGGTGACAAGCGAGTAAAGAGAACCTGTTCATTCATACTGTGTGCTCATCCTGGCGATTTTGAGAAAAGCGTGACTCCTTGTGGCATAACCGACTGCACCCCTGGCATCTTTGTGCCCGGAGGTTTTCCTGCCGGGTCCTCTCTCAGGCCAGAGGAGGATCCCACCCACCTCTGTCACCTCTGCTTGCCCGCAGGGGACGCACTCACTTACCACAACGGATGGAAGTTTACAACCTTTGACCGAGACAATGACATCGCCCTCAGCAACTGTGCGCTGACACATCACGGCGGCTGGTGGTACAAGAACTGCCACTTGGCCAACCCCAACGGCAGATACGGGGAGACCAAGCACAGTGAGGTAGGTGACAGGTGAACATCTTTTTTGTCCCAGTAAAAATGTTAGTCACTCAGTTGTGTCTGACGCTTTGCGGCCCCCAGGGACTGCAGCCCACCAGGCTCCTCTGTCCATGAAATTCTCCAGGCAAGAATACTGGCTGCTGCTGCTGCTGCTAAGTTGCTTCAGTTATGTCCGACTCTGTGCGACCCCATAGATGGCAGCCCACTAGGCTCCCCTGTCCCTGGGATTCTCCAGGCAAGAATACTGGAGTGGGTTGCCATTTCCTTCTCCAGGGGATCTTCCCGACCCAGGGATCCAACCTGCATCTCTTTCATCTCCTGCATTGTCAGGCAGGTTCTTCACCACTAGCTCCACCCATATTCTGTTCCCGGAGTGACACCCGCCAGCGGGTGTTCTGCCCCTCTGCCCCCCAGCGGAGGCCAACAGTCAGAACTCTTTCTCCAGGCTCCGTAGCCGTGGGGTCTAGGTCCTCTCTGCCCATCTGCTGCAGCCCCCCCACTCTCTGCATTCCCACCAGTGCTGCGCCCTTCCTCGGTATAGGGCAGGACTCAGGCCGCCCACTGCTTAACAGAGATGGTATGCATCACACATTGTCCTGCTTTACAAATTCACATGTGGACACGCTCTTCGTCAGCTTGAACTGCTGTAAGAAAATAATAGAGACCGGGTGGCTTAAACAGCAGGCATTCATTTGTCATGGTTCTGGGGGATGCAAAGTCCACGTTCCCAGCAGATTCAGTTTCTGGTGGGAGGTCTTTCTGGCTTGTGGATGGCCGCCTTTTCACTGCGTCCTCACACAGTAGAGGCAGAGAGCAAGCTCGCGAGTGAGCTGGTCTGTCTTCTCGGAAGAGCGCTGATCCTACCACGGGTGATGTCATCTAACCCTAGTTACCTCCCGAAGGCTCCACTTGCGAATGCCATCACATTGGTGGTTAGGGCTTCAGTGTGTACATTTTGGGGGGTTGGGAGGGGACACAAACATTTTATCCATAACAGACACATCAGAATTCTATCCAGTTGTTCTTCCAGTTAAAAGTGAAAAATTTAAGTGTTAGTCACTCGGTTGTGTCTGACTCTTTGCGATCCCAGGTTCCTCTGTCCATGGAATCCTCCACGCAAGAGTACTGGAGTGGGTAGCCATTCCCTTCTGCAGGGAATCTTCCTGACCCAGGAGTCAAACCCGGATCTCCTGCATTGCAGGTGGATTCTTTTCCATCTGAGTCACCAGGGAAGTCCTTCTTCTAGTTAAACCAGAGCTATTTTTTTCTGTCCTTTGATCATGGGGAACACAGTTTTCTGCTTTAGGTAAGACCCATAGGGTCACTTAGAGTTGGAAACGACTGAAGTGACTTAGCATACACACACACCCTTGGATCCACTTCATCCTGCTGCTGCTGCTGCTAAGTCACTTCAGTCGTGTCCGACTCTGTGTGACCCCATAGACGGCAGCCCACCAGGCTCCCCTGTCCCTGGGATTCTCCAGGCAAGAACACTGGAATGGGTTGCCATTTCCTTCTCTAATGCATGAAAGTGAAAAGGAAAAGTGAAGTCGCTCAGTCATGTCTGACTCTTAGCGACCCCATGGACTGCAGCCTATCAGGCTCCTTCTTCATCCATGGGATTTTCCAGGCAAGATTATTGGAGTGGGGTGCCATTGCCTTCTCCACCACTTCACCCTAGAGCCACCCAAAGTCTGCTCAGACCGTTGTGCTAAACCAGTTTCTCCACTTCAGGAGTGTGAACACAGGCTCCTCACCCCTCCCTTGCTCAAAAACTTTCCTGATTTCTCAGACTCTCATGCCCCTAGAACATCATCTTGACTCCTCGCCAGCAACTAGGCATCTCCTGCTTGCTCCTTCACAGCTTCTTGAAAATTGCATCTTTGTTCCTACTCATCATTGATCCATCCCACTTTATGAAATTTCCCCTCCTTGGCTTTCTAATTTCCTACCCTGGATCTTGATCCTAGCCTTCAGGAAGCCACCTCTCCCCAGAACTCACCTTATACCAATATGACTGTAAATGTTACTATATCTGAAGTCCAGGTATATTCTGATTCCGTGGGTCCTAATCAGGCAGTAGGGACTCCTCATCTTTATGTGATTTCTCAAAGGGAAGAAGAAGTTTGCACTTAGGGGAGCCAAGGAGGGTGGGCCCATGAATCCTGGAGGCTGCATGTGGACTGACTCAGGGAAGCTGTGATCAGAGATCAGATATTTGAAATGAGCAGCCAGCGTGCCCTAAACCATCCCCATATTTGCTAATAAAAGACATTCATCTGGTTAATGTGCTTTTCGCAGTCTGCACAGCATTTAGCTTCTTGTTTATTATTTACCTCACAAATTAAAATACATAAAATTGGTCACTTGGGCTCTTTATTGGCCAGGTTGCAAGGTTATTAAGTGAATTAAATATTATTGTGCTCACCAGTCAAAAGTCATAACACGAAATTTAGTTTTCAGCAGGCTATTCGTTACCCCAGAGCTAATATCTGTACAGTGTAAATTGAAAATGATTTTACACAATTGGCCAATTAATATGTTTATTTTCGTCTTTAATTTTTTGTAAAGGAAAAGAGTGAAGCAAATCACTCTGAATTTAATCTCCGCTGGCCAGGTTGACCCCATGTTGTCTCTGCACCTGCTCTGGCTTCACCCGCCTCCTGGGCTTACACCCCCATCCTCCAACCCCAGGCGGCTTCCCAGTCTTCAGCCTGTCTAACCTCAGCTGCCCAGCAGAGGGCACACACTCCCAGATTCCTCTCTCTTTTCCTTTATAAGCATCCCAGTCTCCTCCTCTGTCCCTTGTGCAGAGAGGCATGGGCTTCCCAGGTGGCACAGTGGTAAAGAACCCACTTGCCAATGCAGGAGGCTTGGGTTCGATCCCTGGCTCGGGAAGATCCCCTGGAGAGGGAGATGGCAACCCACTCCAGTATCCTTGCCTGGGAAATCCTGTGCAGAGAGGAGTCCATGGGGTTGTGAAAGAGTTGGACACGACTGAGTGACTAAACAACAAAGCAGAGAGGGAGTGGTTTCCCTGGTAGAGAAGTGCTCTTTGGTGCCGTAACCCACTCCACTCTCCCAGGTGCCTCTTCTTGATGTTGGCTTGTTTATTTCTTGGCTTATTTATTTATTTAATATAGGGGGTGAACTGGGAGCCGTGGAAGGGACATGAATTCTCCATTCCTTTTGTGGAGCTGAAGATCCGACCTCACGGCTACAGCGGGGAGCATGTCCTGGGCAGAAAGAAGCGAATGCTGGGAGAAAATTCGAGAATATTCTGACGGCCCATTTGTCTACATACGGCACAAGAGGAGACCAGCCCAGGGTTGGGGCCATCCGTGTAAGCGGGGGGTGGGGTGGGTAGTGATGACTGGCTAATGGAAGTCTGAAGAATGCTCGTAGCCCCTGGCTTCTGAGATGGCTGGATAACCTGCAGGACAGAGCATGTCACCAAGCTCTCAGTCATGCAGCTTACTTCCCTGTCGCCTGCCTTTTGCCCACGTATATTGGGGGCCTGAAAATCCATACAAAAGTAGCTGCACGGTGTGTATGGGAGAGACAGCACTGAAGCTGCAAGGTTTTCTGTTCTATCTTCAGTGACAAATATATGGGGTTACGGGGAAAAAAGTGAAGAATCATCTAGTACGTCACTAATTGGAAATCTCAAAATTGGTGTGTGTGTATATATGTATATACACATATAGTTCTACTAATACAAATCTTCTGTCTAAAAAGAAGCACCAAAGAAGGGTTTCTCTTTGATGACAAGGGGCTGGTAGTAGCCTGAAACTTACCTTCCATTACCACTGGATTTGGGAGGAAAAGGCATAAATCTTCCCCCTTTTAAAAAATTGCCGATGTTATTCAAGGGAACTAGAAGAGACAAAGAGAGAGTTGAATTTTGCTAAGTTCTGACTGGTGTCCGTCATGCTGGAAAACCCCAGCTCCCACATTACTACTATTTTGAAGTGCCCCCTACCAGCCATCTGCATAATCACTTTTGTAGATCCGCATATGTTGTGAATAAATTCTCACTTATTTCTACCTTGAATAGTTTGACTCTCTTGCTAATTGGGTCCTCCCAAAGACTCTTCTTTGTCACTCCTTCATGCCATCAAGTCCTCTGCCTTCCCTCCTCTCCCCTACCGCCTATTCTGTNGGAGCATGTCCTGGGCAGAAAGAAGCGAATGCTGGGAGAAAATTCGAGAATATTCTGACGGCCCATTTGTCTACATACGGCACAAGAGGAGACCAGCCCAGGGTTGGGGCCATCCGTGTAAGCGGGGGGTGGGGTGGGTAGTGATGACTGGCTAATGGAAGTCTGAAGAATGCTCGTAGCCCCTGGCTTCTGAGATGGCTGGATAACCTGCAGGACAGAGCGTGTCACCAAGCTCTCAGTCATGCAGCTTACTTCCCTGTCGCCTGCCTTTTGCCCACGTATATTGGGGGCCTGAAAATCCATACAAAAGTAGCTGCACGGTGTGTATGGGAGAGACAGCACTGAAGCTGCAAGGTTTTCTGTTCTATCTTCAGTGACAAATATATGGGGTTACGGGGAAAAAAGTGAAGAATCATCTAGTACGTCACTAATTGGAAATCTCAAAATTGGTGTGTGTGTATATATGTATATACACATATAGTTCTACTAATACAAATCTTCTGTCTAAAAAGAAGCACCAAAGAAGGGTTTCTCTTTGATGACAAGGGGCTGGTAGTAGCCTGAAACTTACCTTCCATTACCACTGGATTTGGGAGGAAAAGGCATAAATCTTCCCCCTTTTAAAAAATTGCCGATGTTATTCAAGGGAACTAGAAGAGACAAAGAGAGAGTTGAATTTTGCTAAGTTCTGACTGGTGTCCGTCATGCTGGAAAACCCCAGCTCCCACATTACTACTATTTTGAAGTGCCCCCTACCAGCCATCTGCATAATCACTTTTGTAGATCCGCATATGTTGTGAATAAATTCTCACTTATTTCTACCTTGAATAGTTTGACTCTCTTGCTAATTGGGTCCTCCCAAAGACTCTTCTTTGTCACTCCTTCATGCCATCAAGTCCTCTGCCTTCCCTCCTCTCCCCTACCGCCTATTCTGTCAGACTCCTGGGTTTTCTGAAAGTGCTCAGTACCAGATGCTTATTGTCTGAACGGACACTTGGCCAAGGTCAGATCCTTTTGTCTTATTTTCCTATCTCNCTGCATAGTGAGGTTGTGGGGGAGAGAGAAAACAGCTCAAGAGAGAGTGAGCTTAGGGTTCTGCTTTTATTGGGGTCCATGGTGGGGGCTTAGGATTTTGAGGGATCAGTCTTTCCTGGTGAATTTAAAGTGCAGGAAAAAAAAAAAAATCAAGTGGTCCAAATAGTCAATTACTGAAATCACCCAGGATCTCTAAAACAAAGACGCCACAGTAGGGGGAGGCGGCCCAGGTCTTCGTCTAGTTGTGTGTGTTTGCAGTGTGTTTATCCTGCATAGTGGTCTTTGAAGTGGGTGCTTCTGCAATCCAAGCTTAAGTCAGGCACTTGGATGACCAAAAAACAAAAAAACAAAAAACAAAAAAAAACACACCTCTCAGGGCTCACACTGCACGGTGGACCACCTGAAGCAGATGTTACAGAATGTCTAAATACTTGTGGGCAGAGCCCTTTATTGGAGTTGTTATTGGAGTTTTTGACCTATAGGAGGTGCTGTTGCTAGTTAACAGTCTTAGGAGCCCAGATCAGTGGACTTGATCCCATTGCCCTGTGTGCCCCAGGGGCCCTAGGGCAGGAGTCTGAGGGTTTTGGTTTCCAATCCAGGTTTGGGCAAGTTGCTCACTTTGTCTGGGTCTCACTTTCATCTTTTATAAAATGGGAATTTACTCACAACGTCAGTTGCTGCAAAAGTCGCATGAGGTGATGGAAGTGCCTTTATGAGGTAGAAAGCACTCGGGTAGGATAGAGGCCTTGCATCTTCAGTCTCCATAATTTCACTCAAAGTTTTGGGATGTTTTTTTCCCCCTGATAAAGACGTGTTCCAAGTTGCTTCAGTCGTGTCCGACTATTTGCAACCCCATGAACTGTAGTGTGTCAGTTCCTCTGTTCATGGGATTCTCCAGGCAAGAATGCTGGAGTGGGTTGCCGTTTCCTCATCCAGAGGATCTTCCTGACCCAGGATCGAACTTGCATCTCTTTTGTCTTCTGCATTGGCAGGCGGGTTCTTTAATAAAGGTATATCTCTGGCCGACACTAAGGTATATTTGCTATGAATAGGCACCAATAAGATTATTATGGCTTGCTCACAGATGGAAGAAAAAGGGCAGAGTGAGAAAGAAAGGTTAAGTAAAAGAAAAGGAGAATCTGTCTACATTTCACAAAAGGTTTCCTTGGGAATGTTATGAACTGAGGTGTTAGCAGTAGAAGACCAGCAGATGAAGCATGAGGGTATGCACACCCTCAGAGCAGCATTTCCCAAATGGTGTTCCTTGGAACCCTTGCTCCTCCAGATGCGCTAAAGATGAGGTTTCATGGTCAAATAAGCTTGAGAAAACTCTTGAGTTCAGCAGAGTCACAACTATTTCTTTATTCCAGTACCCATTAGAATTTTTAATATGATACTTGCAGATTTCAAGAAAGAGGGGGAAAGACATGGTATGTAGCACTTTGAAAATTTGACTATAGGATGATTTTGGTTTCTGAATATCTAGGTAATATTTCTCAAAGTATGGTTCAGAGACCACTGTCATCTACCTAGTGTGCTTGTTAGAAGAGCAGGTTGTCTGGTCTGGTCCAAGATAAAATAAATCCAGTGGAAGGGCAAAGAGGAAGTTGGGATCTGCACTTGTTAAAAAACACACACACACACACACAAGTTATTCTCTTCCTTTTTTCCCTTAATCAGTGCATTTATGTAGCGTCTAGTATGCACTAAGGCTCCACACTAGGTATTGGAGATACATGGTGAGTAAGTTACAATTCTGGCTTCATAAAGACTAACTCTAATATAGGTGAGAATGGAATGGAGAGCTGGGGACGTAGGAAGAGTGTAGTCTGATCTTGTTGTGATGGGGAAGACTTGAGTGGTTAGGGAAGCTTTCCTAGGCAGTGATGTAAAGTCTGGAAGACTTCACAGAAATGTTTGTAACAGCAATTAAGATTGTGAAAATCCCTTATCTAGCAAATGAGTGTGGCACTGTGATTGTCCCATGAAACCCAGTGAATCTTTAGCATATTTCATCTGAGGATCAGCGGCATAGCTGGATTGATGTTCTAAGAGAAGTGCTGCTGCTGCTGCTGCTAAGTTGCTTCAGTCGTGTCCGACTCTGCGACCCCAGAGACGGCAGCCCACCAGCCAGAGCACTGTTGTCAGGTGACAAACACGGTGATGCAGACTCTCTCCTGATCTGGCCACCAGGGGCGCTGTCACCCTAGGGTGGCTTAGTTGTGGGCAGAGGGGCTTGATGCGAGGAAGGTACTTAGAAGTTCACCGGTCACATCCTGTAAATTGGCAGCCCTTAATTCAAGGAGTATTGGTACCACTGTGAGCAGTGCAGTATGTGGTGGAATGAGGGAACTTATTACACCAACAGCAACAGAAAATGTCCATTATTTTCAGTTCCTATCTCTGACCTGTCTGCACCATTTGATTCCACAGACTCCGGCTTTCTTCTTGAGCATCTCTTTTCCTTTGACTTCTAGGACACAAGTCTCTCATGATCTTCCTTCTGTCCTTAATAATAAGGAACATTTACTGAGCACTTACAATAAGCCACGGTTTGTATGCATTATCTCATTTAATCCTCTCATCCCTCTGATATAGATACTGACTGGCATTAATTCTACTCAGAGATTAAGTCTGGCATGTACATTACACAATTGTGGGAGCTGGAGTTAGCCTCGGAACTGGGACGACCCAGTCCTCGCCTCCCACACTGACGATGGTCCTCGCCAGGCTAAGCCTTCAGGTTTTAGGTGATGCAAACAGTACCCTCTTTTTCCTGTTTCCTCCTCTGCAGCTAGCTCTCTTCTGGGTGACAGCTTCAGGGAGACTCCTGCCCCCTGCCTGACTGGACATGAGCTTGGAAACTTCCCTCTTAGAAAGCAGTGACCAGCTGTACTAGAATGGTCTCTTGTCTTGTCTGTTCCCACAGCCAGGCTGTAAGCCCCTCCAAATGCCTTTATATTGTGGCCACCTGGTGTGCTTGGCACATACTAGAGTCAAAAATGTAAGTGGAACAAATAGCCTCCAGAGAGAGTTGTTAATAGATAGTTGTATACATAGCCCTTCCTGAATGAAAATGTCACAGGTATTTCAAAACATGCCTTTGAACCTCTGGCAGAGGCTGCAAGCGGTGATTAAGGCATTCTCCTTTTCAGTTTTGTAGTCCCATGACTTTGAATTTGGGAATTGTGCTAAGGGCAGAGGGCACGGGGCCAGTGGAGAGCGTTCTGGTGAGCTGAGAATGCTCACAGCGTTGTGCACATGTCCGTTCATATCCCAAACGTCAGGGCTGAGCCTGGACAGGTGGAGCTGATGGTACTGAACTCTGGCAACCACCCAACATTTCCCAGGTATGCAGCAGCCCCGCCTCCCCCCGATGCGGTCTGGACAACATTCCCTCCATGAGGGTGGAAAGTTTTGAAAGTCCTGGAGGAAAGAACAGAGAGCTGAGTGAAAGGTCTCTGTCCTCAGTTGGTCGTAGAATATGTGTGATGGGGAAGGAAACCCAGGAATAGGCTGCAACTAGAGGAATATCTTCCCTGGTGGCTCAGATGGTAAAGAATCTGCCTGTAATGTGGGAGACCTGGGTTTGATCCCTGGGTCAGGAAGATTCCCCTGGAGAAGGGAATGGCTCCCCACTCCAGTATTCTTGCCTGTAAAATCCCATGATTTAAAAATCACAGAGTTGGACACGACTGAGCAACTGAACAACAAGTCCCATGGACAGAGGAGCCTGGCAGGCTGTAGTCCGTGGGCCACAGAGAGCTGGATATGACCGAGTGACTAACACTTCCACTTTTCATAGGCTTATCAGCCTGCCGTGGGGAAGGTGAAGTGCAGGCCCGCCCTGGCCCTTGAGGTGCAGTTAGCATGGTGTTTTGCCAGTGTGTCTGACTGCTCCCCCTACTAGCTTTTAGGCCTACGTTCTCCAGGATGGTGGCCACCAGCTGTGGGCAGCTGTTGAGCAACTGAAATGTGGCTGATGTAAGTCAGCTACTGGACCTTTAGCTTTACTTAATTTTAATTAATTTAAATAGCTGTATACCGCTAAGGGTACTGTGTTGGGCAGGGAGTGGACATTTCCATCATTCCTAGTTCTGTTGGACAGCACTACTCTAGATGGTTTTTGCTCTAATGACGGCTTAGCATCATCAAGGGAGGAATCAGGTACATTTAACTCATTACATTTTAAAAAATCCTAATCACATGCATACCATTAATTTTTTGTTGCGCTGGGTCTTCATAGCTGCACACCAGCTTTCTCTAGTCATGGAGAGCAGGGCTACACTAGCTGCGGTGCACAGTCTTCTCATTGTGGTGCCTTCTCTTGTTGGGGAGCACGGGCTCTAGGCATGTGGGCTTCAGGAGTTGTAGTACACGGGCTCAGTAGTTGGGGCACACAGGCTTCAGTAGTTATGGTGCATGGTCTTAGTTGCTTCTTGGCATGTGGAATCTTCCTGGACCAGGATCGGACCTGTGTCCCTTGCATTGGCAGGTGGATTCTTATCCACTGTACCACCAGGGAAGTCCTCATTGCATTTCTTAACCAATGCAAGGCTACAGCCAACTCGAAAAAAAGATACACGTGTATTCATTCATACACATGTCTATCTCTTTATGTATAAAGTCTACCTACTATGATCTATTTATCTGTCTATAGATACTTACCTATCTGTCTCCCTTGCTGCTACTATAGAGACTTTTGATCTCTCTTCCCAGCACCAGATGTAACTCAGGAGTCTATTTTTACTTAGTTTTTGCTATTTTCCCCCTTTTCCTTTAAGAGGACATTGATTGACCTCATCGATGGGAATGTTCTCTTAAGTGTTGCCAAGGAACGTGTGTTTTTCTGCATCTGGCATCTCTGAGGGTGCCTACTCTCCAAGCTGTCTGCTCTGCAGGCAGTGGGGGGTGAGTTCACCCCTGGTCCTCGGACCTCTGACTCTGCCGGTAGAGGGAAGATAGTGCCTGGGGATGGCTGGGCCTTTGGTGTCCCAGAGGGAGTCACCCCATCCATCATTCTGGGTGAACTCTGGGAGAGGGTAGCCTCAAATGTCAAGAAAATAACTAACTGATTTACATAGTAAGGCGGTTACACATGGCTTTTTAGTTTCAAAGTATTTTATTTAAATAAAATTTTTTCTTGGTGCATTTACATTTTCCAGAAAAAAAAAAAACCTGACAAGTGCTATATAACATGGNTTTTTTTTTTCTTTTCAAAAGCAGTGAATTAGGAGAGAGCCATTTTAGCCCCAAATAGTTACCAGGTTTTTCATGATTCTTTTATCAATTAACTGGAAGTGTTCACATCACTTTTGACAATACATGCCAGCAGGAAGATAGTTCTATTTTAATTATTTAGGATCATACTTCTCAACCCTCGATGCATATTAGAATCACCTGGAATGCTTAAACAAAATGGATGTCTGGGCTTTATTCCAGCCCAACTAAGTCATAATCTCTAGACGTGGAAGCCAGTCATTGGTGTTTGCTTTCCAACTCTGAGCTGAATCTACAATCATGAGAGATGGGGCTGAAAACCCCTCCCAGATAGCTGCCATTTCTTTGTGGCTGAACATCAAAGGTCATACAAAAAGGATTTCTATTAAGGCACCAAGAAAGAATTAGAACGAAGCTTCTCCTGCCTTCCTCCCATAGAGAAATACTGTGCCAACTCACTTTGAGAGCCCAAATGGATTACAATAAAACAATAATAGTCACTTTACCAAACTCCACACCTCCAGCTCTCTTCTCCCTAATTAGTCTTTTTGATCTCGAAATAGCCACTTAAAAGATGTAGCTTCAGTACCTCAGACTCTTAGCCTGACTCTCACTACAAGACTTGCTATAAATTGTATCATCCATCAGAGAATATAGGAATCCCAAGACATATGCCCTTGCCAATTTTTGGAAACATTTTTGAAGTACTTTTGAGATTCTCAGGAATGAGTTCCCCACTGGTATTCACTTGATGGGCAGGAAAAAAAAAAAAAAATCTCAGTTAAAAGGAGTGCCGAGCAGTCTGACTCTGGGTCCAGCTGGGGCCCAACTCCCCCAAAAGGGAGCAACAGCTCTCCAACCTGCCATTCTGATTCAGCACATCTGAGGTGAAACCTAAAGACTGGTATTTTTTAATAGGAAACTCAGAAGATTCTGCAACAGATGGTCTGCAGACCACCCAGAGAAACAAGCCATAGACTGTTGAATGAAAAGCTTTCAGAGAAACCAGGAATATTTAGGTGGGGAAAGCTAAGCTATCTTCAAATATTTAAAGGGTTTTCCTGTTTGGAAAAAATAAAATAAATAGGTTTTTTTCTAAACTCTCTTCTGTAAGATTGCAAAAGATAGAAAAAAAATGAAATGGGAGGAAAATGGAGAAAAAAATTGATTCGGCCTTAATTTAGAAAAGAATTTCATAGTCATCAAACTAAACTGCCTTAGAAAGTAGTATTTCATGATTCATCCAAGAATGATTGCCACTTAGCAAAGATATTATCAAAGGGATGCAAGCTTGTGGTAGATAAACAGTTCAGTTTGCCATCTCCCTTAAAACATGAATTCACTCAGAATAACAAAGTTCATCATGGGTCTAAATCTTTATGGTAGTTTGAAAAAAATATAGCTGGCCTGTGTGCACCAAATTAACTGTTTCCCTAAAGCACCTCATTACACCTTGAATATCTTATACCAGTGAGTCATGAAAGTGACTTTTGAGTAAAGAAGCTTTAACCAAGTTAATAGGTCTGCCTCCCAAAAAAGTTGATTTAAAGTCAAGCATCAAAGTTAGTTCAATGCAGCGATAGCTAGCTAGCTAGATGGGCTTCCCAGGTGGCTCAGTGGTAAAGAATCTGCCTGCCAATGCAGGAGCCATGAGTTCGATTCCCTGGATGGGTAAGATTTCCTGGAAAAGGAAATGGCAACCCGCTCCACTATTCTTGCCTGGAAAATCCCATGGACAGAGGAGCCTGTTGGACTATAGTCCATGGGGGTCACAAAAGAATCAGACATAACTTAGTGACTAAACCACCACAACAAAGCTAGCTAAATAGACAGAGATAGGGAGATAGATAATTGGACAGACAGAATGAAATGAGAGAGATTCATTCATTCCTGGCTAAGAAGGACTAAGCACTCTCTAATCCATCTGTCTTATTAAATGCAGCTTTAAAATCTGGAAAGAAAAAAAATAAATAAATAAAATCTGGAAAGAATGTGCATGGAACAGCTAGCTATTTGAGGACTTTGAAAAGAAAATAGCAAGTGGGTTGACTAAGAAGACTAGAATTAAAGGACCATCAGACAGACAATGACTTCAGCGATTTTATTACCCTCTGGAGTTCCAGGACCTGAATTCAAGACGGCTTGAGAACTGGAAGGGGTTCTTGCCATATACAGAAATCCAGAAGCACTCTAGTTCTGGCTCAAAAAGTGTTAAAAGGGCCTCCTAGACATCCACACAGTCAAGCACAGTGTTTCATAGCCAGCTGACTCTCTGCCCTGGTAACTCTAATGGTGTCTTAAGGTCAGTGCAGTGGCCACGTCTTTGCAATACCCAGTTCAGTGCAGTCACTCAGACGTGTCCCACTCTTTGCGACCCCATGAACTGCAGCACACCAGGCCTCCCTATCCATCACCAACTGCCAGAGTCAACCCAAACCCATGAGTTTGAGTCAGTGATGCCATTCAACCACCACCTTTGCAATAACAGAGTGTATAAAATCTGCTACTAAAATCTCAGATTTTCTAAGTAACTTGAGAAGTGAATTTCATCCATTTTTTGACTCTTATCCCTCAGTCCTCAAGTTCAAATGCATAAGAGGAGTGCACAGAAAAATAAAGATTCTTTCCATAAAAAAAAAAAAGTGGGAGGGGCCCTAATGCTCAGAGGGAGCATGGAAATGTTTTCCTTTTTCTTCATTTTTCTCCCCTTGTTTCATTCTTCAGTGCCTCAGCCCCCAAATGATCCTAGAGCAGTGGTGGCAACGGCAGCAATCAGACCCCGTAGGTCCCTTTACTTTGAAGGAAGAAGATCTTCCCCTCCAAACAAAGGAGCTGTGGTCTGAAAATAATGGGAGGAGCCCCAGCTACTTGCCCTACTCACTTCCCTTTTCTCAGGTCCCCTCTTCCCCACCACTTTCTTCTCTCCTGCCCCCTTGACCTTGATGTGGGTGGAGTCAAGGAAAACAGGTAGCTGAGCAGGATGTCTTAAGGCAGGAGGTCTTTCTGACCTGAAGACTGCAAAAAATGGAATCTGAAGGAACCAGAATGTACCACGGAGATAGAGAGAGAATTTAAGAAAGCAACTCCCATCAGTGGTATATGAACTCCTGGCATCACTTAAGTTGCAGGTGTGTGAGCCTGAATTTTAAAGAACACACACAGACTTTGAGAAGGGGTGATAGAAGAGTCTACTACCCAGATCCTATAGCCTGGCTGCCTGGAAGACCTAAAGGACAGATCTGAGTAACACTGCAAAGGATTTTAAAACCAAACTGATATTGGGACCACAACCCAAAGAAATCTGATCAAAATATGACTTGAACCCAACCAAGTTGATCGCCACTGAAGCAAAAATATTGTTACCCTCTGTGGGGTTTCAGCTAGACCCAGAGGGTACAGCATAATAGTCAAAATGTCCACAATATAACATGAAATAACTTGGCATATGTAAAATGTGGAAAATCTCATCTTGTTTAGGAAATGAGTCTGTGATGATAGAGTTGTTGGAGTTATCTGAGAGAAACTTGAAAGAAGTTATAAAAATAAGAAGACAGAAACACCT